>CM050422.1:34122272-34227272 GCA_027564155.1 Gymnocypris eckloni scoliostomus
AATTGTGATTATTTTGGCTCGCATTTAACAAAAACCCACAAATTCTCAATAAATTAGAATACTTCATAAGCCCAATACAATTTTTTTTTTGTTTGGCCCTCTGGCAAGTATGTTCATTTACTGTATGTACTCAATACTTGGTAGGGGCTCCTTTTGGTTTAATTACTGCCTCAATTCGGCGTGGCATGGAGGTGATCAATTTGTGGCACTGCTGAGGTGGTATGGAAGTCCAGGTTTCTTTGACAGTGGCCTTCAGCTCATCTGCATTTTTTGGTCTCTTGTTTCTCATTTTCCTCTTGACAATACTCCATAGATTCTCTATGGGGTTCAGGTCTGGTGAGTTTGCTGGCCAGTCAAGCACACCAACACCATGGACATTTAACCAACTTTTGGTGCTTTTGGCAGTGTGGGCAGGTGCCAAATCCTGCTGGAAAATGAAATCAGCATCTATAAAAGCTGGTCAGCAGAAGGAAGCATGAAGTTCTACAAAATTTCTTGATAAACGGGTGCAGTGACGTTGGTTTTCAAAAAACACAATGGACTAACACCAGCAGATGACATTGCACCCGAATCATCACAGACTGTGGAAACTTAACACTGGACTACAAGCAACTTGGGCTATGAGCTTCTCCACCCTTCCTTCAGACTCTAGGACCTTGGTTTCCAAATGAAATACAAAACTTGCGCTCATCTGAAAAGAGGACTTTGAACCACTGGGCAACAGTCCAGTTCTTCTTCTCCTTAGCCCAGGTAAGACGCCTCTGACGACAACTGTAGCCAAATTCCTTGACACGTTTGCTGTCAACTCTGATAACTCTTCGTTGGATAAGGCTCAGATTTGACTTCTCCTGTTGCGACAGGCTCAAAGGAAGGATTTTGCAGAGGAGTATGGTGCGCTGCGAATGGGGAAAAGTGTTCCATCCAGTAGTCGATTGTACAATCTTGCACCTGAATTTGATCCCATGGCTTAAGTTATTAGAGTAGGAGGGCAACTTCAACATAGTCAAGATCTGGCTTTTGACACAATTCATCCAATTATTCTTGATTCAAGAAACTTTATCATTCAACTTTTGATTGCTGATTTAGATGCCAAGTTGGGTCATCCTGGAACAGATAGAGTCTATGCTCAACATAGGCGCTACTACTGGATTTTAAAAGGTAGACAAGCTATCAAGAAATATATAAAAAAGTGTCTGGAATGTGCCAAATGGAAGGTAAACTGACCGATCCTAGGATGGCTGATTTTCCACCATCTGAGCTTAACCTGTTTAAGCCTCCCTTCTGGGGCCTGTACCATGAAGCCGGATTTGCTGGCTAGCCAGGTAAGTTTCAGTTTAGTTTGCACCAATCCTGGGTTTTAGGTACCATGAAAGTGGCTTGGCTTTTAGCTGCATTCATTGCCATAGTAACTTAAACTACACAGCTAACCTGCTCCGGGGCAGGTTATGTTCTGGGTTGGAGATCTCAAACTGAAATTGGACCAATCAGATATAAGCAAAGTGACATATGTCTGACACAAAAAAGTCACTGCCCCAGTTCCCTATCAGTTGGTCACTTTCGACGTCACGTCAGAAGACCGACGATTCGGGATCTCGCTTCGAGAAACCTATCACTTCGAGTGTAAACTAAACAAGCCAATGCACATTGGCATGTGATTATTGCATCCAGCTGCAACTGATCACAGCGTGAGTATAAGTAGGCAGCAGGTGCAGCGCATATTCAGCTTTTCACTTAGGAGCTGAGCGGTGTTATCATTCTGTTCCTTACCTGTCTTTTCAGTGCTTTCAAGACTCTAGTGTTGATGGTACGGCGCTTCAGCGGTGGTGGTCTTCCCGTGTCGAGTGGGTTGCACACATCAGGCGGCACTACCCCCTGTTTGTGTTGCCCTGTGCATTTCAGCACGCTGAAAGGGTGAAATTTCTCTAAAAAAGCATTCACGGGTGGAACGTCTTTTTAAAAACGCATCTTTTTAAAGATGTCCTTCTGCCCGTACATTTCTGGGTGCGGTCGTTACCTGGCGCCGGGTGATGGTCACGATTGCTGCCTCTAATGTCTGGGCTTTAAGCACGCTGAGGTGGCTTTTGTGGATGCGGAGGTGCGGACCAAGCTCCGCTTCCTGCAAAGGGGCGGGGTACCCATGCCTCTGCCGAGATCTAGGGTTCCTCTTGGTGGTCGCCAGGGGGGCGCTACTTTGGGCAGGCTCTTCCTGCCACCGGCACTTCACTACCTGTGGAGCTGCAAAGGGAACAGGCTGACCCCTCTCGGGGGGTACCGCTTGTATCCTTTGGTGCTCCCCTCGATGATCGGATGTCGATCACTGCATCGGAGGGTGAGTCAGACATTCTGGAAATGATGATTCGGTGCTGTTGCCACCCTCTGGGCACCCTCATCGCTGCTCTGTCTGTTGCTTCCTGACGCGATGATCGGCAGAGTCACACAGCCGCCATTTACATTCAAAACGGCCGTAGAAGGTGTTTAGATCTTTGGCCAGCAACGGATCTGCTCTCATCTCTGCGGAGGATTTATTTCCAGAGGAACAGATGGTCTTCAGTCCCTGCCACATGCGTTGAGAGTCATTGAGCTGAAAATGTGACTCAATTCTCTCCATGTATCGGAGTTTGGCAGCTCTAACTGCCCGGCGGAGAGCATAGCACGATGCTTTGTACTTGCTCATGTTTCCTGACAAAAGACCGGCATTGTATGCGGCAGTGCGATGGTTAACCGCATCACGGATTGTTCTGTCCACCCACGGTTTTTGTTTAGAGAATGTCCTTATTGTTACCGTTTCAGTGGCTTGCTCGGTTAGCGTGTTGACAAAGCTTACATGAAAGGTGTATGATGAGCTCACTGGAACGTGGATGGCACCTTTCACTGCCTGAAACCACTCCAGTGGCTCGTCCTCCCTCGCCACCCTCGATGGCGGAGCGGGGGTATTTGGAAGTCCTGCCGGTGGAGCGGTCAGTTGCAATGCAATTGTGTTCAAATACCACTGAGAACTTTGCCCAGCAGTTCTCCGCTGCACAAAAGCAGACTGAGGCAATCAGGCACATCCTGATTCAGATGTGGAGTCGGCCGCAGGGCAGCCGCCGCGCCCGTCTAGGCCCCCGCCAAACCAGCCGGCAAGCGTAGGAGCAAGCGGCCCTGAGACAGGTGACCCAGGGGGGTAAAGTGCTCTTCGGGAGATGGTGAACGCACCACTCCCACCCATGGAGGAGGGCCGGGCGGAGAATCTTTTGTTTCTTTTTTCCCCGCCACTGGCCTCACGGTCAGTGGTACTCAAAACCTCAACAAAAGTTTCCTCTATCTCTGGGTCCCCAGAGGGAATGTGGGGTTGTGAATGAGCCAGTCTTGAGTCACACTCACCCTCCTCTCTCGCCAGTGAGCAACTGTGGGAGGTTCGAGAGAGCGATCAGTCGCACTACTCATGCACCCTCTGCCAGAACGCAGGTAAGTGCGATACACACGCCGACCCCGCTTCGGACTGGCAACGTAGATCTAGGTGATCTACACTTCTTCGTTCTTTATGACAAACAAGACCATGTGAATTACAGAATGTACAATGTTTTTAAATAAAAAACTTGCAGTGTACAGCGTTTATTATGACGAGGTAGAATCCACAGCTCAGTACTCACTACTCAATACTCATGAGCACTTTTAAATAGGCGAATCTTTTAATCTTACTCAAGTACATTTACTCTACTCAAACTACATCTTTTGGAAGGTAATGGTACTTTTACTTGAGTATGTTTATTCAATACTCTTTACACCACTGGAAATCTGTTCTAAAAATAAACACAAATAATATCCAATGGCAAACAAAAAACATGCTTACTGTACTTTTACAGTACTTTGTACTTTTATAAAAGAAAAATATGACTCTTGTTCAGTATTAGAATTTTATATAAAGATATTGTAATGATGAGTTATTATTGCACTAATTTTGACATTTAGGCAATTTCTAAAGTATAGTTTAGTTAAATCTTGAGTATTAAAATCATGTGAGAGATTTCAGGCCAGAATAACGTGTCTCTAATTAAAATAGAAGTGAAGGAGCCGTTCAGGAGAGAACTTTTAATTATTTTGCATGTCTCCAGCCTATTTACACCTTATTAATGTGATGCCATACAAAAATTAGGGTTATGTTTTATCGTAGTGTCAAGTGTGTTCTGAATCACTCATAATCTATAACACGTTAAGGATTTATGGACGGGTCACTTACAATTCTATTGATTCTATTGATTTCTATTGTACCACCTGAATTACATTTGAAGGTATAAAGCAGATTTTGGAAATTCAAGTCGTTAACATCATATCACTTGAAATATATTTGTAAGATATAAAATATACAGACATCAATGTCATTCCACAAAAATTGAAATATTGGGCCTCATTTATCAAATGTTGTACAGAAATCATCCTAAATTTGATCTTACGATCATCTCTCAAATATGTGTACGTGTGATTCAGAGAATGAACGTCTCTTTCAGATCTGCTCTGCCTCGTAAACCACTCTTAATTAATGTCATTAACATGAGAAAGATCACCAGTCATCGTCCATATTCTTTCATTTAAATGCCAGACTCATTTACTAATGTGTGAAAACATTTAGACATAATTTGTGTCAACTTAGAAAAAAACTCAATGTATTGAGGAAGAATCAAATTATTAATAAATGTATTATTACACAATAATACCTAATTCGATCACATAGAAATCAAAGGTCAGTGTTTTTGTTACAAATCAGGCCTCTGTGGCTCCCTCCGATCACCACCAGAGGGCTCCTTTACCTGAGTACTAACCGGTTCTTTTGGACTTCAATTCCCACAACCCCGTGCCTGGGACTGATCACCTGTACAGCTGTTAAGGTGCGTTCACACCAGACGCAAATGAAGCGAATAAATCGCACTATTCGCGCGTAGTTGGACGCTTGAACATTTTGAGTTTACTCGCTTCATTCGCACGTGGAATTCACTACACAACAGACGAGAATTCGCGTCATGGGAGGGGCTTCTGCCAGGCAGCTCCAGTCTCGTTGCAAAATGTATTCCTGTTTTTGTAAAATTACGAAGTAGAATCGTACAGCTCTGGGTACACACATACAACCACGATTAATTTGTCCTCCATTGTTGTTTTGGATTTTCTGCCTGCGCTCATAATCACGTCACTGCTAGAGCAAGCTCCTGATTGGTTAATGCGGCCCGAATATCCTTATAAGGATATTAAGATAATAAGTTAGATAAGTTCAGATTTTTCAACTCAAACGCCCCAAATGCCCATTCGCGCCATTCGCGCGAATAGCGCCACAGGATTATTTATCGTGTCTTTGCATTGACTTAACATGTAAATCATTTGCGCGTAACACTTAATTCTCATCTGGTGTGAACGCACCTTTAGTTATCAGCTGCACTACTTAATCTGAGTTCTCCCATATCTCATTGTGAAGTCTTGTTCTGCCTAGCTCACATTACCAAGCGTTTATTCTGTTTTCTCTGTTGCCTACCTGGACTGTTTCCCTACTCTGATCGTTTGCTGCCTGCCTTTGACCTAGCCTGCCTAGTGTATTTGCTCTGTTACCTGTCTGCCGCC
Organism: Gymnocypris eckloni scoliostomus; assembly: GCA_027564155.1. Classification (NCBI taxonomy): domain Eukaryota; kingdom Metazoa; phylum Chordata; class Actinopteri; order Cypriniformes; family Cyprinidae; genus Gymnocypris; species Gymnocypris eckloni. Next base: position 34,127,859 of record CM050422.1, read on the forward strand.
TGCCTTGACACCTTGCCTCCTCTCAGTTTATGATTCTGCCTATTCTACGTTGTCCCTGATGCTGTTATCTGAACTATGCCTGTTTCACTCGTTGTGTCTTTAAATAAAGCTGCATATGGATCCCAATGCCACTGACTCCTCGTTACAGTTGTGAGAAACTAATATTTTTACCCCTGCATTTTTGTTTACAGTATTTAATAAATATTTACTGAATATGCAGACAAGTCAAGTCACATTTATTTATATAATGCTTTATACAATGCAGACTGTTTCAGAACAGTAATAACAAATTCAGATTCAGCTGTAAAGTATCATAATCTCAAGTCAGTTCAGTGTTGATTCAGGTGAGTTCAATAACTGTAAAGTTGATCATTTGTGCATACATGTTGTATGAACAGTGTATTTTTGCACATTCATGTTAATGTGAGTGCTAACACATTCATGTTAATGTGAATGTCAGTCCTGCACACTGAACAAGCACAAGACACAAGATAGGAGTGTTTTACATTTGTCATATCTGTGTAGTTTGGTGTGTATGTGGCCAATCGTTTGATGTTTTTGTGTGAGTTATTATGCAAAAGCACAATTTTATAAGAATTAAAACAGTTTTAAAATAAGTGTTTGCTTTTGTGAGAGATGTGTGACGTTTTGCGTAAGAAACTCTATAACATCTCCTATTACTGATTTATCATGCAGCTCAAAGCATTATGGATATAATCTCGCATCAGTCTATTCTGATTCATCAACACAGTTTCACTGATGATTCAACATTAAAACCCCAAAACAACCCAAACCCAAACCCAGGATAGAGCGTCTGAGTGAATGTGGTCTGGACTGTGTGGATGAGGCTCATTGTGTCAGAGACGCTGTAGAAGGACAGAGTTCCTGCACCGTGATCCACAAACACTCCTATTCTACTGCTGATGTGCTTCACAGAGAGATCAGTCTTTATGTTATTGTGTCTGAATGAGTATCTGGAGGGAGAGCAGAACAAACTCCAGGACTGATCATTACGACCAAACACACACTCATTTCCTCGTCCCTTCCTCCTGATGCTCTTATATGACACTGATATAAACACACATCTACTCCACTCCAGCTCCCAGTAACAGCGTACACACACACTCTCTCTACACAACACCTGATGACACACATCAAATCTGTCTGGATGATCAGGATACGACTGATCTGTGTCAGTGACAGTAATCACTCTGTTTCTCTCAGACAGACGGAGGAGTTTATTCATTGTGTTCAGATCCAGAGAGAGCTGATGGGAATCTGATGAAGATAAAACACATCAGAATCAGGAATTATGAATCTGATCTTTTCATGTATCTGAACTCTTCATGTTCAGTGTATCATCAGTGTCTCAGTACAGATGACCAGATATCTGAGCAAATCATCATTTACATCATCAATTATAAACTCTTCTTTCTCCTTCTACAGAAGAACATGAACACACTCGGTGAGTTTTTGCTGGTTTTCTTACTGACTTACATTGTAGGAAGTGGTTCCTGGTCCTGGGAACAATGTTGGTGAATGTGACTGTGGAAATCAACAGACATGAACAGTGTGATTTTCATGATCCTGCATCCATTCTTAAGCAGTGGTGTAGTCTAGTTTTTTGTAATGAGCATACTGTGATTTTTCCCTCCCTCACCCGTCCCAAAGCGACAGTGGATCTCGTTCGTATATACAGACCACCCAGGTCTCTCAGATCAGCAAATCCAATGATCTAGACACACCAAGGACTAGATTGAAATTGAGTGGTGACCGGGCATTTGCAGTAGCAGTTCCGAAACGATGGAATAAGCTACCTCTACATCTCAGACTGGCTCCGTCATTAAACGAACATTTAAAGTGCATTTACTTGAGCTTTATTTTACTTTATTTAATTAGCGTTTGGTTCTGTAGACTGATTAGTAAGAGCATTTTTTATAACATTTAGTGTTGTCTGTCATTGGTCAATGGTACATTGTTTTAATTGAGCTTTATAAATAAAAAGAATAAGAATAAATGAAAATTATGATGGACTGGTTTCTGAGAGCAGATGAATCTCCAGGACTTTACCTCTGTCTGAGATCTTCTTGAGCTCCTCTTTGCAGAAATCCTTCAGTTTGTCTCTCAGCTGATGAACAGATTCTCTCAGATCATCAAAAGAGACGAGAGAACTGAAGAGATCATCATTCACGTCTGTAGATTCAGGAGGTGCTGAGAGAGACTGGAAACTCTACAGAAAACAGAAATCAAAACTCATCAGCTCCACACTTCACCCAATAAACTGCACCAACATCAGATTTGACTGATCTTTAGTAACTCAATCCAGCACTTCCACAGCCTTATCTAGAAATGTTAGTGAAATTTTGAACTGTTGGTGGTGCTACTGGTGTTTGACAGCTAAATATATTTTCTAGAAGAATGAGCTCAGAGAAATGATTCCTAAGAGATTTTCAGAGCTGCTATTTGAGAAAGCCATTTGTAAGCGTCGTCTCTTTCAGAAGAAGATGATCAGATGAGAGTCTGACTGATGATGATATAATAAGACCCTCATGAAATGTTTCTCTGTGAGTTTGGTGTCACGGCAGGATCTGCTCAAGTCTACTAAGGCATCCTCGCTTCTCTCCTTTTAAAACCTCTTAAACACCCATTTTTCTCTGAGTATTACTCTTCAGTTCATAGTCTGTTAAATGTATCCTGTTTTGAATGTTTATCTTCACTCTCTCTGAATCTCTAATCTAATATTGTAAGTGTTTTTGTATATTACTCTCAGCTCTTGGTATGTTATGTCTTCTGGTATTGATGTCTATTTGTCTCTGTTCCTTAAGCCTGACTTGTAAATTGACCTTGGGTGTTGGAAAGGCATTATACAAATACAAATTAATATTATTATTATTATCAGAATGCTGTTAAGAAAGCTAAGGCTTCCTATTTGTATAAACTCATTGAGAAACATCACCACACCCCAAAAGCTCTTTTATCTGTCATCAACTCTGTTTTGAACCCCCCTGTAAAGTCTTTTCACTGCCCGTCCTTGGCACTTTGTGAGGATATCTCTAGCTATTTTGGCAATAAAATCTCAAATTTGAGGGCCCAGGTTCAGGTCTCCGATCAGGAGATACCGATAGAGATGAATTCACCTGCCCTGTGGACTTCTTTTACTCCTGTCTCTCTACAGTCTGTAAAGGAAGTAATGTTTAAACTTAAACCCTCCTTTTGTCTGCATGACACCATACATCCTCACTATCTGAGACAAATATTTGACCCTGGCTGGTGTCGCTATTTAATAAATCCTTGCTTGAAGGAGTTATACCATCGAGTTTGAAAAGTGCCATGGTTACAACGGTACTAAAGAAACCCTCACTTGATGCCTCTATTCCTTCAAATTTTCGTCCGATCTCCATTATGCCTTTTTTACATAAACCGCTCTTTTAAAAGTTCTTAATTATATTTATATGCCTAATGATTCGAGAGATTCTGTCATTTTAGTAATGTTAGACCTGTCCTCTGCTTTTGATACTGTCGATCATACGATCCTAATCTCTCGGCTGGAGTCATGTGTTGGTCTGGGGGCTGTTTTAAGTTAGTTTAAATCTTTTTTAACTAATAGACGTTTCTCTGTAAAAATAGGACACTTTTCTTCTTCCCTTCACAATCCATCATGTGGGGTGCCGCAGGGCTCTGTTTTAGCTCCGGTTCTTTTCTCTCTCTATCTTCTGCCTCTGGGTTCCATCTTTAGGAAACATATGGCGCTTTTCCACTGCATGGTACAGTGTACGGTTCGGCACGGCTCGTGCACGGCTCAGTTCGGTCGGTTTGCATTTCCACCGCAGTTTAGTACCGCTATAGAGTGGGCGGATTATTCACGTCGTTATAATTGCGCCGCCTCTACTGCCGTGACATCATCGTAAACGCGCCACAAACAAACTCACAACAAAGAAAGGAGACGGAATAGTGTTCTTCACTCGGCATGTGGATGTTTTTAACAGCAATGGAGAGGTCTATGAGAATGCTTGTGATTTACCCCAGCAGCAGAGACTGTGGTGACAGTGACCACGGGCTGTAGATGAGGAGGGCAGGGATGTCCGTGCAGGTGTGCTGCGTTACTTGATTAGTTAACTATTCATGCAGCGTGTTCTGTAAAGTGAATTATCAATAAACTTTTGAATATTTCAAAATGTACAATGTATCCCTTGTTTTTTTTATTTATGTGATGGTTTTTATAATCGCGGCATTAATCATTTGTCTTTTTCAAGATGTTCATTACATGCTCATACAATAATAAATGTTTAATATAGTCTGGAGGTACACTTATTCGATTGTTTTTAATTGATTGAAGCAAAACACAGATACAAAGGTAAAAATATAAACAGAAAACATACTCTGAAAATATAGCAAGTTCAAAAGTAACGTTATACATAAGGCTTTTTCCTTCGCGTCATGCCATCAAGCTCTCACTGGATCCGCCTCGGCTATCAACGAGAGGAACGCCTGTTCTTCCTCAACAGACAACGACACTGCTATTTTGTGGTTGATGCAAAATGTGCGTTTGTTTAAACAGAAGTTGCGTCCGATCCTTCGCTGGCTGTGCTGATTTAAATCTAGCGGGTAGAGCTGTAGAGGAGGGTCTCGTGTCGCAAGTTCAGTGACGCAGTAATGACGATTTTCTCCGCCATTCAGTGATCAGCAGAGTTTACACGCCACGCTTTGGTAACGGCACGGCTCGATGGAACCTCAATCAAGTGGTACTAAAAGTATCAGGTACCAGGTACAGTACCCAGTGGAAAACCCCAAAAGTGAACCGTACCGTACCGTACCGTGCCGTATCATGCAGTGGAAAAGCGCCAATAATGTCTCATTTCACTGTTATGCAGATGATATGCAAATATATATGCCTGTTTCTAGAAAAAACAAGTGTTCTAGGCAATCTAACAGCTTGTCTTGTCGAAATCGCGCTTGGTCTTGTACTGTATCGCGTTTCTTGTCAGTGTCGGGCGCTTGTTTTGACATTTGTTGTGATTTGCAGGAAAGTGTAATGAGGCAGTCGTGGCCTAATGGATAGAGCGTTGGACTTGAAACCCGAGGTACCACAAGGTTGTGGGTTCGAATCTCGGCTCTGGCCTGAACACCAAACAACTGCTCACAAGAAATGTCGGCGGAATAGTGTTCTTCACTCTCGGCATGTGGATGTTTTAACAGCAATGGAGGTCAGCTGAGAATGGAGTAGTGTTTAGAGCAGAGACTGTGGTGACGTGCCAGCGGGCTGAAGACTAGATGAGGAGGGCAGAGATGTCCGTGCAGGTGTGCTGCCGTTATATAGTTAACTATTTATGCATCTTTCTGTAAAGTTCACTTCTGTTTTATTTTTATAAAATGTACTATGTGTAAGTTGTTTTATTTATGTGATGGTTTTTATAATCGGCATTAATCATTTGTCTTTTGATGTTCATTATTTTATATACAATATGTATAAATTTAATATAGTCTGGAGGTAGATATTATTCTTTGTTTTAATTGATTGAATAAAACACAGTTATACAAAGGTAAAACATATATATCAACATACTACATGGAAATGAAAAAAACATATATATATGGGTGTTTTGCTTATTTTTTGTTTTCATTTAAATGATTAGTTTTGAAATGTTGTTGTAAGCATTTGTCATTTTATTTAATGTATTCATTTTCTTAAATGTGTATATATAGTATTTATAGAGTTGTAACTTATAGTTTTAGTTACTTTTTCTTATTTGTAAGTCGCTTTGTATAAAAGCGTCTGCTAAATGACTAAAAAGTAAAAGTAAAGTACAGTAAAGTCTTGATGATGTGAACGCTTGGCTTGCCAAGAAGTTTCTTTTTTTTTTTTACTCAGACAAAACAGAAGTCATTGTTTTTGATCCCTCAGAATCCAGGTCAAGAAATCATCTTAACCTTGAATCTTTAAATTAATTCATCTCTCCCCATTTACGGAATCTAGGTGTGATGCTAGATAGTTGCCTCAAATTCGATAAGCAGATTAGTGCGGTCATTGGATCCAGCTTTTACTATCTTCGGTCTCAATCGAAAATCAAATCTTTTCTTCCTAAGTGTTCCTTGGTGACTGCTATCCATGCTCTCATTACCTCTCACCTGGATTATTGCAATTCCTGTTTCTAGAAAAACAAGTCCCAAATCTAACAGGTCTTGTCAAAATGCTGCGCTGGTCTTGTACCTGTAAGGGTTTGATCATGCAATTCCCCTTCTGAGATCTGTCTTGACATTTGTTGTTCATTTTGCAGGAAATTGAGGTTCAAAATTGTAATGGATGGTGTATAAACCTCAAAATTATTTAGCACCTTCTTATTTGTCTCTCTTCTTCACCTGTACCCTCCCACCAAACCTTAACTGCTCCGGGCAATGTCGGCTGGGATGGGTTAAATACCAGAGAACACATTTTCCTCATTATACTCTGTATAGCTTAATTTGTATTGTATTGTGTGTTCAGCTGAAATGTGGAACAAGCTTTTGTTAGATGGGTATAAATAGCTTTGTCAGAGTTCAAGACTGAAGAAAGACCATTTATTCTCTGTTGCCTTTAGTTTATAAGCCTGTTTTAGCTGCTATTAGTGTACTCAACTTCACTTTTTATTTTATTTTATAACCAAGTACAGCACTTTGGTTGTTTGTTAGCATGTGTCTATAAATAAACTGAACTGATACAGCACTATCTGTCAAGATTTGATCTGTTCTTCTAGATCATTTACCTGTAGGATGTCAAGTCCACTATGACCCTGTTTCTTCTAGTCTGTGTTACCTGCAGGATCAAGTCCACTATGATGTACTTCTAGATCTGTGTTACCTGTAGGATGTGCTCACTATGATGCTGTTCTTTGATCTGTGTTACCTGTCATTTTATTTAAGTGTATGATTTCTTCTAGATCTGTGTTACCTGTATTTATGTGCTCAAGTCCACTATGACCCTGTTCTTCTAGATCTGTGTTATGCAGGATCTGCTAAAGTCCACTAAAAGTAAAACCCTGTAAAGTCTTGATGATCTGTGTTGCCTGCAGGATTCTTTTTTACTCAGACAAACAGAAGTCATTGTTTTTGATCCTCTAGAATCTGTGTTCAAGAAATCATCTGCTCAAGTCCACTATGACCCTGTTCTTCTAGATCTGTGTTACCTGCAGGATCTGCTAGATAGTCCACTATGACCCTGTTCTTCTAGATTGTGTTACCTGCAGGATCTGCTCAAGTTCCACTATGACTGTTCTTCTAGATCTGTGTTACCTGCAGGATCTGCTCAAGTCCACTATGACCCTGTTCTTCTAGATCTGTGTTACCTGCAGGATCTGCTCAAGTCCACTATGACAGGTTATTCAAAATGCTGTGTGTTACCTGAAGGATCTGCTCAATTCCACTATGAGATCTCTTCACTGGTTCTTCTAGTTCATGTTTACCTGAATTGAGTTCAAAATTGTATTACTGGTGTATAAACCTCAAAATTATTTAGCACCTTCTTATTTGTCCTATCTTCTTCACCTGTACTCTCCCACCAGAGACCTTAGATCCGAAGGTAAACTCGTCCTTCTGATACCAAGAACCCGGCTAAAATTGAGGGACAACCGAGTCTTTGAAGTGGCAGGCCCCACATTGTGGAACAAGCTCCCACTCCATATTAGATCGGTATCCACTTTGTCAGAGTTCAAATCATGTCTCAAAACGTATTTATTCTCTGTTGCCTTTAGTTTATAAGCCTGTTTAGCTGCTATTAGTGTACTCAACTTTTTTATTTTATTTTTACTAGTACAGCACTTTGGTTAGGGTTAGTGTTAGTTTTAAATGTGCTCTATAAATAAACTGAACTGAACAGCAGTGATCTGAACTGAGACTGACTGTATCTTCTTCTAGACTCACCTGTAGGAGACTCAAGTCCTCTCAAACTGCTGTTCTTCTAGATCTGTGTTACCTGCAGGATCTGCTCAAGTCCACTATGATGCTGTTCTGCAGGACTGTGTTACCTGTAGGATCTCACAGAAAACTACTGGCTGTTCTTCTAGATCTGCTGTTACCTGCTGATCTGCTCAAGAGGATGCTGTTCTTCTCTTGATCTGTGTTACCTGTAGGATGTGCTCAAGTCCACTATGACCCTGTTCTTGATCTGTGTTACCTGAAGAGGATCTGCTCAAGTCCACTATGATGCTGTTCTTTGATCTGTGTTACCTGGCAGGATCTGCTACCAGGCCCATTATGACCCTGTACCTAGATCTGACTGTTACCGCAGGATCTGCTGTCAAAACCCTTACCTATGATGTTCTTCTAGATCATCTCTACCTGTAGGATGTGCTCAAGTCCACTATGACACTGTTCTTCTAGATCTGTGTTACCTGCAGGATCTGCTCAAGTCCACTATGACCCTGTTCTTCTAGATCTGTGTTACCTGCAGGATCTTCTCAAGTCCACTATGACCCTGTTTCTCTAGATCTGTGTTACATGCAGGATCTGCTCAAGTCCACTATGACCCTGTTCTTCTAGATCTGTGTTACCTGCAGGATCTGCTCAAGTCCACTATGACCCTGTTCTTCTAGATCTGTGTTACCTGCAGGATCTGCTCAAGTCCACTATGACCCTGTTCTTCTAGATCTGTGTTACCTGCAGGATCTGCTCAAGTCCACTATGACCCTGTTCTTCTAGATCTGTTCACCTGCAGGATCTGCTCAAGTCCACTATGATGCTGTTCTTCTAGATCTGTGTTACCTGCAGGATCTGCTCAAGTCCACTTCTGATGCTGTTCTTCTAGATCTGTGCTACCTGCAGGATCTGCTCAAGTCCACTCATGATCTGTGTCTTCTTTCCTTTAAAGAAACCTGCAGGATCTGCTCAGGTCCAGTATGACGCTGTTCTTCAGATCTGTGTTACTTGCAGGAACTTGATGTGATCCTGTGTGCTGCTCCAGCTCAGCGTCTCTCCTCCTCAGATCACATCTCCTGGCTCCAGCAGGAACCAGTCGCTTCTCAGTTTCTCCACCATTTCAGCAAGATGGTGATTTTACCTGATAGGTCTTGTGATCAGAGCAGCTTCTCTCAATGGAGCGGATGAACTCAGTAGATCTTCTCACTGTCCTCCACTGCTGTCTTTGCAGCAGTCTGTTAGGACACACACAGTAACTGTGTCCACACTGAGACTGGTCACTATCCTTCTCTCCAGACTCACCTTATGAGACACAGCCTCTCTCCTGGAGAAAATCTCTCTCTGCTGGATTCTCTGCTGAATACGAGACACTTCTACACAACAGCTCAACTTCAGCTGCTTCCTGCAGGACAAACAGATGATAGTGAATCTCACAGAAAACTACTGGCACTAAATCATTCATGCATTGCTGTTTAACTCCTCTGACTCTGAGTTTAGTATTATCTCTCTTGAGCTGTTCACACTGAAGGAGATCCCTGGCATGAGTACCTTAAGGTGTTGTCTGACTTGAAGAGGATTTGTTGCACACTCATGCACTGTTGTTTGATCTCCTGGCAAGATTTGCTACCAGGCTATTGAAATGTCTACTAGTATTTGCCTCTGACTGTCGAAGAGTGAATTTATTTGCATTCATAAACCCTTACCACTGCTGTCTCAGCCAGTCTCTGGCTGAACTGAGGAATCGCTGTGTGAACTTCCTAAGCAGCCTGACTGCAAGAAGAAGTCGGATCAGCCTGTGCTTTTAGTTTGGGATTTACAAATTTTAATTCAATAAAATACAACGTTTAATACTGATTATCCTGTCTGGTCTTGTGGTGTCTTTGGGTAACTCCTGACATATCAAATGTTGTAAACACAGAAATGAGGAAAACGATTTTTAAACATGGCATCACACATATGAAACGAGTTTCACAATATTTCATCAGTGTCTAGTGTTAAATACCTGTTTCTCTGTACTCTGTGCTGGAGCTGATACAGTGTCGTTCATCCACCATACATTTCTTATCAGTGACCCTCAAGCAGCTTCTCATGTTTCTGGCAGATCATCTCCTGCAGTCGTAAGCAGTAGCATTGATGGTGCACATCTGACTGTTATTAAAGTAAACACAAAGACCTTGACGAGTAGTTTAAGGTGTGTGTAATTAGAGATCAAACTAAACTCTGTGGGAAACTGACTCTGTTGGACCAGGAATGGGAAACCCTGATAATGAAATGTCTACTAGTATTTTTTGTGACTTTGAATAAATGTGTATATTTATTTGCATTCATGTGCAACCGTTTAGTCACTGCTGCAGCTATTCGTCCAGCCAGTCGGTAGTGAACTGTGTTTAGCTCTATAATGTGTTCCCTAACACTCTCACTGCAAGTATAAAGTACAAACCCGATTCCAAAAAAGTTGGGACACTGTACAAATTGTGAATAAAAACAGAATGCAATGATGTGGAAGTTTCAAATTTCAAATTTTTTATTCAGAATACAACATAGATGACATATCAAATGTTTAAACTAAGAAAATGTATCATTTTAAGGGAAAAATAATTTGATTTTAAATTTCATGGCATCAACACATCTCAAAAAAGTTGGGACAAGGCCATGTTTACCACTGTGTGGCATCCCCTCTTCTTTTTATAACAGTCTGCAAACGTCTGGGGACTGAGGAGACAAGTTGCTCAAGTTTAGGAATAGGAATGTTGTCCCATTCTTGTCTAATACAGGCTTCTAGTTGCTCAACTGTCTTAGGTCTTCTTTGTCGCATCTTCCTCTTTATGATGTGCCAAATGGTTTCTATGGGTGAAAGATCTGGACTGCAGGCTGGCCATTTCAGTACCCGGATCCTTCTTCTACGCAGCCATGATGTTGTAATTGATGCAGTATGTGGTCTGGCATTGTCATGTTGGAAAATGCAAGGTCTTCCCTGAAAGAGACGACGTCTGGATGGGAGCATATGTTGTTCTAGAACTTGGATATACCTTTCAGCATTGATGGTGCCTTTCCAGATGTGTAAGCTGCCCATGCCACACGCACTCATGCAACCCCATACCATCAGAGATGCAGGCTTCTGAACTGAGCGCTGATAACAACTTGGGTTGTCCTTGTCCTCTTTAGTCCGGATGACATGGCGTCCCAGTTTTCCAAAAAGAACTTCAAATTTTGATTCGTCTGACCACAGAACAGTTTTCCACTTTGCCACAGTCCATTTTAAATGAGCCTTGGCCCAGAGAAAACGCCTGCGCTTCTGGATCATGTTTAGATATGGCTTCTTTTTTGACCTATAGAGTTTTAGCCAGCAACAACGAATGGCACGGTGGATTGTGTTCACCGACAATGTTTTCTGGAAGTATTCCTGAGCCCATGTTGTGATTTCCATTACAGTAGCATTCCTGTATGTGATGCAGTGCCGTCTAAGGGCCCGAAGATCACGGGCATACAGTATGGTTTTCCGGCCTTGACCCTTACGGACAGAGATTGTTCCAGATTCTCTGAATCTTTGGATGATATTATGCACTGTAGATGATGATAACTTCAAACTCTTTGCAATTTTTCTCTGAGAAACTCCTTTCTGATATTGCTCCACTATTTTCCGCCGCAGCATTGGGGGAATTGGTGATCCTCTTCCCATCTTGACTTCTGAGAGACACTGCCACTCTGAGAGGCTCTTTTTATACCCAATCATGTTGCCAATTGACCTAATAAGTTGCAAATTGGTCCTCCAGCTGTTCCTTATATGTACATTTAACTTTTCCGGCCTCTTATTGCTACCTGTCCCAACTTTTTTGGAATGTGTAGCTTTCATGAAATCCAAAATGAGCCAATATTTGGCATGACATTTCAAAATGTCTCACTTTCAACATTTGATATGTTATCTATATTCTATTGTGAATAAAATATAAGTTTATGAGATTTGTAAAGATTTGCATTCCTTTTTTATTCACAATTTGTACAGTGTCCCAACTTTTTTGGAATCGGGTTTGTATTAAGATCTGGAGAAGTGTTGTGAAAAAAGCTTTATTATTACAGAACTGAGACACAATGTTGAAACAATACTGAACATCTGCTGAACGTTAAGTGAGCAGCTCTGTACAACATTCTGCTCTCATTTACAGACATTTCATAATGTACAATACAAGCATAATACAGCAGTCTTGGTTAAAGCCAATAAATAATATTAATGTACCTATTCATTAATGAATGAACATGGCCAATCTGATTCACTCTCACAAACTGCGATTGGTATAATGAGTTTGATGAGGATATGAATAGAGAAGTTATAGACGTGTTGTCATTGTCTGACAAGCGCTACTGCACAGAGTTAAAGTATTTAATATGGAAAGTGCTGCTACTCTTCAGCATGTAGATGTTCAATCCAATGACTTTGCATGATGACGTCTCCGTTTATCTCTCCTGCTCACTATGATAACTTCTAGTGACAGTTTCTCCTGTGTGACAGCAGAGCGCTGGAGGTGATGAAGCTCCTTCCACACGGCGGGCAGCGGTACGGTTTCTCTCCGGTGTGAACTCTCTCGTGTATCTTCAGGTTCCCCGACTGACTGAAACTCTTGTCGCAGTGCGAGCACTTGTAGGGTTTCTCTCCCGTATGGACTTTCTGATGCTCCTTCAGGTATTTGGCTCTGGAGAAGCTGTTCCCGCACACCGAGCACACGTGAGCTTTCTCTCCGGTGTGGATCTTCTGGTGCTCCTTCAGATAACCCAGCTGTGAAAACATCTTTCCACAGAAGGAGCACAGAAAGAGCTTCTGGTGGATCTTCTGGTGTATCTTCAGGTGCTTTGCTGAGATGAAGCTCTTTCCGCACCGATCGCAGCTGAAGGCTCGTTCTCCAGAGTGCGAGTGCTGGTGGTTTCTGAGGATCGTAGCCTGTGTGAATCTCTTCCCGCACTCGTGACACATGAAAGGTCTCTCTCCGGAGTGAATCCGCATGTGGTTCTTGAAGTGTCCCTTGCGGATGAAGCTCTTGTCACACAGGAGGCAGGTGAAGGGCTTCTCTCCCGTGTGGATCCTGATGTGGTTCTCCAGGCTCTCCTTGCGTGTGAAGCTCTTGGTGCAGTGCGTGCAGCTGAAGGGCTTCTCTCCGCTGTGAGTCTGAAGGTGTCTCTTCAGGTCTGCGTTCTTGAAGAAACTGCTGCCGCACTGAAGACAGCTGAAGTTTCGCTCTCCGCTGTGGATTCTGATGTGGCTGTTGAGGTTGACTTTGAGCGTGAAACACTTCCTGCACTGAGGGCAGATGAACGGAGATTTCTTGGCTCCTGTTCTCTTCTGGGAGAAATCATCTTCAGTCTGTGATTGTTCTTCTGTTATGATCTTCTGATGATCCTCCTCCACTGCATTCACTTCTTCACTTTCCACCTTCACTTCCAGCTGATCTAAAACCAGTTCAGACAATGAGCTCAAATAAGAAACAAAATTATCTGTAATATCACGGCAGAAATCAAGAGGTCCAGATGAACACATGAACTGATTCTGGACACAAACCATCATATTATTAATAATGTACTTAATGAAGTACAATCACTAATGATATTCAGAGGTGTACAGTCTGTAATGATTCACGTATTCATACTATAAGTGTTCAGTATGTATGCATGTGTGTAGCGTTGATTAAGACACGGCATAAGCAGAAACTCCTACACCCGAGACCTGCTTTATTCATTATTTTACTATCTGTGATGCACTTAGTTTTTGTTATTATTTAGAATGTGATTTTATTCATTTATTTTCTGTTTACACTTTAATTTTAGATAAAGCTTTAATAATTTTGTTTTTGCATTTTTTTCATGTTTATTTATTAATCTTAGTTTATGTAGTTTGAGTTATTGTAGTAGTTCAAGCTAAACTGAATGAAAAGGAGAAATCACAAGCATTCAGTTTAAAGTGACCTGTCAGATTTGAGACGTGTTTTCCTCAGCGCATAACTTACATCTTACAGTTATATTTGTATATTTTATAAAGTTTTTGCTAAAAGGCTCATCAAGCGAGTCTCCGAGCGGCAGTGTGAACATCTACATCAGATAGACTCAAATATATATTTTGATAAACTGTGTTTCATTCAAAAGCGGAAGCTTTAAAATCTCTTTTACTCGTTTACACCAGCGCCATAAACTGCCGTATGAGGAGTGTGTTGCAGCTAGTGTTGGTCAGTAACTAATTACTATTACTTATTTAGTGATAGTTGTTCATGAGTATCTTGTTTGTCCTGAACAGTTAAACTGTCTGCTGTTCTTCAGAGAAATCCTTCAGCTCTCACAAATTCTTTCCTGGGGGACTCATACGCAACTATTACAGAAGATTCAAACATTCATTGATGCTCCAGAAGGAAAAACATGGGGGGGTGAACACTTTTGAACAGAATGGAGATGTGTACATTTTTTTATTTTAGTTTATTTAGCACTGTCCTTCAGAATCTACAGGAGATACTTACATGTTTCTCAGGAGACAGAATAAGTACCTGATCTGCTAACCCCCATTATTTTCTCTTGTGGACTACATGTAATGTATTTTATGCGAAATATCTTATCTTATTATTATTAAGGGGAATGTAAACTTTTGACTTCAACTGTATGTACTGAACCATCACTTTATTATACTCTTATATCACTACCCGAGAATCTGAGAAACTAATGTGACTATTACTAGTTGATAAAAAAAACTATATTTTTATAACATCTCATATAATTTTCCCCACACACACATCAGTCATAAACAAAGAGTCAAGAATGATGAACAACCTCTCTGTTCTTCAGTATCTTCATCTTTCATTCGGTGTGTTTCTTCATCGCTCACGTCTTCACGCTCCTCTTTAACAAACTCCATCTTCTCAGCAGCGTAACTCAAATTGGTAATTTTTCACTGCTGGAAACTGTTGGAGAATATATAGAGCAGAAAGTGATTATTAATTAGAGCACAGAGAATGCTGAATTCATCATATCATCACTCATGAATATTTAATATGAGGATTTACAGTGAACCTGTTTGTGTGAATATTAAAATAAACACACCAGCTACAAAACACTCAGCTGAAATCTTTCTGAAGTGATTCTCTGTTGAAGTGTTTCAGTGTTTCTTGCTATTATAATAACAACTTACATTCACAGTATATTATACAATTGTTTCTTTTTTCAATTCTTGTCAATTTTTATTAATTCAAATGAATATGTATAATTCTGCTCAACATTTTTTGTAGCTGATAATGATTCATTACATCTATTTTCTATTAAAAACAATCCACAACATGTCAACATGTACTATCACTGTATAACCTGATGTGATGTTTCTCTCCTGGTTGTCATTACTGTCACTGTTACACATATATCAGTGAGATTATTAATAACTCAGTTTTTATGTGATCAGATCACCAGAAACTGAAGATCTGTGAGGCATTATATTAGTGAACTCAGTGTTGTTTGTACTGCACTGCCCTGACTAAACACATATCAGCAAATACATCCATACCTGTCGTGTTTAAGGACTTTATTAGCAGAAAACAACCATATACATGTGATGTATTTCTCAGTTTCTCACTCTCTTCAGCACTGGCGACAGAAACATATATTTTAGGGAAAACGCATGAGAATCAGTCTAGTGCTCACTGGTGTCACTGATAGGCTGCTCCGCTGGCGCAACACCCGGAAGTACACGATCACAGGCACGAGCACACGCTGCTTTCAGCCAATCAGACGAACGCTTTTGTTAAAGGTGCAGGACCCCGATTTTTTATTTATTTATTTATTTTTTACTAAAAAAGGTTTAAAGTTTGAACACATATTGCTCATAGCTACTGTTACAGACAGACTATCAGCCCCATAACAGCAGAAACCACCAACAGTGCACAAACACTGTCACAATAAAGTGCAACAAACAGTTCCAGAAGTAATGCCATTCATTTTCTTCAGAGAGAAACTAACTTGTAATGATATTATTTGATAACTTTTGCCAATACTGTTATCATTACAATATATAAACCAGTAAAGACTGGTTGTGAGCTCTGAGGTTGTCAATTGATGGATCAAGAATAGTTATCAAATGTTCAGTTACAATGACACAGGGTTCAAACACATTTTCCATTTCAAAATTACATACTTTTCCAGACTCAAATTTCCAAACCTTTCAGTAGATTTTCAGACCATATTTAACATAAATTGCTCATAGAGTATTATTTTCAGATTTATATTTGGTAAGATTGTGTATTTGGCAGTGGTGGTCAGTAACGAAGTAAAACTACTTTGTTACTGTACTTAAGTACATTTTTCAAGTATCTGTACTTTACTGGAGTAGTTTTATTTTGAGTAACTTTTACTTCACTACATTCCAAAGCATAAGATCGTACTTTTTACTTCACTACATTTCATAAAACATATCGTTACTCCTTATAATACATCACGTGCTCCGAGACGCAGAAGCGGTGTCTGATTCATGAACAAATTGATTCTTTTCAATGAACCTCGGTTCGCAAATCGCAACAAACGATTCATTCACCCGATTGCAGCTGTTCTCGAGTCGAAAGCTCACTGATTCAAATGATCCGTTTAGAGCGAGTCTTCTTCAGTGAACTGAACTCACAAGTAAAGAACCGGGAGATCTCGTGAGCGCGCGCTACTGATGCTGTGAAAAGTAAGTTACTAATATCGAATTTACCTTAAAATGTTCTTCCTAATTTCAGGCCTAATTCTCATGTCATATATAACTGACGTTCTGCAAAACAACAAGTTCTAAAACACTTTTTTCTTCCTGGTGAAGATTAGATGGTGAAATCTGTTTTCTCTCAGGTACATGGCAGTGTAAGCTTCACAGTTAACATTACTACATCACTCTCATCAACGTAGTCCATATCAACAAAATATATATCTTGACTCTATATAGTGGTTATTTTGGGAAAAACCCAGGTATTTTGGGCAGTAGGATTATAAAAATATGTGCTAATATAAAATGAAATAAAGTAGTCTATATAAAATTGCAAAATAAATCTGTCTATCAGTACTTTTTTACTTAAGTACATAAAAAATTGAGTACTTTTGTACTTTCACTCGAGTAAAATTTAAAAAGCACTACTTTTACTTTTACTGGAGTAATAATTTATTATACGTATCTGTACTTTTACTCAAGTACTTGATCTGTGTACTTTGTCCACCACTGGTATTTGGTATAATTATAAAATACATAATTATAAAATATATAATTTGGTATGTATTTGGTAGTGTAAAATGAATTGGTGACTAGTACGGTCATCTGTAAATATTTTCCCATTGATTTTCTTGAAGTGACAACATACAGAGCCCCTAAAAATAATAATAAAAAACTGACTTTTACATGTAGGCAACACAAGAAACTTATTTGTGCCCTCGAGAAACTATTCACGTGTATGGGAATTTTTAGCATGCTTACGCTTTACAATTTCTAGTTTGCCATCTTACTATGAATAAAATGATAGCAGGGATGCACATGAATACAAATGCACACAAAATGTGTCTTTTCTTAAGGTAGTACCTGTAATATCACGGCCTAATGTCTAATTTAACACAGTCTCTGTGGAGGCACACGAAATGGGCTGATGGCATAAAACTAGCCAAGTTCAAGAGTTTGTAAAAAAGACTGTTACAGTAAAAAGTGTTTAAAATGTGGCTTTTGTTTGGGCAGTATGCCATATTTCAAGCCCTTGGGTCTCTAGCGCATACTTTGTGGAGGCCAAGAAACCACAGCGTGAAATGGGCTAATGTCTCAATAGGTGGATATCAAGGTTCAAGGTTCAATGTTTCTTTATTTGTCACATAATAAATTATACAGGGTATAATTAGAAGTGAAATGTAAATCAAATCAGGTCCGCTCAGTGGACAGTGCAAAAGAATACAAATAAAAAATAAAATTCTATAAAGTAACACAACACAAGAGCAATGGTAAAAAAGAGAAATAAGAGTAAAATGTGCAATGGAATAAAAAGTGCAAAACAATAAGATGTGCAAAACGATAAGATGTGCAAAAAACAGTGTACCGGACTTAATAATTCATGATTTCACACTTACATCTACTAGCACGATAAGCGTAATGCGTATTTGGCGTGTATGGTAATACGTTGTAGGCGTGCTGTCCTGGGGAGGGCTCCCTGGGAATGGCCCGAACCCAGTGAACCCCAAAAACAACATACTGTAGGACAGCCGCCAGACTAAGATTACCCCCAAATACGCGTTTGAGATCTGGCGGGAGCTAGTTCCCAGGAGTAACTTGTGGCAGGCCGGGGGTCTCGTGCTCTGAGGGAGGCGGTTTGGCATGCATGAGTGGGCCCCACCGACCGCGGAGTAAACTTCATGGTTTTGGGGCGACGGTCGGGGCGGGCTCAACCGAGGCCAGCGATGGCTCACCGCATTGGGGCGGGTGAGCCCTGCCCACCGATGGAGGAGCAGCGTGGTTGGAGCCCTGGCCAGGAGGACCCGAGTTGCCTGCAGTGGGATCGTTCATGGAGTCGGCGTGCCGGCCCTACTGGCCATCAGCCCTGCTAATCAGAGGACAGAGGGCGATATCTGGCCGAGAGGACCCATGAAGCCTCCGATAAGGCACAATACCCCCGACGGACGGATGGGTCCTATCGGCTAGGCAGATAAAAGAGTTTGGGGACGCCAGACAAGGAGGCTCTCACAACATCCGGCGGAGATCGAGACTCACGGCATCGAATGGATGAGGCGTCGCATGCGGACGGCAAGCATAGGAGCCCACCGGAGACCACGTCAACGTCTTGACATGAGACCAAGGCTACGCTGCCAGACGGATAGTCTCCTCGGCGAGTAGGAGAAGAGAAACCCGGAACTGGGAAGGCCCTCACAGCATCCGATGGGAGATTGTAAGACTTAGGACATCGGACGGATAAGCCTCGCCAGGCGGGGAAAAGGTTTGAGGATAGCAGAGACAGTTGAATGGTGTTCGTGGGCGGACGAGGACCGCAGCGAGCGGCAGCTGGCCTCGCCCGTCGGACGGAAAAATAGATGGGTGACTGAGACTGGCGCGAACTCTGGAGGCCCATACTCACTGAGTTTAACGGGTTAGTCTCGTCTGCCAAGGGGGAAGCGGTAAGACGTCTCGCTGCGAGGCTCACGTCGACGCCCAACGGGGGCACAATACCCGCTGTGTTGGACGGGTAAGTGTCGCCAGCGTGGGACTAGAAAAGGTAAGGTTGTCTGGCCGGGAGCACCTCACCGGCGTCCGATGGGAGATCAAGACTCACTGCGTCGGACAGGTGAAGACGGAAAGGTAAAGTTTGGTCGGGATGCTTAGCCGACATCCAACTGGTGGGCGTGCCCACCTGTTTGATGGGTTAGCTTCGCTGACGAAGGAGGAAAAGGTGAGGTTGTCCAGCCGGGAGGCTCTTGCGGCATCTGAGGTGAGATTGATACTTGTGAGCTGGGTGGTGGAACCTCGCCGGTGGTGGACTGAAGGCTAAGTTTGCCAAAAATGGCCGGGTATGTCGCGTTCGACGGGGTTCGATATTATTTGGTGCGAGCAGACGGAAGAGCGTTTGTCTGGCCGGGAGCACCTCGCCGGCGTCCAACGGGAGATTTAGACTCCCGTGTTGGACAGGTAAAGACAGGAAAAGTAAGATTTGTCTGGCCGGGAGCACCTCGCCGGCGTCCAACGAGATACCAGGATTTGCTTTGTTGGACAGGTAAAGACAGAGAAAGTGAGATTGTCTGGCCGGGAGCACCTCGCCGGCGTCCAACGAGATACCCGGACTTGCTGTGTTGGACAGGTAAAGACAGAGAAAGTAAGATTGTCTGGCCGGGAGCACCTCGCCGGCGTCCAACGGGAGATTGAGACTCGCCGTGTTGGACAGGTAAAGACAGAAGAAAGTAAGATTGTCTGTACGCAAGTACGCAAGCAAGTACGCAAGCAAGTACGAGGAGATGCGAGATAAAAGGCCGACCTTGGGGGATGATGCGCATGGCGAAATTTAAGTGCCCGAGCAGTGACAGGAGTTCGCGTTTGCGACAGTAACGGCTGCCGACGAGGGTAGCGGCGACGAGGATTATCCTATCGATTTTTTCCTTAGGTAGCGAAACCTGGGATTTCACTGAGTCTAGATTAATGCCGAGAAATTCGATGGATGTAGCCGGACCCAGGGTTTTCTCCTGTGCGATGGGGATTCCTAGCTCGGAAAAAACTTTTTGGACTGTGAGGATGTGGGCGGCTGGGATGGCCTCGGGGGGCGAAATGATTAGAAAATCATCTAACAGGTGGATGAGATGGGGAATGGCGTAATTGTTAGATAAAATCCAGCAAATTGCTTCTGAAAGCATGTCAAAAATGTTTGGGCTACTTTTGCAACCGAAGGTTAGGCGGACGGCAAAGTAAAATTTTCCTGCCCATTGTATCCCGAATAAATGCCATGCATCTGGGCGGATAGGCATCACTTTGAACGCGGAAGTGATGTCTATTTTCAAGCCAGGCTGCTTGCCCGCAATTTTATTAATTCTACCGCCTGCTCTATGTCGTGGTATCTAAGAAAACTCGTCGGGAATGAGGCTATTAATACTGGGGACTGTGGAATTGTGAGGAGAACAACGTATCTAAGACTGGACAGGAGATATTCACGGAAATCTTTATCTGGATGGTGGGTGAGCTCGGTGGCCAGTCGAGAAATATTCACGGGAGTCGATAAATAATTTTTATATTTTTTATTCGCGGCTTTCGACACCGGGCATACACTGCGAGCATGGGCTCCGCCACAGAAACTGCAGATGTGGAGGTAGCGACATCGCTGTTTAACGCACTTCCTGCTATTGAAAGCAAAGCATGTCTGCCTGTTGTCCGCCGCGTAAGAAGTTGGTTCGTAGTCTGTGTACGAAATGGTTGCTGATCTCGGGACGTAGCTAGTGGATTTCGCGGAGGTGGGTTCTGGGAATGTGGCTGAGGGATTGATCCGTGGGCAAACCGCAGTGGTGTGGGCAACTGACCGGCACACGGCGCATGCGATGTTCCTACAACCTAGGAACACCCTGCTGTGGAGATCTAAATCGAGCGCGCCCCAGTAAGGGCATTGGTTCCATTGTGCGATTCGGATGGCACATTTAGCAGAGAACAGTTTGTGGTAAGTGTAGAAGTGCCCTCCTCCATAGGACAACGCAAGTTCGGCTATGATAGCCAGATAGTCGTTGAGCTCGCGTTGCCTGTGAGGGAAGACTGAGCAAATGATCTCCGTGAAACGACTGAAAGCTATGGAGAACTCAGGAAACGAAAGAATGCGAGATGACAGGGGATTGGGGTTTTTTAACGTTACTGAGAAATCCCCGCAATCTATCTGACGGTTTGAGTCTGACGTGGGTAGGAGGGAAAGGAGTGATGAGAGATCGACATCTGCACCTGCTAGGATCTGCGCTCGAACATTATGAGCCGCTTGCGGGGGCTCTGAGGCAATGGCATTCGCTGGGACGGTCATTGGTGTAGCGGTGAAGAGTGAGTATTGCGGTTTTGCTTGGAGTAGGCGTTATACGCGGCCGGAGGCGCTGTATTTCTTGACCCGGTGTCAACCTGGGTTATCGGCCCTGAGCTGAGAGGGGTAGGCTGAGGGATTGGGTTGGGAGGCCACTGCAGCCATGTGCTAGTTTGGGCTACGGGCCCTGGGCGGGTTGTGGGGCTCGTGGGCCGGCCACTGCGACCAAGCGTTTACTTGGGCTGCGGGCCCTGGGCAGAAAGGGGTGGGCTGTTGAGCCGGAAGTGGAGGTGGAGGTGGCCAGAAGCCCATTTGAGCTGTGGGCACTGGCATAGCTGACTGGAAAGCCGTGCCGTACGGCTGAGCTGCCACCGGACCCTCTGCGGGCCTTGCATCTGCAAAATCGGGAGCGTGGCCTTGGCTTGCCGACGGCCTGGTGCCTCTATCCGGAGGCCTTCGGGAGCTGGTCTTCGAGCGAGAGGAAGAAGGAGGAGTCCAGGGGGGTGAGGCCGTATGTTTACGCTTACGTGTAGCCTTCGTGGAAGACTTCGTAGAGAGGGTAGTGTGCTTGGGATTCTTGTATCACTCATATAACTCCGCTTTAGTGGATTTACGAGGAGCCTGGATGTCGGAGTTGGCTAATGCCTGCCTCAGACTCGCCACGGTCCACTTCTCGATAGGCGGAAACTCGGGCCTGGTGGACCGGTATGAAGACGCCGGGGAATCGGCTTGTGTTCTCGCCAGAGAAGGCGAACAGATGTCTGGGCGTTTTGGAGGGCGCGACGTAGCTTGACGAGTCGCGGGCCGTCCGCGAGCAGGAGCCTGGGGCTCGATTGCGAGACCGCTCAAGGGCTTGGAGTTGGTTGGCTTCAGGGATGCTACCGGAGAGATAGATTCGTCCCCTGACGAAGAACGCGACATTTGTGACGACGAGCAGACCAGATGTTGCTTAACCGTCAACTGGATGGAGGTAAGACAGCTGTATTTATGCCCCAGGATTGATTACCTAGATTGTGTACCACCTGTGCTAATTAGCCTGAGTATCTGACGTGCTCCTCCCGAACTTAGTTTCTAAACTTTGTTTCTAAACTTCATATAGTAATATGAATAAGAGGGATGTGCAAACGGGTTGTTCAGGGTATGTACACAAGCAGCAATACGAGTGATGAGAATATGGATGATTACAGGTAACAATCTTGTAAGTGTTTATGAGACTGGGTTTGTGTTAAGGAGCCTGATGGCCTGAGGGAAGAAGCTCCTCATCAGTCTCTCAGTTTTTGCCATCATGCTCCTGAAGCGCTTGCCAGATGGCAGTAAACAGAAAAGATGGTTACCGGGGTGAGTTGAGTCTTTGATGATTTTAGCAGCTCTGCTTTTGCAGCGTTTGAGGTAGATGTCCTGCAGAGAGGGGAGAGCAGACCCTCAGCTAAGCGCACGACTCTCTGCAGAGCTTTGCAGTACTGATTTGAGGCGTTACCATACCACACTGAGATGCACTGAGTCAAAACACTTTCTATGGCCCCTGAATAGAAAGTTTTCAGGATAGCTGGTGAGACCCTGAACTTCCTCAGCTGTCGCAGATGGTACAGCCTTTGCCTGGCTTTCTTGACCTGAGTCTGAATGTGTGTAGTCCATGTCAGGTCCTCGGAGATGTTTACACCGAGGTACTTGAAGCTACTCACCCTCTCCACAAGGGTCCCACTGATCATAAGAGGAGTGTAGGGCTGCTGCTGTCTCTTCCTGAAGTCCACGATCAGCTCTTTGGTTTTGCTCACATTCAGAGAGATACAGTTGTCCTGGCACCATGATGTGAGTCTCTCCACCTCATCCAAGTATGCGGCCTCGTCATCGTTGTTAATGAGGCCCAGAACCACAGTATCATCCGCAAATTTGACAATAGAAGTGGAGCTGTGAGAGGACGCATGATCGTGTGTGTAGAGAGTACAGCAGGGGCTCAGGACACAGCCCTGTGGGGCTCCTATGTTCAGGGTGATGGAGTTGGAGGTGAACTGGCCGACTTTTACCACTTGTGGTCTGGCGGTGAGGAAATCTTGAATCCAGTCACAGAGTGAAGTGTTAAGGCCGAGGTCTGAGAGTTTGACAGCTAGCTTGGTGGGGACTATGGTGTTGAAAGCTGAGCTATAGTCAATGAATAGCAGCCTGACATAGTTGCCATTTGTGCTGTCAATGTGAGTGAGGGAGGAGTGCAGGACCTGGGAGATGGCATCATCAGTAGACCTATTTGGCCGATAGGCAAACTGAAGAGGGTCCAAAGTAGCAGGGATGGAGGAGCAAATGTGTTTCTTTAAAAGTCTCTCAAAAACCTTCATGACTGTCGATGTGAGGGCAACTGGATGATAGTCATTCAGGCAAGCGGGTTTACTGTTCTTAGGCACAGGGATTATGACAGATTTTTTAAAGGAGGTGGAAACAACAGAGGTAGCAAGGGATATTAAATATGGATGTAAACAAACCAGCAAGCTGATCAGCACAGGACCTCAGAACGCGGCCAGTAATCCCATCGGGTCCTGCTGCTTTTCTGACGTTCACTCTCCTTAGTTCCCTCCGAACGTCATCCTCTGACACGGTGAATACATGATCGCTGCTCTGTCTGCTGCTTCCTGACGCACTGCTCGGCAGAGTCGCGCCGCCATTACATTCAAAGCGGCCGTAGAAGGTGTTTAGCTCTTTGGCCAGCAGCGGATGTGCTCTCACCTCTGCGGAGGAGTTATTTCCAGAGGAACATATGGTCTTCATACCCTGCCACATGCGTCGAGAGTCATTGAGCTGGAAATGTGACTCAATTCTCTTCCTGTACTGGCGTTTAGCGGCTTTTACTGCACGACGGAGAGCGTAGCACGATGCTTTGTACTCGCTCATGTTTCCTGACAACAGACCGGCGTTGTATGCGGCAGTACGATGGTTAACCGCATCACGGATTGATCTGTCCACCCACGGTTTCTGATTAGAAAAAGTATAATATGCATTGACCTATATGCCAAGTTTCTCATGCGCACATAAACAACTGATTATATTTTTGTATCTTTGCAAAGGTCCTTACGACTATGTGATACGGTGCTAAAAATATTGAGAAGAAAACCCAAAATGCTTATAACAAGAAATTTTGCATTATGGGAATTATTCATTCAGTTGTATTTTGACTTTGACATCTTGTACAATAAATGTATTTTCAATAAAATCTTAATTTTCATGTTATTAGATTTTTAACAAAAATTAAATATGTACCAAAGGGGAGTTTTGCCTCACAGGTGACACTTTGCTTTATACAATTACAGCTAAACAGAGTACAGACAATATTCACTTAAAATTAAAAAGAATATAATCAATAATTATGAATTAAAAAATTATAATAGCATTTAAAAAAAAAAATGGCTAGCTAACTAGCTACCTGATGCTAACTTGAGGTAATTTTTAGCCCACATCACAGACTATGTTTGAAAAATAAAATCTGAAAATATAATTATATTTTTCTTAAATAGCATGTACTCCCTATCTTACAGGCTTTACTAATCTCATATTACATATAACTGATTTTCTACTAAACAACAAGAAAACATTTCCATCAACATTGTAGGAGATGTCTTATATTTTATTTATATTTCATATTTAGCAGACGCTTTTATCCAAAGCGACTTACAAAGCATTCAGGCTATACATTTTTTAGTCAGTACATGTGTTCACTGGGAATCGAACCCACAACCTTTGCACTGCTAACGCAATGCTCTAACCACTGAGCCACAGGAACACTTAAACACCATGTCACCATATGGTGTCTTAAACAGGGAAGAATTATCAGTTCTCAATGCATCTCCTTTCAAACACTTTTGATTCATTACATTGAATTGTTAAGGATATACATGAAGAAATTAGAACCAGACCGTGTTCTTGAATGGTGTCATACACAAGTAGTTTTATTCATTTAAAAGTGTTATTCCTGAATGGTAAAGAAAAGCATTCGTTTACAGCCACAGACATGTTTTAATTATTTAATGCATTGATCTACGAAATGAAATGATAAGAACTTCACTGCAAGAAGTGTGTTTTAGTGAAAGACAACATTCTCTCCTGCTGAGGAGCCACTCTGGAGCATGTATCTCTCCAGCGGCCTGTATTTATTATGTATGACGGATTTTAAATGTCTATTAAGAACAGATATTTGGTTGAAACTCCTCCCGCATGGAGGGCAGTGATACGGCTTCACTTCTCTGTGAACCATCTCGTGTGATCTCAGGTGTAAAGCCAAACTAAAAGCCTTCCCACACTGAAGACAGATGAAGGGCTTCACACCAGAGTGAGTTTTTAAGTGATTATTGTATAATGATTTCGATCTGAAACCCTTCCTGCACTGCTGGCATGTGAAAGGTTTCTCTCCGGAGTGGATCTTCACATGCATTGAAAGGCTTGATCTGTGTGTGAATCTCCTTCCACAGTGAGTGCACTTGAAGGGTTTCTCTCCAGTGTGGATTCTCATGTGATCTGTCAGGCTTCTTTTACACGTGAAACTCCTTCCACACTGATGACAGGTGCACGACTTTCTTTTCTGAGACGCATTCTTTTCATTCAGTTCTTCTTCGCTTTCCTCTTCAGCTTCACTCGTTTCTTCACTTTCCTCTTCAGCTTCACTCGTTTCTTCACTTTCCTCTTCAGCTTCACTCGTTTCTTCACTTTCTGCTTCAGCTTCACTCGTTTCTTCACTTTCTGCTTCAGCTTCACTCATTTGCTCACTTTCCTCTTCCATCAGGTCTGAAAAGAAAAACAAACATAAGTGACTGAAAAAGTTTGTAATTTACATGCTTTATATGTTAACAATCTCCTTTTTAATGTTGTTTTAGGTAACAAAACAATGGTATGCATATATTTATACCATAGTAAAAATGTAATGCTAAAACACTACAAACAAACAAACTGTCATAACTGAAGTAATTCATAACATAATACAGATATCCAGTCATTCAAACTGATGGAAACAGACATAAATGGATTAGGCTTGAAGTGATAGTTCAGCTAAAACTGAACATTGTCATCATTAGCTGACACGTCAATACGATCCTGAATGAGTTTTCTTTCTTCTGTAGAGTGTAAATGAAGATATTTTGAAATAAAGCTAAATACAGCAGACAGATGCTCTTTACTCTCTCACTCTTTACTATCTCACTCTTTATTATTTCACTATTTATGTCTCACTCTTTACTCCCTCACTATTTGATGTCTCACTCTTTACTATGTCACTCTTTGCTATATCACTATTTACTCTCTCACACTTGTTACTATGTCACTCTTTACCCTCTCACTTGTTACTTTATCACTCTTTACTGTCTCACTCTTTATTCTCTCACTCTTTACTATCTCACTCTTTACTCTATCACAATTTACCCTATCACTCTGTACTCTCTCACTTGTTACTTTCTCACTCTTTACTGTCTCACGCTTTAATATGTCACTCTTAACTATCTCAAACTTTACTCTCTCACGCTTTACTCTCTCGCTATTTACTCTCTCGCTATTTACTCTCTCGCTATTTACTCTCTCGCTATTTACTCTCTCACTATTTACCATCTCATTCTTTACTATCTCATGCTTTACTATCTCACTATTTAGTCTCTCGCTCTTTACTATCTTGCTCTTTACTCTCTCACTCTTTACTGTCTCACTCTTTAATGTCACTCTTTACTATCTCACTCTTTACTCTCTCTCTCACATTTTAATCTCTCACTCTTTACTCTCACTCTTTACTATGTCATGCTTTAATATTTTGCTCTTTACTATCTCAATCTTTACTCTCTCACATGTTACTTTCTCACTCTTTACTGTCTCACTCTTTACTCTCTCGCTCTTTACTCTCTCGTTCTTTACTTTCTCGCTATTTACTCTCTCATGCTTTAATCTCTTGTTCTTTAGTCTTTCGCTCTTTACTATCTTGCTCTTTACTCTCTCACTCTTTACAATGTCACTATTTATTATTTCACTATTTATGTCTCACTCTTTACTCTCTCACCATTTGATGTCTCACTATTTACTCTGTCACTCTTTCCTATATCACTCTTTATTCTATCTCACTCGTTACCCTCTCACTCTTTACTCTCTCACAATTTACCATCTCACTCATAAACTCTCTCACTTGTTACCTTTTCACTCTTTACTGTCTCACTCTTTACTATCTCTCACGCTTTAATCTCTCGCTCTTTACTCTCTCGCTCTTTACTCTCTCATTCTTCACTCTCTCAGTATTTACTCTCTCACTCTTTACTCTCTAGCTATTTACTCTCTCAGTCTTTACTCTCACACTCTTTACCCTTTCACTCTTTAATTTCTCACTCTTTCCCATCTCACTCTTTACTATGTCAATCTTTATGCTCTCACTCTTTACTCTCTAATGCTTTACTCTCTCACTCTTTACTCTCTCATGTTTACTCTATCACGCTTTACTCTCTCGCTCTTTAGTCTCTCGCTCTTTACTATCTTGCTCTTTACTCTCTCACGTGGTGGCACCGGCCCCCTCAAAAATGCTGGGCCCCCTTGTGCCCCCAACAGCGTAGACTGATCATAGTATAACATCTGCAATCCGGGAGCAGTCTAGGTGCATTTTAAATCTCATGCTCTGCCGCTGATGTCATACATTAATCGGCAGCGTAGCGTTACTTGAAGTAGAACCTATGAGCAGAACACACTCACTGTCTGGTTCGCTGCCAATCAGTTCCCGAATACGATGTCATTGGATCAGAGTGCTGTCAATTACACAGCTCAAAAAGAATACAATCAATAATTCTGAATTACAAAATTATAATAGCATATATAAAAATTGTGTTAGCTGATGCTAACTGGCTAGCTAACTAGCTACCTGATACTAACTTGAGGAAATGTTTTAATATAAAGTCAAAATATTTTCATTCAGCCAACTAGTTATAATAAATTTGATGGAAAATAAAGATGTTGAGAACAAAGTCACTGCAGTAATTAACCCATGCTCCCTGAGGGGGGGGGGGCTATTTTTTTTTAAATTAATTGTATTCTGAAACTATAATTATATTTTTCTTAAATAACACGTACTCTCTTTTATCTCTCACTCTTTACTCTCTCACTCTTTACTCTCTCAGTCACACTGATCATATTATGTCATATAATAACCACAAATTCAATAGAGCACAGGTTTATGCTCTACTATCGTTGTACTGAGTGTTTCAGCAAACAAACACAAAGTTAGGATCCATGAAATAAACGAATGAATGAATAATTACCAGTTGCTGTGATATTCTGACTGCAGTCACAGATGATCTGCTGAGACTCTGCTGTTCTTCTCTAATGAAGAATAAAACACACAAACCTTTCTGTTCGGTTCCTTCGTCTTTGGTTCCGCATGTTTCTGGATCAGTGTCTTCATATTCCTCTTTAACAAACTCCATCTTCACAGACAGCAGAGTAACTCAGAGGATCTGTTCTACTGTTTTCCTCTCAGCGGGGTTTCTGCTTTTATTGCTGGAGGCTGTAGGAGTGGCTTCATGAAGATCCGATTCTCTGAACTTATCATTAAACAGCCCCTATTATGGGTTATAAAAGGTTGTTTCTTTGGATTTGAGAATCCCCAACAACAGGTTGACATGCATGCAAGGTCAAAAAACACTTTCATTTTCATTTTTTATAAATATAATTCAGAAATTCAGGGGCACTAAGAGATAACGTCTTCTTACATGAAGAAATAACAATGAAAAGGAGTTGTGCAAAGCTAAACAATCTAAACAAGAGATAAAGCGGTGAATCATTTACACAACATCTCATCTCATGTGTACAAATATAATACGGGGGTTGGGGCTCAGATTACCATATGAGGACGTGGGGGGCCCATGAAAAAGGTAGGGAACCACTGATTTACACAACATCTCATCTCACCTTATTTCTGAGTTTCTGGAGCGTCAGATCTCCTGCTGTTCTTCTCTTCTGTGAAGCAGACGCTCGGTCTGAGGAGTTTAGAGCTGTATTTACATGTTTAATCACATTACAGTTAAAATATGGAGCAAATGGAATATCTAGAATAAGGGAGGGAAAATGTGAAAATTGTAAATGTAAACATAAACCTCATTCTAAGTCATTAGAACAAAGGAATTATACCAAAAACAAAATGTGTTTAAAATAAAGCATTCCCATTATTTCTCCTCATGTATGTGTCATCATTTGTAGTAAATCAGTTTGTTCCAATCTCATTCATTTTAGCTAAACTGAATGTTGCTTATTTCCACAACTATCTATGTGCAGCTCTATGTGAGTGTGTGTGTGTGTGTGTGTGTGTGTGTGTGTGTGTGTGTGTGTGTTTATGTGGTAACAGCTTTCAACGGTCCCTCACAAAAAACATTTCCCAAAATCAGACATTCCTTGCGATCGCTGGAGTGGATGACCAGATGGCCGGTTAGACGGGTGTGTATGTGGGGGAGGGGTGTACAGGAACAGGTGTTCAGTTATGGTGGGAGGGAGGGTGGGGTGGAATTTTATGACACCCTCATCAATCAAAGTTTTTGTCACAAGGTGCCCTACGGTCTACTGCTACATCAAATATAATGTGCATCTGTAAGTAGTTAAACACAAACATCATGCGGAAAGCAATTATTTGATCTCGGTGCACGATTAAACCAGAGTGTGATACAGAATCAGATTCAACTATGGGTTGGTTTATTGCTGTAATCTGATGAGCTTGGGAGGGTCTGGCATTTTGAATTTTGGTAGAATGTCAGGCAAACAGTTCAGTGATCAAAGAATGCCCCCACACACTTTTACAACACTCACCTTTAGAAATTAAGCAGGACACCTGCTGCTTTGACCTCAGATGAAAGTCCAGCAAAGTTAACCGTGTAAAAAACACGTGCACCACACACACACACACACACACACACACACACACACACACACACACACACATACACACACACACACACACACACACACACACACACACACACACACATACACATATATACATATCACACACACACACACACACACACACACACACACACACACACACACACACACACACACACACACACACACACACACACACACACACACTCATGCACACACACACACACACACACACACACACACACACACACACACACACACACACACACACACACATGCACACACTCATGCACGCACACGCACACACACACACACACACACACACGCACTTGCGCACGCATACACACACATACACACACACACACACAAAACCAGTTAAACATTTAAACTTTTATGATGTCTTTTACAAACCTTTTACAAATAAAACCTTTTAGAATCACACTGGGTCTCTCTACAAGAGGACGGAAAGCAGTTTAATTAAACTATGATGTTACTTTTATTTTAACAAACTAAGTTGTGTAGTTTTTGATCTTCCAAACCTAGAGCCATGATGCTCTAAAGCAGTCAAATGATCCTCCAACGGGTGCTTACAGAGAATATCTTTATGAATTAGACCTAAATTAGACTAAAAGTTAGTGTCATAATATTATTTCTTTCAAAAGTGCTTCTTTCACAAGGTGCTACAAATATTTCACACAATCTTTACAACAGAAGAGACTTCCTCACTTTAATAACCATGACGTTTAAATGCAACATTATTATTTTCACACTGCAATATGTTATTAATTAAAATATAAACAACTGTAATATACAATTTTAAATTACTAAGATTTGATCAAATAATTGATAGAAGAAATTAGAAGTCCACCGGATGTTTCTGATGTTTTGTGATGACATAAACATCTTACAGATACAGATGTGTTAAGATCTCAAGTATAATATCTGTAATACTGTTTCAAATGTTATCTTTTATAGCTTTCATGTAGGACTCAATTGTTTTTTATGTAACAGAGTCCTGAGACAAAAAACAATAGAATGCATGAAAGACTTTTCTCTTTAAGATGTTGGTATTGAAAAACTTTAGATTGATTAAAACAGCTGATTTTATGCATATCTATTGAATATATACACAGTAACCTGTGAATACATGAAGCAGTTATATTCAGCATCAATCTATCATATTAATCTGTAAAAAGCGGTTTAATTTAGATACCATATCTGACGTTTTAAACGTGTTAAACCAGCGGTTTGTTGTTCCAGATCACCTGCTTCAAACGCTATGGACTGTCAGGTCAGTGAACTACAATTCCCAGCATGCACCTCAGACTTCAAACATGGCCGCCGGACTTCATATCACAGAATACACACACATCGCTTGTACTTCTGATCACACATTCACCCTATAAAGACTCACATCTCTGCACTTTGTGAAGTACATGCTCCTTCCCTCTTGTTATTCTACAAAGCCTTTTTGTTGTTGTTGATTAGTTAATTTAGTGTGTTTATTCACTAGCTAACATTCTGGGGTCACTGTTGGGTCACAAAGTGTAGCTGATTTAAGGGTTAAAAGGGTTTTATTATTGTGGGTATTGTTACACACCAGGTATTATAGAGATTTCATCTAGTATGTCTTATCTTGCCACACCACATGAACTGACATGTATTACATGGTTCAACATTTTGGGTCCCACTTTATATTTAGCTGCCTATGTACTTACATTTAAATTCATAATTTACAATGCACTTATTGTGTACATGCATGTTTTTACATTGTACTTATATTTTTAAAATAGCTATATATAGTTACATCTGTAATTAATTTCTGTAATTACATGTTGACCCATCGCTTAAACCTACCCATATCACCAAACCTGTCCCTAACCGTACCCGTATCCCCCTCAATAACAGCCAAAGCGTGTTACAATACAATATGAACACAATAAGTACACTGTTCATATTAATGATGTACGTACATAGTAGTTAAGACCAGCTAATATAAAGAGGGACCAAATCTTGTATGTGTATCGTTTGGCTCACTTACATAATAGGTTAATTCATTTAATGTTAAATACCTAAGATTGGGGTTAAAAGCGTGGTACAGATTAGTATTCTGGTGTACTTCTCAATTACAATAAATATATTGTAACAGTATTTTTACAAAGACATTATTAAACACATGCACTTCTGCCAGAGACACTGGGTTTGATCTCTTATGGGTTTGTCATTAACTATATCACAGTTGAACCGTTTAGACCGTTTCACTGAACCTGAATTAAAACAAGCAGCTGATAATGCACATGTTTTTAACTTATGATAAAGTCCAGATCACCTGCTTAGGGTTAAGGTTAGGGTTAGGGTTAGTGTTAGTGTTAGGGTTAGTGTTAGGGTTAGTGTTAGCTAACCCTAAACCTAACCTGAGCCACAGGAACAGGTTTTGCTGTTGTGAACAAATGATAACCTCTGAGCTGAGTTTGACGCCTTGCCTCAGGTGCTCATGCTGAGGAGATTGTGCTTGGTAAATAAAAAGCCTTCTCTGCACACAGACAGACGGACGGCGGTCAGCATTACGCAGTGTCTCCACAGTGCCACCGACTGGAAAGGAAAGGGAATGTTTTGGGGTGACATGTATAACCCCGGTTCCCTGAGTAGGGAACAAGATGCTTTGGGGACATGTTCCTTCAGACAGTTCAGGTCTGATGATATGTATGGCAGGTGCCCTTATATGGGCACGGGTGCTCCACGTGACATCACGTCCTGATGGATCCGTTTCTTACAAACACACAGCTTTTGTCTTCTCCAGATGGTAACTGATGGACTGTGAATTATTGGGATGTTTTTATCAGACTCTCATTCTGATGGCACCCATTCACTGCAGAGCATCCATTGCTGAGACACATTTCTATAAACCTGATGAAGAAACAAACTCATCTCAGATGACCTGAGGGTGAGCACATTTTTAGCTCATTTACATTTTCCGATGAACTATTCAAGTCAAGCAACCTTTATTTTTATAGCGCAGATTGTTTCAAAGCAGCCTCACGTAGAAAAACAAGAAAAGAGATGGCTGTTGAGGCCTAGCATGGCGTCATTTGGGACAATGTTGCCTTCCACCACTGTCACCTTGTGAATGAATGGTTTGCAGCACAGCCTCGTATGATGATGCAAGTCCTCCCGGCATACTCTCCTTTTCTGAAGCCAATCGAGGAGTGCTTCTTTGCTCGGAGATGGAAGGTGTATGATCACCAGGGATGGATACGCCATGCTAGGAGATATTTCCCTCGCGGCTTTGCAAGCAAAAACACTCAGTGCGATGTCGATGAGAACATGTTGCATAATCGTCAGGAACGAATGGACGAAAGTTATGAGTATCCAAATTTATAATAACATTCATTTATAAGTGATTAGTTAACGATTAACTAATCATTTAAAAAATCATGATTATGTGTTCGCAAATAATTAATTTGTTAATATATCTATCTGTTTTGTAGATTAAGCTGCACGTGATTATATAATGATGAACTAATCATTTACAAAGCATGACTACACATTCAGAAATTATTATTAATTTATATGCAAACTATTGTATGTAAACTTATGTAAACTTAAAAAATAGCATATCATGAAATAATCAAACAGATCCTTAGTGAATGGTTAATAAGTTACTAATTAATATATTATTAAAAGTTTATTATTCATTGAAATTTCAACCTTGTACTATTGTTATTGTTGCAAATTTACACATTTATTCAGTTGACAACAGATAATTTATTATTATAAAAAAATAGGTTTAGCATAATTGCATTTTTGTGCTTTTTAACAGACCAGCTTACAAATTTAACGAAACTTACATTAATTATACACCGATCATTTACTACTGGTTTGATCATCATTTGTTCATGATTAACAAATGCTTACGGAGATATTAGTGCGTTAACATTTTAATGAATTATAAGTGATTAATAATATATTTACTAGTAACTTAACTAGTAACTATTAACCATTTACTAAGGATCTGCTTGATTATTTCATCGTTAGTATATTACTTAATAATCATTTGTGAACTTATAGTCATGTTTTGTAAATTATTAGTTCATCATCATCATCTAATCACTCGTAAATGATTTATAACAATCTACAAAACAGAAAAAAATTAACATATCACTTATTATTTATGAATGCATAATCATGTTTTGTAAATGATTAGTTCATCATTAACTAATTACCTGTAAATGACTTAAAACATACAAATGATTAGGATTTCACTTATTAATCATTTATGAATGTTTGTAAATGATTAGTTAATCATTAACTAATCGCTTATAGTTGACTTACAACTGAACATTATTATAAAGAGTTTTACCTCCTTTTTAAATATATTTCAACTCTTAATTTTCCTTTGTTTGTTTGTTTTTCAGCATTTGAGTTTGAAAAATATAATATTTCATATTGATAGCTGTATTTTGCTTTGTTGTCCATTGTGTAATGATTGATTGATAGAATAAATTAATTTAAGCACAAGTTGATGGGTTTGTGTTTTGGTATGTAAAACATTCTCATTCGTTTTCAATAAAATCAAAGACATTATTCAAATACTATAATGAAATCATTTTGTGACATTTCATTCAGACTTCAAAGATAAAGGTTCAGTTATTGTTAGTGTTTTTTAGATCAGTGTGTAGTTTTGAATGAAATGTTTTCTGCATGAGAACGTTTACCAGTGTTATGGTGAAACAAGCTTATTTTGAGACATATATGAAGTGTTTTGTTGAGTGAGTTTTGGCCAAGATTCATGTTGGTAATGCAGACTCTATGAACAGATTTGAAAATATGGCTTTAGTATTGAACAATGCTTGTTAGTAACTGAAAATAAAAACTGTAATGCAGCCTAACAATCTTTAACGGATTTGAATATTATAAATGTGATAGTATATTATGGGTCTTTAATCTAGACTGAGATCTAGACTTTAATCTTAACTGGCAGAGGGTTTTTGTCTCCCGAACAGTGTTTGGTAGATTGTTCCAGAGTTTGGGCGCTAAATAGGAAAATAATTTCTAGTCATCAGATTGTTTATGGCATCTATGCAGTTTGTTAGTTTTGCAAATTGGTATGTTTCATCAGGATGTAAGAGAAAATATAGAGAACACTACAGTGAAAGCTAACCCCATGTTTCCTGATGATATCTCCCATGAATAACATGCACAGAGTGAAACGAAGCGGTCCTAGTACTGAGCCTTGTGGTACTCCATACTGCACTTGTGATGGATATAATACCATTAAGGTGAATAAATAAGACACAGACCTTGCATTTGAATGCTAACATACACAAGTAATTTTATTCAATTAAAAGTGTTGTCACCTCCTGAATTTTAAAGCATCTGTTTACAGTAATATACATGTTTTAATTATTAATTTAATACATTGATCTACCTTATTCTGCCTTTATCAAAACAGCAGGAGCTTCACTGCAAGAAGTGTGTTTTAGTAAATTACACATTCACTCCTGAGCTGAGCCACTCTGGAGCATTAATTTCTCTAGAGGCTTGTATTTATTATGTATGAAGGACTTTAAATGTCGTTTAAGCTCGGTCATTTCATGAAACTCCTCCCGCATGGAGCGCGGTGATACGGCTTCACTTCACTGTGAACGATCTCGTGCCTTTTCAGGCTTGCTGCCCAATTAAAACCCTTCCCACACTGAGCACAGATGAACGGCTTCTGATTAGAGTGAGTTTTAAGTGAATCTGTAAGCTTCCGCTGACTGCAAAACATTTCGCACTGCTGGCATGTAAAAGGCTTCTCTTGCGTGTGAATTCTCATGTGCACTTTAAGGGATCCTTTTTGTCTAAAACTCCTCTCACACTGAGTGCACTTGAACGGCTTCTCTCCGGTGTGGATTCGTATGTGTTCTGTAAGACTCGCTCTTTGTTTAAACCCATTTCCACAGTACGTGCAGGAGAAAGGTCTCTCTCCGGTGTGGATTCTCATGTGATCCTTCAGGCTTCCCTTACATGTGAAACTCTTTCCACACTGACGACAGATGCACGACTTTCTTGCTCCATTCCTCCGAGATCTCTTTTGTGACACATTCGTTTTAGAAGAGTTTACATGCAGTTCTTCACTTTCCTCTTCCACTTCCATCAGGTCTGAAAGAAGCAAATAAAATTTACAATCAAATAAGTTAGGGTTAGAAATAAAAATAAGAAATAAGTCAAATAAGAAATAAAAATGCGCACGCACACACGCAAACAACACAACAAACAAGACAATTAAAATAGCGCAGACATTCATAAAAAGCGCTGGGGTGATTTTTTTGTGCTATGGCATGCATGTGATGTAGATGTGAAAATAAACATGTAAAAACGGTCAGATTTATTAATATTA
The DNA here is from genome assembly GCA_027564155.1 of Gymnocypris eckloni scoliostomus. Taxonomy (NCBI): domain Eukaryota; kingdom Metazoa; phylum Chordata; class Actinopteri; order Cypriniformes; family Cyprinidae; genus Gymnocypris; species Gymnocypris eckloni. The sequence goes on from CM050422.1 coordinate 34,164,480, forward strand.
TTAAAATCAAACCATCCCTAGTTAAACTAGTTGCAGATATAAAACAAACACGTGATGTTACAGCTCGTGGAAAGTTGCATGTTCAGTGGTCTGCAATAATCACAAAGTATTATCATCATATTGTCTCGAGAAAGCTGAGAGCAAACAGAAGAGGTGAAGTTACACTATTGCTGAAAACACACCGATACAAAGATATACTGATGGACAGCAGTGTTCCACACACAGTAATAAGAGTTCATATAGATCACTGTTAATATCACACACCTCTCTGCTCTCCGTGTGTTTCTGCATCACTCGAGTCTTCTTTCTCCTCTTTAACAAACTCCATTGTTCCGGTAGATTCAGTCATAGGCGGTTCTTTTCTTCGCGATCGTTTTTTACTTCCGTTATTAGACCTATTAGACCGTGGCAACGCGGAACAGAAATGCCACCCACACATTTTCTAGAGGGGCTGTTTAAAGCGGAACACAACAGTGCGTAGAACATGCATCTGCTGGTTTTTTTCTACTCAGAAGTTGGAAGTTTTGCGTGAATATTATAATTGAAGACTTCAAGCAAAGAAGGAAATATAGAGGTAAGTAAAGTTGTTAATATGTTCTATTAATATGTTGCTGCTAATTTTAACCTGGCCGTTTGTTATTTTGTGGCAGAAAAGGGATAAAATATATGATCAACAAACTCATGGTTCTGAGTGTTTTTACTCAGTAAACGAGTTGTAACATTAAACGTTTAGACATAGTTAGTTTCCTAGCAAGTCAGTTATTTTCAGTAAATTAATTCAAAAGCTTCTTGGTCCCCATTGAAGGACATCATGTCGTTCTTCCAAAGAAAAGATAAGGTAGACAGTGAGACAGAGCCAAATGGTTCAGGTGTGGAGAGAGCAAGAGAGAGCAGAGAGCCTGCAGAGAGAGAACAGGAAGAGTTTTCCATTGGAGAGACGGAGAGTGAAGGAATATTAGAGGAGGAAAGTGAGACAGATGGAGAGACTGAGAGTGATACAACTACAGAGGAGCCACGTGCGTCCACTAACAGTGGACCATCAGGTTTGTGCTGTTGAATACATATGTAAAGCAGTGCAATAAGTCAGGTTATATGGTGTAAATAAATGAATCAATTTGTGATTGAAATTAATTCTTATTTAACATGCTATGAGCTTGTCTGATACCAATTGTATATCTAAAATTAGCCAAATATTTTTTATGATTTATTTTTACATTATACATTAAGGTTAAGGAAAAAAAACAGTAAACAAATAAATAAACAGGCATAAGTAATCATAACAGTAGTAATAACAACAAAAAGACATGACAGAGTAAAAATGAAGGTGGTAAAATAAATATATAAATACATTCTCATCAGCAAATAATGAAAAACTGAAAAATACTACGTTAGACAAACGAAGTAATAAGTGCACTTAATTCTCAATATTTATGTAAATGAAAACTATTTGCTGAAAAGGGTATACATACTTTTAATATATATTTTTTTTTCTTTGGCAGATATCAGCAAATCCCGGGAAGAACCACCGGTGCAGCCAATGATGAATATATACCCAAGAACTCTGATGGGGGACCGGAGGAGGAGCTTCAAGGCAGCCTGGTACCATATCCACCCCTGGCTTGAATATTCCAAACTATCAGACTCTGTGTTTTGTTATGCCTGCAGGCATTTTAGCCCTCCTAAAGCCTCAGAGACCGTATTTGATTCAAAATTGGGGTTTAACAATTGGAAGAAGGCAACTTACAAACAGGGGGGATTTGCAATTCATGCAAGGTCTGAGCGGCACAAACAAGCAATGATTACATGGAGAGACTATCAGAAAGCTGTAAAAAGTAATGCAACACTGTTAAATGCCCTAAACAAGGAACACAACAAACAGGTTCAAGAAAATCGGGACTATATTAAAACAATAGGAGAAATACTACTACTTACAGCCACACAAAACATTGCACAAAGAGGACACGATGAGTCTGCAGAGTCAGATAATAAAGGGAACTTCATGGCAATCTTAGAAACAGTAGCTAAGCATGATACAACTGTGCAAAAAAGGTTGACTTCCATTCATAATGCAGGTCTAAGGTCTATAGCATAATGGCAGATGAAACAAAAGATGTAAAAGAAAAGAGCAGATATCTCTAGTACTCAGGTACTATTTCAGTGGAGCTGTCCATGAGAGCTTTCTCCACTTTGAATCAGCTGATCGACTAGATGCAGGGCTTACTGACAAAATCATACACATATTAGAAAGTCATGGTGTTGAATACAAAAACAACCTAGTAGGCCAAGCATATGACGGTGCTTCAGTTATGAGTGGGAAGCATTCAGGTGTCCAGGCACGCATTAAAGAACAAGCAAAGCATGCTTTTACATCCACTGCAATGCACACTGTCTAAATTTAGTTTTAGTGGATACAGTCAAAGCTATCCCTGAGGTAGGAGAGTTCTTCTCCTTACTAGAAAGACTGTATGTCTTCACATCTGGGTCATATGTGCATCAAAAATGGCTTGGCATACAGAAAGAAATGTACCCAGGTGCACCGGCTAGAGAGCTTCAGAGGCTAAGTGACACTCGCTGGGCATGCTGATATATGGCTCTACACACTATTATGGATAGATTGCCTGCCATTAAGCGAGTCTTGCAAGACATAGTCCAAGAACACAGTGGTGACAGATCTGTTGAGGCTAGAGGTCTGCTTGCACAGATAGATTTACAGTTCATTGTGTGCCTTGTTACCCTCCATAAAGTGTTTGGAGAAGCAAAATTTCTATCAGATATGCTACAGTCTTCATCACTTGACCTATCAAAGGCTGTTGATTTAGTTGAAGCCTTAGTTCAGACTTTGAATGACTACAGGGATGAGTCATTTTTTGATGACCTATGGAATGAAGTGTTGAACACAGCTGAGCAATGTGATACTGCAATACAGCCCCCTGCAAAACGACCAAAAAAGCTGAGCTCTCAATTTAATGCAGACTGTGTACTCAGTACAGTGGGTCAGAGGTCAGATTCAGAACGAGAAAAAGATCGTTTTCGTACAACCCTTTTCTACCCTGTTTTAGATCAGATGCTCAATGAGCTTAACAGAAGGTTTTCTAGCAAAAACTGTGAAATAATGACTGGCATCCAAACTCTAAACCCTACAAGTGATGCGTTTCTCAAAGAAAAGTCCCTGTTTCCATTTGCTAGAATGTATGAATCAAATATTGAGGACTTGGGGCATGAACTACATCAGTTCAGAAGAATTTTAGAAAGGAAAATACAGAGTGGCATGCAGAAACCCTCCAGTGTAGTAGAGCTGGCATTATTCATTGAACCTTATAAAGAAGTTTTCTTTGAGCTCTTTAAACTATGCAAGATAGCTGTTTCAATCCCTGTTAGTACTGCATCTTGTGAACGGAGTTTTTCTGCACTAAAGCTGGTGAAAACCTATCTCAGGTCCACAATGTCAGATGACAGATTAAGCAATTTAGGTGTTCTAAGTATTGAGTCAAGGAGGGCAAAGGCCTTAAATCTAGACGAATTTGCTGATCTTTTTGCAAAAAAACACAAAAATCGTAGAATACAGTTAATGTGACTGATATAATATCAGTGATATTGAATATGTAATGCAAATGTAAAAATAATTAAAATGCAAGTTACTGTGACATACTGAATATGTAATGCAAATGTAAATATATAATGGAAATGCAATTACAGTTACTGTGACTAATACTGAATGTAATGCGAATAAAATGTAAATGCAAATTCATTGTTGAATGATTATATCCATGGTATTTTGCCTGTTAATGCCTGCAGTGCAGAAAATGATATGACAACAATAAGGTCTAAATGTAACTGGCCCCTCTAACAGTACACCTGGCCCCAGCCTGGCCCCCCCCAGTTGAAATGGTCTAGAACCGCCACTGGATTCAGTCGTTCCCCGGAACCCCTTCCTTTTCGTTTGCTGCTGATCCGAGCACGTGTGTGTGTGTGCGTGTGTGAGAGAGAGAGAGTGTGTGTGTGTGTGAGAGAGAGAGAGTGTGTGTGTGTGTGTGTGTGTGTGAGAGAGAGAGAGAGTGTGTGTGTGTGTGTGTGTGTGTGAGAGAGAGTGTGAGTGTGTGTGTGTGTGTGCGTGTGTGAGAGAGAGTGTGTGTGTGTGTGTGTGTGCGTGTGTGAGAGAGAGAGAGAGAGTGTGTGTGTGTGTGTGTGTGTGTGTGAGAGAGAGTGTGTGTGTGTGTGAGAGAGAGTGTGTGAGTGTGTGTGTGTGTGTGTGTGTGTGCGTGCGTGCCTGTGTTGAATGGCTGACTATGGCAAGCCGATTAGCATTTAAGACTTTGTTTTGACTATCCATAAATATAATTTAAGATAGGAACAATTGTAATTCGGATAGTCATAATGATGTTTTAAACTGAATGGTGCTTGCTCCTAGTCGAACTGCTGTTGTGTGACGTGAGAATAAATGTACTCCTGCCCGATGCTTAGTGCTAACCGCTAACAACACACACACCTCTGCGTTTGCTGTGACCGAGAGAAACGCTCCTGGATGAAGGATTATCAAATTATATCTAGATGCACCGACTGCAGTGTAATGTTCAATACAACTGCTCTTCTGGATGTATTCGTTATATATTTAGACATTATAAAGAACAATGTAATTATACAACAAAGTACAAATAAATGCATGATGGATAAAAACAATGCTTCATAATCAGATGCAGCTAAAACGTCTGATTTTATAACGATTGCTGTTTAATGGCATTGATGATATTTATTAATAGGTTACATCACATTGTGTATGAATTGTGTTGAATAAAACAATTAAATATCTGACTAATTTCTCTAAACTTTATATTATGCGAGTCGCATTGTGATTAGCCATATCTCACAGATCTGATAAAGTCAGTGTTTATTTAATTGTTTATTATATCTTTATTTAGTGGCGTAAACGAGCTTCGAGCACACAAGGTGTGAGTATTGTGTTGCACTATAGCGAGAGATCCAGTGATGTGCACGTGTTCGTTTGTAAATAAAGATATAATTGCACATAATTACAAGATATAACAGGACAAACGCCAATCCAGCTATACTTGTGTTTCCACACGTCTGAATTACTTCTGTAAACTATAACAGTTTAAAATCTCCTTTATTATACACAAACCGGCGGATGACAATGGTTTCCAAGTCAGGATTGTTCAGATCAAACGTTTAAGGCGGGGCTCAACACCGGTGTATTTGCATGCAATATATACAGGAATATTGACGAGTCAAATTATTAATTCAGATATCAATATTACAATTACGCCTAGTCACAAAGCTAATTGCAGATATCTCCAAATTATAGATCATCCTAGTCAAAAATAAGCTTGAGGTATACATAATTAAATAGCAGATATCTTTAATTAAATTAAAGTTTTGACTAGAAACAGTTCGAGATATCTCTTAATAAGTCTTGCCTAGTCAAAAATCCAATTATAGATATCTACAACTGTATTTTGGATATCTTTAAAATCTATAATATCTTAAATTTGATTATGACTAGTCAAAAAACAGTTAGAGATATCTTGAAAAAATTGTAAAATTGTAATTTGAGATATCTCTGATTAGAATTACGCCTAGTAGAGATATCTTTAATTACAATTTCCACTAGTCAAAACCCATTTGACGATATCTGAAAATACTTTCCGATGGAAGATTGACTAATCAAAATAACATTCCATTAAGTCCAATTATGACGAGTCAAAATGGCTAAAGAGATATCTGTAATTAGTCTAAATTAGTCTTATTTATTCACCTTAATGGTATCATATCCATCACAAGTGCAGTATGGAGTACCACAAGGCTCAGTACTAGGACCGTTTTAGCTTTCACTGCCTTTAAAGTCTGCACGTTTGATCACAAAATACAAACAATACATGTGTTTAATGTGACGTGAGGTCACTGTATTCAGCGCCTCTATTCCTCTTTTTAAGATGAGATCAAACTAAATGATGACTAGTACAGCGATATGCATTTAATGCTAAAGCGGCTTGCCATAGTCTGACTGAACATCTGGGTCTTTGTGAACGCAAACTGTTAACAAATACAACACAGGAATATAAGAGGCAATATAACACATTGAATTACTCTTGTTTAAGTTCTCGCGAGTTTTTAATTGTGGGGTTATTGTAACACACATGGTTTAAATATCTCCACACATGCTTGTATAACATGATTTATGGTATTTGCTAGTTTTCATATATAAAGCATATGAGCACAACAGCAACGGACATTTACTCGAGTGCACTTGCATCTGTACATCTTACTTGAGTGTTACTTATTATCTGTTACGCATGACTTTAACTTCACTCCATTGAAAGACAAATACTGGACTTCTCACTCATTTATTTCCATCAAGCTCGTTACTGTAGCAGCTTTGATTATGATTTCTTTCATAAGTATTGACACCTCTAGTGTATCGTGAAGCGAGTGAACACTGACCAGTTATTTATGTACACCAGTTCAATAATGAGAAGTTAATATTGTGGTATATATTAGACACAATATTGTCTGATTTGGAAAACTGTGTACATGAAAATATTAGCTATAAAGTGAGTAAAGATAAAAATGAGATCAGTGCATTTGTGGGGGTGGGTATTGATATTTATCAATTTATTTGGTTATTTGTCAACTTACAGTACTTGTTTCATGTCTTTAGGTGTTTAACATTCTAAAAGCTCTGTATTCCAGAGATATACTACATTCAGATGTAATGTATTCTATTGCAAGAGTTAATAACCTGGATTAAACGTCAAATGGCTTTGACCTCCCCCACATAAGCCCAGCCACGCCGTGCTGACCCCGTGACCTGTTAATGACGTCCATGTTGACCTCTGACCTCCTGTGAGGAAATATGATATGTGTGTATAACTCAAACCATAAATGAAGTCCTGAGGAATGTTTTGAATATTTAAAGCATGTTTTGAACTCCCACATCTATCCACATGCTCAGGACACATGTTTGGACTTCTCTCACTCTTTCTCTATGGAGAGAAAGAAGATTGTGTTGAGGAGCAATATTAAAATAAGTAAACAGATCAGTAATCAAGGAGTAAATCAAGGTATAGAATGAAACATTAGCCTATTTTAATATTCAGGTGAATTGTTATTTTAATGGTTATAAAACAGAGAGCAAAATCATTCACTATTCTTTACTGATAAACTTTAATAGGAATCAATCTATATAGTGTTGTATTTCTATATAATGCTATTGTCGTCTACCTGTTTATTGTATTTGTATATTATGTGTATCTTTGCTCTCAGTTTTAAACCACAACGACAGATATTTTTATCTTCACCCACTTTGGCCTAAATATCCACCATACTTTCTCATATCGTGTTACCTTTCTAAGGCGTTGTCTTTATAATAGTGAAATCAGTTCGATGCTCAGACAGCTTGCAAAATAGAAAACCAACATGACAAAGAATCAGGTCAAGTCAGCTAAAATGGGCCACGTTTTGGTAAATGACTTATAATACCATCAAATACGCTATGCAGGAGATCTAATGAGCACGGGTCTCTTATTAAATATGTTTTAAAAGTGAAACATTATGAAAGTTTTAAAATGTGCCTTCTTGAGCCACAGCACAACATTCAGGTAAAATGGGTCGATATAAAAGAGAACAACACACGTCGTTTCAGCTTAAATCAGCTTGTTTTTAACACTAAATTGGCACTATTGTCTTTAGTGTGCCATTGCAACACCATAAATGCATTTCATTAAATAGAAAGCTGAATGAATATTTAATTAAACAATGCATTTATAAATGAACTGTTTTGTGGTGTGTGTGTTTCTGTGCATTGGTGTCTTTTGTGTGCATTGTATTTGTTTAAAGACTGTTAGGATTGTGTATGGATACATATCTAGACCTATACACCTATGTTCACCCTCAATGTGTGTGTGAATGCAGCCCATGTCTACCTAAAATGACCAAAGTTTATTTTAGAAATCACTCTTTTTTATTTAAAAGAGCATGTCAAAACATTGTCCACAAACCTTTGTTGGTAAGCTTAGTTATAATTTCTTTAGTACCCTTATTAGTGAGTAATTCAATGTTCTATGTCAGGCTCAATTACATTACAATTTCTCTGACAAGCTTCATATAACACAATATAAATTATTGTTACGTGTCAACAAGTGTTGAAGCAACAGTGCAAGATCGGTGATTGTCTGTATACATTTAAAGAGACCATTTAAAATATATATATATATGTATATGTGTGTGTATACATCCATAGTGAGGATCCATCTCCTTCTCAAATCTACTTTATGAACAGTTAAATGTCCCAATTGTGCAATAACCTACTTATTTGTGACCACCTAGTATTTCATTATATTATATTCCCTTTCTAATCTATCTATAGCACAACTGTATACAGTTTAATCTATTTATCTGTGTTTACATGTGTGTGTTTATCCTCATCTTGTCTTATAGTGCTGTCTCTGTGTACTAGGAGCTTGTGATGCTAATACACATCCCTTGTATGACAACAGAGCTCTTTCTTATGATAAAAGTCACTCAGATATGATGTGAAAAGCTACAGAAAGGGGTGATTTACTATATAGAGGACGTTTAGATGGGACAGGCATAAAAATAGATTAAATTAAGAATAAACACACATAAAATACCAATGATTTTTACTCAGGGAAGTTTCGCTAATTAAACTAGCATGAGGAGATTCTCTTTCGTGAATAAATCTGTTGGTAATGAGGAGAAATTACCTACAAATCAATCTCGTCTTCTCAGAAACCAATCATATATATTATCAACATCATGTCTCGTTGATTAATGGCGTTTATTCAGTTTATTAAATATGATGTAAAGTCTTTTTTATTGACTAATGCTCTCTATTGGCTATTAGTGGAAATCTGATGTACAGTCGCAAGGATTGTAGACTAATATTAAGCAGTGAAAAACATATGTGACGTGTATTATATTATATATGTCTACTTCGTTCAGTCGAAGATGACAGGCGGATTTGATGCGTTATGAATCGCTCATGAATATTAATCACGTAACGGCACGTTCATAATGTAGTCCTAACCGATTGGTTGACAGGCTAGCGAGCGCACGTCAGCTGACCAATCAGCGCGAAGGCTTGACTTATGAATATTAACTAGATATCGTGACCGAACGCTCTAGCAGGCTTTCCACGCGGATCTATTAATAATCATGAGCGAGCTGTGTGATTGGCGCAGCGCCACTGGACCTCCGTCTCTGATTGGTCGCGTCCGGTTTGCTCGACAGCGTCGCATTGTAATCAGTGCGGCTGCGTTGCAGGGCGATTAATGTGTCATTGGAGAGAACGACTATAGGATGAAATATCGTGATTTACAGACAATAACGACGCTGTTTTATTCGTGTTTTCCAGCATCAGTAGCTGGATTATAGGTTTAAAGCGGCGCAGGTGGAGCAGAATAACGGTGAGTATGAATAATGCCAGTTTAATGTATATAGAGGCCACGGGGATCATGACGTATCCGATCATTTATAATATACCTAACGTTACATGCTTATATCATCTAAACGAATACAGTTATATATCCCTTATTATTGCATCTGCAGCCTTTATGTAATTCTGCATCTCTTATGACATCTATGCGAATAGATACAGGCTTATATTTTTTATAATGCATGTTTAAAAAACATAAATTGTAATAACATGATGCCGATTAAATGAGCTGCTGTTGATCTGTCAGTTCGTGTTTACGGATGTAACGCAATTGCGCAATGTTTGTGTGTGTGCGTGTGTGTGTGTGTGCGCGCAGCTGATGCGCGTCTAGATGCGCGCTCCTCCTCCTCCTCCTCTCTATCTCTAGTGGTCCAGACACTGCCGCATCACCTCCATCACCTCCATCATGGGGAACCGGGGCATGGAGGACCTGATCCCGCTGGTCAACCGGCTGCAGGACGCCTTCAGCACCATCGGCCAGAGCTGTAACCTGGACCTGCCGCAGATCGCGGTGGTGGGCGGCCAGAGCGCCGGGAAGAGCTCGGTGCTGGAGAACTTCGTGGGGAAGTGAGTGATGGACATTACACACGGTCAAAACCAGCCATGCATCATCCGTAAGATGAATTAATCATCTTTCCATTGATGCATGGTTTGGATAATATTTAAAAATATGGAATCTGAGGGTGCAAAAAACATCTAATTATTGAGAAAATCTCCTTTAGTCAAGTCAAGTCAGCTTTATAGCGCTTTTAACAATACGAAGTGTGTCAAAGCAACTGCACAATATCAAAATATGAAAACCGTGCATCACTAATGCAAGATTAAACACTCAATTTCCAGTTTTATATTGAATTAAGTGAACCTGACTGGTTTTTATTTTTATGTGATGCTCTAAAATGCACATTGGAAATGTATGGAAACCTAGCTAGTGAATGTTCACGAGGCTTTGAAAGCAGTAGATTTAGACAGGGTTTTTTTAATTAGACAGCTGTGATTGGTCTTATGAAGTATTCTAATTAGTTAAGATGGGTTTTTGTTAAATGTGAGCCAAAATCATCACAATTAAAAGAACCGACGACTTAAACTACTTCAGTCTGTGTGCATTGAATTTATTTAATACACGAGTTTCACCATCTGAGTTGAATTACTGAACTTTTTGAGATGCAGCTGTATTAGAGATCTGGGCTCAACTGAGTTTAATTTGAGAAAATCAGATGGATCTTTATAATTATGAATATAAGCGATGCGAGTACTGAACCCTGGGGTACACCTCTGTTAACTAAGGCAGCGTGTGATTGTGTTTGTTAATACAGACTAACTAATGCAGCCACTGCTATCAGATGAAGTGAGGGTTAGGTTAGGTTATATACAGTATATTTATGAAGCAGTTTTCACAATGCATGTTGTTAAGAGAAGATATTCCTTCATGCCTTGAGTGAGCGACACCATGATGACTGTGACAAGGAGAAAAACTCCATGAGATATTAGGTTCAGATGGAGAAACACCTGGAGATTCAGATTTAATACATTCAATTATGTTGTATGTAGTGTGAAGATGAATTGAGCTTGAAGCTTCCCAATACAATAGCATTATGCATTATGTTCGTAATATCATCAACCAATATGACACAATATTCAGCCGAGCAGCCGATATCATGCATTGTATTGATTGAAGCATCACTGAAGTTAAGCATTTATAACAATTCAATTAAAAAATACTGGAAATATCAGAGTTTTCATTATTATTCTTTGGCTTTTTGTATTAACTTCTGCTAGTTGGCCATTCACATGCAGCATGTGCATATGTGCTTAATTGATATAATAATAATAATATGATTAATAAATAAACCTAGCTAGTGAATGTTAACGAGGCTTTGAAAGCAGTATCAGTAGATTTAGACAGGGTTTTGTTAATTAGACAAGCTGGGATAGGGTCTGATTAACTGGCGTTTCACTGTAATATAACTGTAAATGATGGCATGGAAGCACACGTATGTACTCCAGCGTGGACTGTGATTCGGTCCAAGTGAGATCCGTGTGTTTTCCAGGGATTTTCTGCCCCGTGGGTCCGGCATCGTCACTCGCAGGCCTCTGGTTCTGCAGCTCATCAGTGCAAACACAGGTGCGTCTCAGAGTGCACACTGAGGTACCACACCCAGCATCTTTAGGTCTGTCTGTGTGATGTTCACACGTCGTCTCGACTCTGCAGAGTGGGCCGAGTTCCTGCACTGCAAAGGGAAGAAGTTCACCGATTTCGATGAGGTCCGTCAGGAGATCGAGGCTGAGACCGACCGTGTCACCGGGGCTAATAGAGGCATCTCCCCCGTTCCCATCAACCTGCGGGTTAACTCCCCTCACGGTACTGGAAAACACAGGACAAACCTCATCTCACTGCTTACGGGGGGGGTTATACGGTCTCTTAAAACGCCTTTAGGATGCAAGATCGTGGATGTGCATGTTGTCCTGAAGCATGTAAACTGCAGCAGAACGTATGTTTATTGGATAGTTTATTGTAGTGGTCGACGATATTGTTTTTTGACAGCCGATATCTTGGAAAGCCTGATAGCTGATATAAAGCCAATATTATTTTAATTCATATTTAAGATATTAAATGTGTTAAGATGTGTCAAATAAACCTGCTTATACTTTAAATATCAAATAAATTCAAGGTAACACTTATCGTACATACAGCACATAGAAAATGATATGAATATGGCAGAGTTTGGATTGACGAGTTTAACGTTTGTCGATCGCACATCTCCAGTGAAGCTGAACTCTCCTCATATTGAACACTTTCTAGGGGTTCAAATTTCTAGGGGTTGCTATCACGGATGCTAAGGTATCCTGGATGGTTGCTAGGGTGTTGCTATGCAGTTGCTAGGGTACTCAGGGGTGGTTGCTAGGTTGATTTGTCTAGTTGTTAGAGTGTTGACAGATAGATGGATGGATGGATGGATGAATGGAGAGATGGACGGATGGATGGATGGAGAGATAGATGGATGGATAGATGGATGGAGAGATAGAGAGATGGATGGATGGATGGGAGAGATGGATGGATGGATAGAGAGATGGATGGAGATGGATGGATGGATGGATGGATGGATGGATGGATGGACGGATGGATTGATGGAGAGATGGATGAGAGATGGATGGATGGATGGAGATAGAGATGTGGATGGAGGATAGAGATGGATGGAGAGATAGAGATGGATGGATGGATGGATGGATAGAGATGGAATGGATGGATGGATGAATGGATAGAGAGATGGATGGATGGATGGATGAATGGATGGAATGGATGGATGGATGGATGGATGGATAGAGATGGATGGATGGATGACCTGATGAGATGGATGGATGGATGGATGGATGACCTGACCTGACCTGACGATGGATTGATAGAGATGATGATGATGAGATAGATGGATGACCTGATGGATGATGGAGATAGATGATGGATGGATGGATGATCTGATGGATGGACCTGGATAGATGGATGGATGGACATGGATGGATGGATGGATGGATGGATGACCTGATGGATGGATGGATGGATGATGGATGACCTGATGGATAGAGATTAATGGATGGATGACCATGGATGGATGAATGGATGGATGGATGGATGGATGGATGGACGGATGGATGGATGGATGGATGGATGGATGGATAGATGGATAGGATCGGATGGGGATGTATGGAGGATGGATGGATATGGTACGGGTGGATTGCACAATCATTAGGCTGCTTTGAGTCTTACTCTGGAGTTGGTTCTCTCTTAGCCAGTGATCTTTGTTCTCTTTCATGAATGTCGTGGCTCACAGTCATCTGTCCTCTTGGCTAGTTCTGAATCTGACCCTCATCGACCTGCCGGGATCACTAAAGTACCCGTGGGAGACCAGCCGGCCGACATCGAGCAGCAGATCCGAGACATGATCATGCAGTTCATCTGCCGCGAGAGCTGCCTGATCCTGGCCGTCACTCCCGCCAACACCGACCTGGCCAACTCTGACGCGCTCAAACTGGCCAAAGACGTCGACCCGCAGGGTGAGTGAACTGCTGACCTCCTGACCTCCGGTTGCATAAAGTGCCCCTTTTGAAAATTACCTTTCATGCAGTGTGTAAGTGAATGAAGTGTTAAATCTGAAAGTGCGCCGTGTATAAAGTTATCGTCTCTCAAAAGAACGAGTCGACTCTGAATCATTGAAATGAGTCGTTTTTAAAACCAATCCCTGTTTGATGTCAACATCAGACATTAGCATATTGCCCGCCCCCTTGTTAGTCTTTTCATGTTGGTGCAAATTCATTCGTTGCCACTAGAGGCCGCTTTTGGAGCAGTTTCCACGGTAACGCTGTACTAGGGATGGCTCGATACCATAATTTTGGTTTCGGTACGATACCAGAATATATTACCTCGGTATCGATACTAAATCGATACCATAGGTGACAAATAACCAGACTCTGTAAGTGAAAAAATAAGTGAACTGAATTTTTTTTTACATGATTGATCATCATATATATATTATTTATTAATCTTGGTTAATGTTAGGTATGTGTTTAATGCATAATGTTAACATACTAAACATATATTAGTAGCCTGCATTTATAATTTATAAATAATTATTGACCTACATTTATAAGTGCTATAATAATGCTGTTAATGAATTATAACAAATGTTTCATTAAAGTGTTATTCTAACAGTCAAAGTAGGGGTGGGCAATATGTCAAAAAGATCATGTCACTGTTTTTTTAGAAATATCAAAATTTCACGATTCTTTGTCATGTTGGTTTTACTATTGTGTCTGAGCAGAGCAGCCAAAATAATTTCCCTATTACAAAAGAAGGTATTTTGAAGAATGTGGAAAACCAAACAGTTGCTGGTCCACAGTGACTTACACAGTATTTTTTCTTTCTATCAAAGTCAATGTCCAGCAACTGTTTGGTTTTCCACCTTCTTCAAAATACCTTCTTTTGTGTTCAGCACAATAAATAAATTAATACAGGTTAGGGACAACATGTAAGTGAGTAAATATAATGACAGAAATACAATTTTAGGGTGAACTATCCTTTTAATGACAGTTGGCAGCATGTTTAGTTTTGTCCCTTTAAGACCTGCGCGCATCTAATATGCAGGCGCGCATCTCGGCTGTTTACTTTCCTTTTAGACATAACCAACTGAGTCTATACATAAACCTTGTTGTGTTTTGGCAGTATTGGCTCACAAGATAACTTGGTTCAGTTATCAGGCGCTGTTAGACAGGCTTTTCCGTGCACGCTCTTCAGGTATGCGGGCTCAGAAAAAGCACGCCTGACCACCATTGAATGAAACATTTAAGCGGAAAGCCTTTAAAACACGCAAAAAAGTTGTGAATAAAACTTACAATTATGAATTTATTATGCACATAAGTTACTAACCTGTCGATCTCTAACGTTAGTTCTCTGAAAAAATCAGGATGAGCAAGTGACAAATGCTTAGCCAGATTGGATGTCTTGCCTCCTCTGGTTAGTTCGTTCACCTTTATCATCTGTTTTGTATGCAAAGTAATGCCATATTTCTCTTCATTTGTTTGTTTCGGGCGCGTTAATAGTTTAATCTGTTAATTAACGCGCCACTTGTTCTGGTGTCACATTTACCAGATGTGCAGCAATTTGAGAAGCACTGCCACCTACAGGTGAACTTCGGAACAGCAGCGTATGAAATACAGAATTGTAAAAAATTATGATATCGTACCGTTTGAAATATAATAAATACCGGTCATTTTACAGTACCGGTATACCGCGCATCCCTACGCTGTACACAAAGTAACACTGCACTCACTGCTTTAAATGAAATCGACCAATCAGTGCAGATTAGCGTCACATAAAGGAGGGGCATGGAAAAATGAATAGTTTGGGAGTCGTTGAGCAAATACGAAAAAAATTAAATGCATATTATAAGATAATTAATGTATTTTTTTGACCTTGCATGAATGTCAACCTGTTGTTGGGGACTCCCAAAACCAAAGAAAGAAGCTTTCAACAACAAATTAAGCTCGGACGAGCTTTATTTGTCACATACACAATTATACAGAGTATAATGAGGAGTGAAATGTGTTCTCTGCATTTAACCCATCCAAGTGTACACACTTGGAGCAGTGGGCAGCCGACTGTGCAGCGCCCGGGGAGCAGTCGTGGACTTCCTATCGGAGCCGGGATTCGAACCCACAACCTTGGGTTACCTCGGGTTTCAAGTCCAACGCTCTATCCATTAGGCCAACGACTTCATAACCCATAATGTGTAATTTCCCTTAAGATTTTGGATATGTATGAAACATCATGCTTAGACTATCGTGTCTCTTTGCATTTAAATATATATATTCACACTAGTCCCTGAAAACCTCTACATGGACAGAACTGATGAGAGATCTTTATTTGTTGTCCAAAGATGAGTTTTCAGTTCTGAGCGAAAGTTATCAACTTGAGTTTCCATCTCGTCCATATTGTGTTTTCCTTATCCATGTTATATTGTTTTCTGTGAAAACTTACAGTGCTATCTGCATTAACAAATAACGTGACCATGGCAACAGTCAACTTATTTAACGGCAAAACCTGGGTCGCTGTCGTAAAACACTTAACGCTTTCCCTTTGCTAAGGGATTATATGCGACACTCTTAAGTCATTATTTTAGGTCAGGGCCCCTTAAAGGGACAGTGCGCCCAAAAATTTAAACTCTGTCATTATGTACTCATCCTCTAGAAGTTCCAAATCTGTATGAATGTGTTTGTTCTGAACACAAAGGAAGATATTTCTGAGAAAGTTTGTAATCAGGGGCAATTTTGGGGCACCATTGACTTCCATAGTAGGGAAAAACTATACCATGCCTCAGAACGGCTCTGTTCCCCACATTCTTCAGAATATCTTCCTTTGAGTTCAGAACAAACACATTCATACAGGGTTGGAACTACTTGAGGATGAGTACATGATGACAGAGTTTTCATTTTTGGGTAAACTGTCCCTTTAAGGAACCCTGACCTAAGAGAATGACTTAAGGGTGTCACATATAATTCCTTAAACTATTCCCTTAGCAAAGGGAAAACCTTAAGTGTTTCACGACAGCGACCCAGGTTTTGCTGTTAAAAAATTTGTTATTTGTTAATGCAGATACTGTCCCTTTAAGTCTCATACTTAAGGGAAACACTTAAGGTGCTTTATACAACGGGGCACTGCCCTGCAGAGCTGGTGTATCTTACTCTAGTCCTGCTCTAAGTCCTTTAAACAATTACACACCAATTCCTCCAAAAGGATCTTTGTGTGGCTTCTGGAGCCGTGGTTTAGGGGCAAGACATGAGTAGCATCCCTCCCTCTTTCTGTCTGATTATTCATAAGAGCGGGAGGTTCTTACAGTGGTGTTTTGTGTAAAGTGTAGTCTCACTGTTACAGGCCAGAGGACCATCGGTGTGATCACTAAACTAGACCTGATGGATGAAGGAACAGATGCGCGAGACGTTCTGGAGAACAAGCTCCTGCCTCTGCGCCGCGGTGAGAAACCTTCGCTCCCGCCAACGTGGGGGAAAAAGCTTGTTCTTTAACATTAATTGTTTTGAACATATTTTTTAAAGAAGTGGAATGATATTTTCAATATAACACTAAAAGAGGCAGAAGGTGGTGGCCGGTCTGAATGAGTGAGTCACTGAATCATTCGCTCAACTGATTCGTTCAAAAATCTGATTCATTCAGGAACGACTCACCAATATTGTGTCCTTGTTTATTAAATTGTTGCATAAATCTATAGTCACATTTGCAGTGGTGTGTATATTGGCAGCACTCTTGCTCATGTGATATAGCTAAACTTTTGCCCTCAGTCTGCCGACCCATGAATCATTTTGAGCACAGGTTCTGTGGGATGTTTGAGTTGAGTGAGTCTGAGACTCGTTTGATCACGCAGGGTACATCGGGGTGGTCAACCGCAGTCAGAAAGACATCGACGGGAAGAAGGACATCAAAGCTGCTCTGGCAGCAGAGAGGAAGTTCTTTCTGAGCCACCCGTCCTACAGACACATAGCGGAGAGCATGGGCACACCACACCTGCAGAAGGTCCTCAATCAGGTACTGTGACCATGCTGGTGACCCGGAGACGCTTGTGACTGCATGTGCATTTAATGTCTGTGTTTTCACAGCAACTGACCAACCACATCCGGGACACGCTGCCGGCCTTCCGCAGTAAACTGCAGTCGCAGCTGCTGGCGCTGGACCGGGAGGCCGAGGAGTACCGGCACTACCGGCCCGACGACCCTTCACGCAAGACCAAAGCCCTGCTGCAGTCAGTCCATGCTAACACTAGAACCAGCTAGCACCAGACCACACGCTAACACCGGACCACACGCTAACACCTGACCACACGCTAACACCAGACCACACGCTAACACCAGACCAGAACCAGCTAACACCAGACCACACGCTAACACCAGAACCAGCTAGCACCAGACCACACACTAACACCAGACCACATGTTAACAACAGAACCAGCTAGCACCAGACCAGAATCAGCTAACACCAGACCACACGCAAACACCAGACCAGAACCAGCTAAAACACCAGACGCGCTAACACCAGACCAGAACACGCAACACCAGACCACACGCTAACACCAGACCAGAACCAGCTAACACCAGACCACACGCTAACACCAGACCAGAACCAGCTAACACCAGACCATACGCTAACACCAGACCAGAACCAGCTAACACCAGACCACACGCAAACACCAGACCAGAACCAGCTAACACCAGACCACACGCTAACACCAGACTAGAACCAGCTAACACCAGACCACACGCTAACACCAGACCAGAACCAGCTAACACCAGACCATACGCTAACACCAGACCAGAACCAGCTAACACCAACACCAGAGACCAGAACTGGCTAACACCAGACCACACGCTAACACTAGACCACAAATTAACATCAGACCACACGCTAACACCAGACCAGAACCAGCTAACACCAGACCTGAATCAGCTAACACCATACCACACGCTAACACCAGACCAGAACCAGCTAACACCAGACCACACGCTAACACTAGACCACAAATTAACATCAGACCACACGCTAACACCAGACCAGAACCAGCTAACACCAGACCTGAACCAGCTAACGACCAGAACCAGCTAACACCAGACCACACGCTAACACTAGACCAGAACCAGCTAACACCAGACCACACACTAACACCAGACCACACGCTAACATCAGACCAGAACCAGCTATTACCAGACCACACGCTAACACCAGATAGAACCAGCTAGCACCAGACCACACGGTAACACCAGACCAGAACCAGCTAACACAAAAAGGGATAGTTCACCCAAAAATGTAAATGTGATGTTTATCTGCATACAGGGCATCCAAGATGTAGTGTTTCTTCAGTAGAACACAAACGGAGATACAGTTTAAGATAACTCAAACTGTAGCGGTCTGTCAGTCATATAATGGCAGTCAATGGGACACACGGCTTTGAGAGTCAATAAACATACACCGACAAAACCACATTAAAGTTAGATCGCTTCCGTGCATGTGTCTGCTATGCCAGAGTATAGATATGTATAGATTCCCCATTCGACTGTATGTATAGCAGCACATAGAATCGCTAATGAGGCATCTATGTATATATATCTATGTTCCAGAGCATGTTGTGAACACGCTCAGGACAGTGCACTGGATCCGAGGTTAAAAACAATATACTGTTCAGTTTCTTGCACTGACCGTATCGTGTCTTTAGACCTCAATGCATGTGGTTTTGTCTGTATATGTTTATTGACTCTCAAAGCCATGAGTCCCATTGACTGCCATTATATGACCGACATACTGCAACGGTTTGAGTTATCTTAACTTACACATCCATCCGGAGTCTCTTCAGACAGGAGTCTCTCAGTCTCAATCAGAACTGCAATATTATAATTACTTATGATTAGTTGATTCCTATGCATAGCTCTCTGTTGCTATTCAGAGACGCTGTCCAAATGTAGAGGACTAGATCAGAGCGTGCATCACACTTGATTGAGTGAGTTTCTGTGCATCTGCAGGATGGTGCAGCAGTTCTCGGTGGACTTCGAGAAGCGTATCGAAGGCTCCGGCGATCAGGTGGACACCGTGGAGCTGTCCGGTGGAGCCAAGATCAACCGCATCTTCCACGAGCGCTTCCCTTTCGAGCTGGTCAAGGCAAGTCTGCCGAACACCGTGACTGCGATCGCTTCTTACCACTTCAGCCTAACCAGACCTGTGTTCTGTGACAGATGGAGTGCGACGAGAAAGAAATGCGTCGGGAAATCAGCTACGCCATCAAGAACATCCACGGCATCAGGTGAGGTTTGTTCGAGTAGTTTCATCTAGGATCCGATCTGTGGGTGTTCTGCTCAGGTGTGTGTTTCTTCTGCAGGACGGGTCTGTTCACTCCAGACATGGCCTTCGAGGCCATAGTGAAGAAGCAGATCGTGAAGATCAAGCAGCCGTGTATTAAGTGTATTGATCTGGTGGTTCAGGAGCTGATCGACACGGTCCGGCAGTGCAGTAATAAGGTGAAACTCAACTAAATGTAGCCGTTTGTGACCCTGGAGCAAAAAAAATAGTCTTAAAGTGTCCAGTTTTGGAAATTGAGATGTATGCATCATCTGAAAGCTGAATAAATTATATTTCCATTGATGTATGGTTTGGACAATATTTGAAAATCTGGAATCTGAGGGTGCAAAAAAAACTAAATATTGAGAAAATCATCTTTAAAGTTGTTCAAATTAAGTTCTTAGCAATGCATATTACTAATCAAAAAATAAGTTTTGATATATTTATTGTAGGAAATTTACATGGAACAAGATCTTAATATCCTAATGATTTTTGGCAGAACATAAAAATTTATAATTTTGACCCATACAATGTATTGTTGGCTATTGCTACAAATATACTTATGACTCTGCTAATGACTGCGTTTGTGCTCCAGGGACACAAATAATCATTAATTACAAAATTAAGCTTGGGACAAGACTGGTGTTAAAAGTTATTAAGCACAAGTGGCTAATAATAATGTGAATGATAAAATACACACACAATGATGTCAAATGCCCATCAGTGTATTGAATCCGTGCACTAGTTGTTGATTAACCTGCTGCCATCTGTGTCATTAAAGCAGCTGTATGTAGCTTTGTGTATGTTGTACGGTGGCTGAGAGAGCTCAACACATGCAAATAGAAAAGCACCAGCAAATTAAGAAAACACCTTCATTAGTTTGACAACACAAACAAATACAAAACAACAAGCTAACTATGGTTAGTGTAGTACATCCATGGTTCATTTGTGCATGTTTATAGTAATTATGAATTTTTATATAATAAATGCATTTAATGAATTAATTAATTTATCCAGCTTACATAACCTTTCACAGTTATTGTATTTAATCAGATTATTATAGCCCCTCCCCCCCCCAAAAAAAAACCACCAAAAAGGTAAGGAATCATATGATCAGGATGTTAAAATAAATATGATAAATATGTCTCAGCCATGTTTGTCACTGCGCGTGTTGTCAAATAGATCGCTGTAAATATGCAGCTTTAATAAGATTCTGTATATTATATTCCTACAGTGAAGACTGAGCAGTGTTTTACTGTATATTTGATTCAGATTCTGTCTTTTGCACGTGGATGAAAAACTTGAAGCACTTTTTATTTTATTTTAACTATATATTTGTCCTGTTGTTGTGTTCATATTTTAATAACAAAAAAATAAGTGTCTAAAAGTGTCAGAAATTAATAAGGCACAAAAATAAACAAGCGTACTTCATGCATGACTGTTGCACATCTAGTGTCATACAGAATATGGTCAATATTGCATTTTAATTATCATAAAAATAACATTGCACATTTTCCATAAAACTCTAGAAATGTTCAAGTCCAGAAAATCCTGAAATCCTGGTGGGACTGAAAAATGCCATTCATTAGCTCTCCGTGTGTCTCAAATGCATTGATCGTTCTTCGTTATTGCTCAGTGCTGTCAAATCAGCAGTGTTTAGCTGATTAGGACCTTTATTTCCACCGGTGTGTCTTATGACACAGTTTACTGGGTCGACTCTCAGACCCAAGTCCATTAGATGACTAAGAAGAATATCCTGACACAGTTGAGCATATTAGCATGCACTTTTTCTGGAGTGATTTTAAAGCAAGCCATCTGGCTGGTTCTGTAACATCACTTCAGTGCAGTTTAGAAGCTATGGTTAATCTTGGGTTTTCTGCACGCTCAGCTGGATTCGTTCCCTTGTCTGCGGGAGGAGACGGAGCGGATCGTCACGTCTTATATCCGTGACCGAGAGAGCAAAGCTAAAGAGCAGGTACGACGCACCTGGGTATGTGTGTGCACGGGTGGATAACGAGATTACCGCTCTGTAACGAGATTACGGCTTGCTGCCGTCTGTGTCTCTGTAGATCTTGCTGCTCATCGACGTTCAGCTCGCCTACATCAACACCAACCACGAGGACTTCATTGGCTTCGCCAAGTACGTGCAGATCTTTGCCTGAGCACGATGGCAGTTCAAAGAGTCTTAAGGGTTATTTTTTCCAAATTAAGATGTATGCATCATCTGAAAGCTGAATTAATAATCTCTCCATTGATGTATTGTTTTCATTCAGTAACGAATCACCAATGTGTGTTGATCAGAGATGCTCAACAGTTCTTCTGTTGGTTTGATTGGAACTATTTTCATTTGTGAAATTGAGCAAAAACACAATATTGTGCCTAAAATCTAACACAAATATTTATTGAAATATTGTATAAAGTCAGTATCATATTTTCAGTAGTGCATATATTAAAGGGGTCATGAACTGCTCTCTGAGGTCCACTTATAATGTTTTCTAGGATTTTTACATCAAAAACATCAAAATTTTGAAGTATTGGGCTATGTTCTGTTCTGTTTTGACCCCCCTCTCATCAGAACGCTCTGCTTGGATAGGCGTGGAGGATAGTAGACTCAGAAGGACACACCCACTGCTGTGATTGGCTAATAGCTGACAGCCTACATATTTCAATGCATAGCAAACACTCAGTTTTTTTATGATTAATTAAATATTTTTTTTGTAAAAATAAAGTTAATTCACGCTTTCCTGAAGTTGTGATCAGAAGGAAGATGTAGAATCGGTGGGCGGGGCTAAACAGGCAGTAATGTAGAATCGGTGGGCGGGGCTAAACAGTCAGAGGTGTAGAATCGGTGGGCGGGGCTAGACAGGCAGCGATGTAGAATCGGTGGGCGGGGTTAAACAGGCAGCGATGTAGAATCGGTGGGCGGGGCTAAACAGGCAGCGATGTAGAATCGGTGGGTGGGGCTAAACAGGCAGTGATGTAGAATCGGTGGGCGGGGCTAAACAGGCTGTGATGTAGAATCGGTGGGCGGGGCTAAACAGGCAGCGATGTAGAATCGGTGGGTGGGGCTAAACAGGCAGTGATGTAGAATCAGTGGGCGGGGCTAAACAGGCAGTGATGTAGAATCGGTGGGCGGGTATGAACAGGCAGCGATGTAGAATTAGTGGGTGGGGCTAAACAGGCAGTTATGTAAAATCGGTGGGCGGGGCTAAACAGGCAGCGATGTAGAATCGGTGGGCGGGGCTAAACAGTCAGCGGTGTAGTATCGGTGGGCGGGGATAGACAGGCAGCGATGTAGAATCGGTGGGCGGAGCTAAACAGGCAGTGATGTTGATCTTCCGCAGAGGCAGTGTTTATCCACACTATTACATCATAGAGCAGAACATTCCACAAGCTGTCACTTTGGCAGACTGTCTTCAATATAAGCTGTTTTTAGACCACATAGTTCTGAAACTTACATGTTTTTATAGAACAATGACCTCTTATATGTCAAAATATCAAGGGACTTTTGGTTATTCAGTTCATAGCCCCTTTAAGGAAAAGACGCACTCTTGCTGATGTGATATTGCTATATATATTGCTATGTACTATATCATATGATATCAATTAATTATCAATATAATATATATTTTCTCTCTCTCTCTCTCTCTCTCTCTCTCTCTCTCTCACACACACACACACACTCTCTCTCTCTCTCTCTCTCTCTCTCACACACACACACACACATTCCTCTCTCTCTCTCTCTCTCTCTCTCTCACACACACACACACACACACACACACACACACACTCCCTCTCTCTCTCTCTCTCTCTCTCTCTCTCTCACACACACACACACACACACACACACACACACACACACACACACACACTCTCTCTCTCTCTCTCTCTCTCACACACACACACTCACACACACACACACACACACTCTCTCTCTCTCTCACACACACACACACACACACTCCTCTCTCTCTCTCTCTCTCTCACACACACTCCCTCTCTCTCTCTCTCTCTCTCACAACACACACACTCTCTCTCTCTCTCTCTCACACACACACACACACACTCTCTCTCACACACACACACACACACACACACACTCCGTCTCTGCCTCAGTGCTCAGCAGCGCAGCAATCAGGCGAATAAGAAGAGCTCTGCAGGGAATCAGGTCAGTGTGCTGGTGTTTGTGAAGGCTATCTATGTTTATGACACTCCAGACATCGATGTTGTCATTTTACGTGGCTTTGACTTTCTTTCAGCTCTGCTTTTATTGCCCTCGTTTGCTCTCACTGCATTGCTCTTCTGTTTGTCAGTATGTCCATGTGTAATGGACATATTGAGTTGTGTTTCTGTTCTCACACATGCGTGTCATGTTCTCTTTACTCTCCTCCCGTGTGAGCGAGCGGCTCCTGCGTGATGTGCTGTTGTGTTTGGCTCAGGAGCTCCAGGTAAGAGCCTCTCATATCTCCATCACTCCTATCTCATCAGAGCAAGATTGTCTCTGTCTCAACACACTGACGACAGACAGAACCTCCTCTGTTCATGCATCCGAATGTGATCTTTATTCATAAACATGATCAAACACAGGCAGGGTCGAACAACAGCAAACGGGTATGGCATGGGCAAGACACAAGAGTTAACCTAGGGCAAGTGTGGGTCTTTGATCGGCGAACGTAAACCAGGGAGCAAAACAAGAGAGAATCGGTGGGCGGGGCTAAACAGACAGTGATGTAGAATCGGTGGGCGGGGCTAAATAGACAGTGATGTAGAATCGGTGGGCGGGGCTAAATAGACAGTGATGTAGAATCGGTGGGCGGGGCTAAATAGACAGTGATGTATAATCGGTGGGCGGGGCTAAACAGGCAGTGATGTAGAATCGGTGGGCGGGGCTAAACAGACAGCGATGAAGAATCGGTGGGCGGGGCTAAATAGACAGTGATGTAGAATCGGTGGGCGGGGCTAAACAGGCAGTAATGTAGAATCGGTGGGCGGGGCTAAACAGGCAGTGATGTAGAATCGGTGGGCGGGGCTAAACAGGCAGTGATGTAGAATCGGTGGGCGGGGCTAAACAGACAGCGATGTAGAATCGGTGGGCGGGGCTAAACAGGCAGCGATGTAGAATCGGTGGGCGGGGCTAAACAGACAGTGATGTAGAATCGGTGGGCTGGGCTTAATAATCCTTAAACACGAGCAATGGTTCATGCAGGAGCAAACATAGTCCAAACAGCAAGACGAAAGAGTAATCCAAAATAAACAGGCAAGACTATGAATAAACTAGGACAGGCTCTCACACACACACACACACACACACTCACACAATACTTTGGTACCGCTGATGCAATCAGTGCAATGGAACACGAAATGCAGTCCACACACACACATCTCTGTAATTGCAACAATCTCACACACACACACACACACACATCTCTCTCTCTCTCAAATTTGAAGATCAGAAAGATATAATGGAGCTAAATTATTAAGAGCTTTAAACATAAGAAGCAGGGGTTTGAATTAAATTTGATATTTAAGGGAGCCAATGCAAGTGATATATAACTGAATAAATGTGTTCTATGAAAGGAGGTCCATAAATTATTTGTGCGGCTGAATTCTGGACCAGATGCAGTTTATGTAAGGCTTTAAAAGGAAGAGTTGCAGTAGTCGGTCCATGGTGTAACCAAAGCATGTACAAAAGTAGTAGTGCTATTGTTTGTCGAAAATGGGCAAAAACTATTTATGTTTCACTGAAGTTGGCCGAACAGATGATATTATTAATTTTTTTTTTTTTTTAAATATACGTTGCTATCGAGGACGACACCCAGAATTTTTACCTGAGAAGATGGAAAAACTGTTGACTTATCAATAGTCACAAAAAAAGACCAGATTTGACCTGAGTAGACTATGTACCTACAATATGAATTTAAGGAAATTAGATGACAACCAATTTTGTATTTCAGCTTAACAGAGAAGAAGAAGGAAATACAGAATTAGGCATAGAAGACATATAGAGCTGGGTGTCATCAACATAGCAATGGAAATAAATTCCAAGCTTCCTAAAATTTAGACAAAGTGGCAGTAAATAAATGATGAATAGAAGAGGTCCCAAGACTGAGCCTTGGGGAACACCATCAGTAACATGCGATAGCTCAGATCTAACGTTTTAAAGTTGTACAAACTGAGTGCGACCAGAAAGATATGATCTAAAGCAAGACAGACAGGTGTCCGTAAATCCTGCCTAAGAAGATGTTATGTGAGATTGTATCAAAGGCAGCACTCAGATCAAGCAAAACAAGTACAGTCAACTGTCCAGAGTCCACTGCCATAAGCAAATCATTTTATTGCCCAGCCCTACATTAGATGTATAATACCCTTTGAACCAGTTGGTTTGAGGGGATTTTAGTGTAGGAAAGAAGCTTAACAGATGTCTTGAAACATCTCAGCAATGTCTTGAAGTGAGGAAATCATGGTATAAGCAGAATAATTGACTAATAATTGAAAAATAATACAAACCTGCGGCGTAACTGGAAAACTGCTTCACATCGTGGCAACATTAATGCTTCAAATTCTTGAAATAAAAATCCTGCACACCCATTGTGCAAATATCTGGCATTACATCTCGGTTTTGTGTTATTTTTCAATAATTCAATGACTCGTTGTCAATTATTCCTTACATTACAGTCAATAATGAATGACATGCTCCTGTTTTTCACTCTAGAATGGATTCACTTGTACTGCAGCTGAACTGCAGAAACAGAATCTGAAGCATCAAATGTTATTTAAAAGGTGCATTTCAGATAATATTTGTGAAGTTTTATTCAGTGTTTGTTTTAGAGTTTTGTTACTCTTCTTGGACTCATTCAGCTGGATGTCAGACACAAGTTGAATTTGTTACTATGAGCGTTTACTGAAATCTGTCAGCATGTATTTTGAGGATTTCTGAGCTGATTGATCAGTCCAGGGTTATTTTATTGACTGCAGAAGCTCGGCTGACAGGTTTATGATCAGTGTGGTGATGTGGTGCACTGATGAGAGAGGAGCCAGTGAAGTGAAGACTGGGCTTTAGTGAAGGAGATATTGAGCATAAACCCGTGTGTGTGTGTGTCTCTTCAGGCCTCGTCTCCTCCAGCTCCTGGCATCATTGTAAGACGTTAGGCTGATGTGTGTAACTGAATGCACTGGTGTGATGGAGCACTAGAGATGTGGTTCACTGCATGAACCAGAGGATGGTTTCTTCAGACCGGTGTGTCTTTAAATCGTTCTCACGGATTCAAACCCTGAAACTCTTCCACATTTTGTTATCTTGTAGCCTTACTCTTTTTGTAACACATAACCACAAAGCAAAATGTATTATTATTATTATTATTTCATATTTCAGTGTTTAATAGATTTGCTAAGGCATCACAGATCAGTTTTTTCCTTTGACGTTATGTAGTACCGAGTGGAGATGGATGAAGGGTGTGAATATTTCTGAACGGCTTGTTCGATGGCAAACACAGAGCCCTGTATGTAATGCCTCACAGCAGATGGATGCATGATCACGCATGCTGGAGATTCTTTTACACCTTGCATTAGTATCAATAATAGTAATGGTAGAACAGACAGCTGTAATCCTGCCTGCTGATTGGTCGAGTTCAGCCAAAGCGCATTTCATCCAATCACAGCGCAGCTCCATCATTATTAATGTTGCTTATGAATGTTCTGTGAGGACTTGATGAGTTTAAAGGAGACCTATTATGCCCCTTTTTAAATGTAATATGAAGTTTCAGCTCAAAATACCCCATAGATCATTTTGAAAACGCCTATTTAGAGTGCAAGCAGAAACTGGCTGTTTTCGTGCATGTCTCTTTAAATGTAAATTAGCTACTGCTCACCCCGCCCACTTTCCCAGAATAGAGTATTTATTTATAGTAAATAAATCAAACTTGCATATTAAGGGGGTGGTAATATTATAATAAGCTCTCTTTCTGCATCACGGGGTTGGAAGATGCACCGGGGACCGATAATAGCACTTATTAAACACGTAAAAAATCTGTGATATGTCATTAATTAACATTTTATCATTTTTATTATGCATCATACAGAGCAGCTGGTGTTCGATCTGTGCTCGTCTAATAGTGCTGCTATAACAGATGCAGTCGTTTCATTGGTTGTGTCTCTGCACTCGTTAGTGTTTGTTCAGACAGACTGTGTGTTAGTAAAGGGACTGCAGTTACTCAGGTGCACCTGTAGGGGGTGATAGTGACCGTGTGAGTCATTAAATCATTCGTTCAGTGGGAATGAAACAGTGTGTCTCATGTTTAAGGATAAATGGTATACAGATTCGTCTACTGGGCATGTGCACATCAATATAGAGCACACTGTAAATAGTTACTGTTTTTGCATTATTGTAAGGGGTAGGTTTAGGGTTGGAGATGTGGATGTTAATACAACACAAACTAATAGGTAGAAAAATTAAATGTCCGGTTTTAGCTGTATCCCTTCTAGCCACTACCGTGTCTCAAATCAGTCCCTCTACTCTATATAGTGCACTGTGTTCATGCTGTACAGAGTATGGTTTTTCGATATTTGCCACAGTTATAATATAGGTCCCAAGACTGAGAACACCATCAGTAACATGCGATAGCTCAGATCTGACGTTTAAAGTTGTACAAACTGAGTGCGACCAGAAAGATATGATCTAAAGCAAGACAGACAGGTGTCCGTAAATCCTGCCTAAGAAGATGTTATGTGAGATTGTATCAAAGGCAGCACTCAGATCAAGCAAAACAAGTACAGTCAACTGTCCAGAGTCCACTGCCATAAGCAAATCATTTTATTGCCCAGCCCTACATTAGATGTATAATACCCTTCAAACCAGTTGGTTTGAGGGATTTTAGTGCACTAAGTAGAACAAACAGATGTCTTGAAACATCGTAACAGCTAATGTCTAAGGAGGAAATCATGGTATAAGCAGAATAATTGACTAATAATTGAAAATAATCAAACCTGCGGTAACTGGAAAACTGCTTCACATCTTGGCAACATTAATGCTTCAAATTCTTGAAATAAAAATCCTGCACACCCATTGTGCAAATATCTCATTACTTCGGTTTTTGTGTCAACTATGTTTTCAATAATTCAATGACCACCAACAAAAAGCTGTTACAGTCAATAAGTAATGACTTTTTGTTTTTCATTTAGAATTTCATTCTGCAGCTCCTTTCTATGGATAATAACATATATTGAGTGTTGCATTTCTCCACACATGGAAATTCAAACAGAATGCTGAAGCATCAAATGTTATTTAAAAGGTACGCTTTCTCAGATAATAATACAGATCTCATCTCCTATAGTAAGATTTGGGACTGTTACACTTCTTGGACTCATTCAGCTGGATTCATCCGTGTCTCCTGAATTTGTTACTGATGTAAGTGTGTGTTTGTGATCTGTCAGCATGATTTTATCACCAGGTGATCCGTAAGCTGGCTGATCAGTCAATTAACATATTGACTGAAGGGAGGAGCGAAGTACTGGTTGTGGTGATGTGGTGCCTGTCCTGGTTCAAGGATGATGAGGTGAGCTTTATAAGAGGCTTTCAAGATGCACCAGGAGTCGATTCGATGGTGAAAACTGTCTCTGGATGAAGAATGATGATCGTTTTCAGCTCAGACAATGACTGAAGAGAGAAGAGAGAGTTCCTGTGCCTTCGTGTTCTGTTTTATCACAGTGTATTATCTGCAGAAGTCAACACACTCGCACACAAGTGCCTGTAATACACTCAAACACAGATTCATATCAAGCATGTGTCTAAATCAATGATTCAGCTTCAAAACTGATGATTCAGTGCTCAAATGTACAGATCTGTTTTTGTTTAGACAGATGCAAACCAGCGACACTCACTGCTCATAACGTATATCTGCTTTTACTATTGTGGCTTGAATTATCAAATTTGTGCTTAAATTATATGTTCATATGTTGGAGCCTTTGGCAGGGTTCGTACGGTCATGAAAAACCTGGAAAAGTCATGGAATTTTAAAACCACATTTTCCAGGCCTGGAAAAGTTTTGGAAAAATGAATAAACCCAGAAAGTTTTGGAAAAGTCATGGAAATCTATTTGACAAATCTCTGTATAATACAATTATGTTTATTCAGGTCCTGAACAGACGGAATCCTGCCTGCTGATTGGTATATCAGCATATTTCTACTCCAATCACAGCGCAGCTCCATCATTATTAAAATGATGGATATTCAGAATTTATTCTGTGAGCCTATAGCTTGTAGGCTAAAGAGACCTAGAGCCATAGAATATCAAATGGTCATTTGAAAACGGATTCATCAGCTGTGTTTTTCTCTTAGACTTTCTCTGAAAACACGTAATCAGCGCATCTCGTAAGCAGAAACTGAGCTGTTTTCGATACAAGTCTTTCTCTGCATTTTGGTACAGTTGACAGAATTGTCACTTTCCCAGCCTAATCGGGTCATTGTTGCATTGTCATCAAAATTGCCTATTATTTGCGGTAATATTTTAAGCTCTCTGTCTGCATCAGGCGGTTGGTAGATGCACTCAGTCATGTCCAAATAGCACTTATTAAACACGTAAAAATCTGTGATATGTCATTAATTAACATTTTATCCAAACAAATTATGCATCATACAAACAGCTGCCCAGTCCAATCCTTGTCAGCAGATGATCAATAATTACTGCTATAAGTCCGACTGCAGTCGTTTCATTTCTTTCTCTGCACTCTTCCCATTACACAGCTGCTGTTCTAGCCATTCAAATAGTTCAGTTTTGTTTTTTAATGGCAAAGCGTGATTTGACCGTTTCATTAAATCATTAATTTAGAAATATGTTTGGAAACATTGTCTCATTTGTTTATTAAATTCAAGTTTTTGTTTTTAAAGTATCTTTTGAGCAATCGTGCACATGCAGACACTGTGAGTTTGACTGTTTTATTATTTGATCAATTTAGCCTTCTTAAATCACCACTTGACTAAAATAAAATCTATATATAAAATACTTAAAAAGCATATCACAATGTTAGTTTTAGCTGTTTAACCCTTCTAGACAAATGTGTGCTATTAGACAGGTCGAGCTGCTTTTGTCTATATTGTGCACTGTGTTCATGCTTTTCATATGGTTTTTCGATAATTTGATGGATTATAAATACATTATAAGGAGGAATCCTAAAACAAGCCCGATGCCGGCTTGTTTAATGAAGGTTTAAAAAAGGCAGATAATTCAGATGCTAGTTGTATACAGCTGTATTAATATCACTGATCTGACGTTAGCTGCGCTCAAAAGCTGCTACACACAAAATGACGTTAACTATGGCCATCCTGGTGAGCAGTGCAAACTATGGGGAACTAGTGCTTAATAATACATCTCCCTGAAAACATGAGTTGTGAAAAGTAATTTATTTTGGGGGTCTCAAAAATATTGACTGTGTTATTTTATGCACGTAATTTCAGTTTTGTGTACTGTGATCATGTGATTATTATGTGTAAAATTGCAACAACAAAAATCGTTAATTAATGTTGTGACATTATTCACTAACTCACTTCAATAAAGATAATTATAGGCCTACATGAGCACTATGCACTTGTCCTCGATGTACTTACGCTATGTACTTATGGACTATGTCTATGCACTATGTACTTGTGCACAGGTAATGTCAAATGTCATATGAATTCAAATTGTGCAAATCAAAGTAGCACTATGTACTTATTCACTATGTACTCAACCATGTAATGAATTAAGATTAATCAAAGAGAGCGAGGTTAAGATGTTTAGTCAACTGTTTCACGAAAGAAATGTTAAAGCTGCACAATTATATTCAGTGAAGTGTCCAACAACTCGACTTGTTTCTCAAATATGCCCAAAACAGAGAGAGAGAGAGAGAGAGAGAGAGAGGCATTTGTTTTTAATGGATGTCAATGGAAGAAAATATTCATTACGCTGAATAAACAGGTTTTTATAGGAAACGGCTCATAATTTAATACACCGACAGCCTATCAGCTATTCTTCATCATGTTTTACACTAAGCAGAGCGTTTGGATTCAACTATGTTTTGAGTTTACCACCAACAAAAAAGCTGTTTTATAAGAGAAGTCACTGACTTTTTGTGATATTTCATTTAGTTTACAACACTTCTCATTCATTCCTATGGAATTCGTAAACGAGGATTGAGTGTCGCACAACTTTGACTGAAATTCAATAACGGCCCTAAACATGTCATTTTTGTTACACTTTTAATAAATTAAATTGTTAAATTGTATAAGTTTCATGATTTTAATTAATACATGCTTTTTGATAAATACAATTTAATTTGGGACTGGACTGTCTATAAAATGAAACAAAAAACGAAATCTAGAAAAATTGAAATTATATATATATAATTGTATCTTTTTGTGCTTTTATGTATCTTTGTAAGCCCAGGTGATCCGTAAGGGCTGGCTGACCATCCCCGTTAATAAAAATCATGAAGAAGGGATGGGCGAAAGTCCACTGGTTCGAACACTGCTGGCGAGTATCCTTGGTTCAAGCATTGTCATTTTTCTTTATAACACTTTCAAGATGCAAAGTTTCCAAAATGGTGAAAACTGTCTCTGGATGTTAAATAAATGATAATAGTGATGTGAGACAATGACTGTGTGGAGTAAAGGTTCCTGTGCCTTGAGTCAGAAATGTTTGTATCACAGTGTATTATCTTCAGAAAATTTGGACTGCAAGGACCTGAACATCTGTAAGTTTCAGCTTGTACTCAAAACAAAAAGCAAACAATAGTATTAATAGTCATTCATTTTAGTTAATACTATGATCATTTGAACATGTACAGATTTTATTCTTATTGTAAAATAATGTGAAATTAGGTCATGGAAATTGTCACAAAAGTCATGGAAAAGTCATGGAAAAGTCATGGAAAAGTCATGGAAATTTGTTGGTAAAAATGTGTACGAACCCTGCTTTGGTCATTGCAGTATGCAATCCATCAGGACTTAGCATTATGAACATCATTAGTTTAAGAGGTTTTCCAGAGGTCTGCTGATTACTCTCTGAGCTCTTAAAGGAACACTACGCTTTTTTTGAAAACAGGCTCATTTTACGAGTTAACGAGTTGAGTTTTACCTTTTTTGAATCCATTCAGCCGATCTGCCGCTAGCACTTTTAGCGTAGCTTAGCATAGATCATTTAATCGGATTAGAACGTTAGCATCTCGCTCAAAAATGACCAACGAGTTTCCATATTTGTCCTATTTGAAGCTTGACTCTTCTGTAGCTACATCGTGTACTAAGACTAACGGTGTGATGTTCTAGACCGATACGGCTAGGAACTATCCTCTTATTCTGTCTTAATAATCAAGGAGCTTTACAGCTGTACCGCAAAGATATTACGCCGCGCCTGAAAATAGTCCCTGTAGCAATATCATAACTAGTTACCAAGCTGGGGACTACTTTCAGGCGCGACGTAATATCATTGCACCTGCGCCATCTATGCTAAGCTACGCTAAAAGTGCTACCGGCAGATCGAACAAGTGACAATTTTGTTCTCTTTGTGATTTATTAGAAAATGTGTTATGCGATATATTCCAGTTTAAAGTTGAACCTTTGGCTGTAAACATAACTAATGATATTCATGTGTGTGTGTAAGAGAAAGGCTTCTGACGTTGAGGTGCAGTATTATTTGTGGTAGGATTGATCCATTAACAGTCTGTTGATCTCTCTCACCTCCTTCATTCGTTACACCTCTAATCAAAATATCCTTCCCAGGTGCCTACATTTCTCTCCTAACTTAGCTCTGTATAGTCCGTCTTCACAGATGTTGCTTTCTTTACCACAAGGCATTGCATTAGGAGTCGCTTAATCATCAACCGAAAAGCCCTAAAGAATCTGTTCAGTTCCATTCTGCTTTTTTTCCTCATCCCGCAGGAGAAAGAGAAGAAGTACATGCTGCCCTTGGACAACCTGAAGGTCAGAGATGTGGAGAAGAGCTTCATGTCCAGCAAGCACATGTTTGCCATCTTCAACACGGAGCAGCGGTAAAGCACAGATCTCTCGCTCGCTTTCTGGGTTTAAATGCTTTGCTTCTTAGTGAAGAGATAGCTGAGGCCCGTGAAAACCATAACTAATATTTGTGTCCAGAGCAATGTCAGTGGAATTAGGACTAGTCTTCAGAAATCCTGCGATGCTCTGCTGTCTGTGATGGTTTCTGGTTTGAGTGATGGCTGGTTTTGTCTCAGGAACGTCTTCAAGGACAACCGTTTCTTGGAGCTGGCGTGTGACAGTCTGGAGGAGGTGGAGAGCTGGAGAGCGTCGCTGCTGCGCGCCGGAGTTTATCCCGATCGGGCCGCGGTCAGTGACTCTTGAGCCTGATGTCCAGCTTAAACTGCTTTGTGAGGGACATTGATAGAGTCTTTTTGATGTGGGTTTCTCCAACCCAAAATGTAAATTTAGTCATTTATCTCTTTAGGGTCATTTTCGCATGTATTTTCTGTATTGCCCTCCCAGATGAAAACGCATAAAATCGAACCTGATCCGAATTATTTTTGAACATTTCGGACTCAGTGTGCAGAGACCTTTACCCCCATGTCGTTCCAAACCCGTAAAAGAGGAACATCCGCCTCTTCTGTATCGGCCGCCACCGTGTGGCACAGAACAGCATGCGCATATGCTCCAAAATAGCTCAATATTGTTGAATAAAATCGTTATTTTCTTTGCGCACAAAAAGTGTTCTCGTAGCTTCATAATTTTACGATTGAACCACTGATGGCAGACGGACTATTTTGATGATGTCTTTCATACTTTTCTGGGCCTTGACAGTGTTAATTACATGGCAGTCTATGGGACAGTCACAAACTAAAATATCTTAAATTGTGTTTTCCGAAGACGAACAAGCTTTTACGGGTTTGGAACGAGTGATTAATAACTACATTTTGATTTTGGGGTGGAGTATCCCTTTAATGAATTCAATTTTTAAATACAAAAAACTCAAAAAGAATCGATCAATGTCCCAATGTCCCTTTTTTTTGGTGGTGTACCATCATCATTCTTCGCAAATATACAGCTCACTTCTCTAAACTGATTCTAAACCTCATTATTTTGTCTCTATACATAGATAATCTGCATAGATGGACGAACACAATCCCCTGGTTTTGTAAATGCGACCAATTATATTTGCGTTAAGCACACAGTTTGTTCTGGTCTATAAAATACATTTACAAAGCAGAAATTAGTGTGGGTTCCTGATTAATGAAATTGTTAATGAGAAAACATATTTTATTGTTGTTCGCTTTAGTTGCATTAGTCTCATACATATTATTTCTATATACAGTACAGCTTAACAGGGTTTTACATGATGTAGGTATGGTGAAGTGTACTAAAAACAGACATGTGTCCTCCAAATGAATGCACACCCTAATAAGTTAATATATTAATACATTAATTAATTCATAAGCTCTAGACGAGGACGACAAACCCAAGCAACC
The DNA here is from genome assembly GCA_027564155.1 of Gymnocypris eckloni scoliostomus. Taxonomy (NCBI): domain Eukaryota; kingdom Metazoa; phylum Chordata; class Actinopteri; order Cypriniformes; family Cyprinidae; genus Gymnocypris; species Gymnocypris eckloni. Next base: position 34,199,792 of record CM050422.1, read on the forward strand.
CCTCCGAATCACTTACACCAGACCCCCCCCCTCGCGGCTGAGCTTTCTGACCCTGTGGTCTCTTTCTCTCAGGTGGAGAGTGAGAGTTCTGGCCCGTCGGAGAACTTCTCCATGGATCCTCAGCTGGAGAGGAAGGTGGAGACCATCCGGAATCTGGTGGACTCCTACATGGCCATCGTCAACAAATGCATCCGCGACCTCATGCCCAAGAGCATCATGCATCTCATGATCAATAACGTAAGGATGCTCTATGAGCGCTTGATCTTTGACACAAGGATCTGCTCATCAGGAGCATGACTGTATTAAACACTCGCGCATGCACTGTCACTCGCATGTGATCCAAACACGGCTGTAGTCAACTGCATCATGCACACATATATACCAGTCATGTCCTCAATGACAAAAAACTGACTATGCATAAAAAGCATTTCCAAAAACTGTAGTGTTTTTAAAACTCTATATAGATGTAAAAATCTACACACTTTGCATAAGCAGCATAAGCAGGTATATTTGTAGCAATAGCCAATTGCATGGCTCAAAATTATAAAAAAAACTTTGTTGCCAAAAATCATTAGATATTAAGATCATGTTGCATGAAGATATTTTGTACATTTCCTACTTATAATTATGGATTAGTAATATGCATTGCTAAGAACTTAATTTGAACAACTTTAAAGATTATTTTCTCAAGATTTTTTTGCAGCCTCAGATTTTCAAATATAGTCCAAACCATGCATTAATGGAAAACGTATTAATCCAGCTTTCAGATGATGCATAAATCTCAGTTTTCCAAAACTTGACCCTTATGACTGGTTTTGTGGTCCAAGGTCTCATATGAGCTCATTACGATCCTCCTGCTGTTCCTCAGGTGAAGGACTTCATTAACGCGGAGCTCCTGGCGCAGCTGTACTCGGCTGGAGACCAGAACGCACTGATGGACGAGTCTCAGGAGCAGGTGCAGCGGCGCGAGGAGGTTCTGCGCACACACCACGCTCTGAAAGAAGCGCTGGCCATCATCGGAGACATCTCCACCACCACCTTCTCCACACCGCTGCCTCCACCGGTGGATAACTCCTGGCTGAGCGCCGGCGGCGGCGTCTCCCGCAGGTAACCGGACTGAGCTCTGATCAGTCGCTCCATTAGCTCGTAGTGTGTGGAGGACTCTAGACATGAAGCGTCCCATTCACACTAGAAATAACCGAAGCTGGTTATGACTCGAGGTGGAGCGTGAGGTTCTCCTCCTCTGTAGTGCAGATGTGTGAGTGACTCTGTGGTCTGCAGGTCTCCTCCACCGAGCCCCACAGCTCCGCGCCGGATGTCTGCGGGACAGAGACCCGCTGGTAGAGGCGCTCCTCAGCCTCCGTCCCGGCCTGGACCCTTGGGGCCCTTGAACATCAGCGCCGACAGCCCACAGGTTCCCAACCGGCCCAACCGAGCGCCTCCCAGCATTCCCAGGTGAGATCTGACCCGTCTCCCTCGGCTCTCTTTACTTACCGTGTGCTTCTGATCGCATTACAACACCCCCAGCAAGCACACAGACACACACTCGGATGCTTGGCCAACGCATTGCCAGTGTGCAGTACATAAGGTTAAATAACAGATGCCATAAAGCCAGGTATTCAGGTAGATATAGATGCATACTTACATGTAGTCACTTTGCAGATGAGGAAAATGGAAGCAATCAAAATCAACAAAAGAGCAATGGCATACTTGGTTTATTGTGTTTTGACAAATTTAGATGCATGAAACCAGGCGACATTTACTCGTCTCTAATCCCTATGTTCATACTTTCAAAGGTTGCACACTACGATCGTGCACTACACTAGTTCTAGCAGTTTTACGAGAGCACTAAATCTAAGTCCAGTACTAGAGAAACATGCATGAGACCACATCACAGCGGGGGCCAAAATCATCACAACACCAGTATTATCAGCTGCTGAACGCTGATTTAAGTCCGTTATTTCTATCTTTTGCTGTAGTGTGTTGGTAGGAAATATCTCCAAACATTCATTTGGCCATTAATTGTAATAATCCAGTGATATATTTGAGATGTGATCTGATCATCATCAGTCTGTCTGAACGACTTGAAACAGAACAAACTGAGACAGACCAAATGCATGCACAGACACACACACACAGACACACACACGCGCACACACACACACACACACACAAGTGACTAAATCTTTGAGCGCTGTAGCCTCTCTTGAAGCATTCTTCTGGATTTAGTCTGTCTCTGTTTGTGTGTGTGTGCGTGTGTGAGAGTGACAGAGTGTCTGTGTCTCTGTGTGTGTGTGCATGTGTGAGAGTGACAGAGTGTCTGTGTCCCTGTGTGTGTGTGTGTGTGTGTGTGTGTGTGTGTGTGTGTCATCTTCTGTGTTTAGTCTGTCTCTGTTTGTGTGTGTGTGTGCGTGTGAGTGAGAGAGTGTCTGTGTGTGTGTGTGTGTGTGTGTGTCTGTGTGTGTAAGCGTCAGTTCTTCTGGATTTCGTGCGTCTGGGTTAGTTCTGTTTCTTCATGTGACTCCAGACACACTGATGATGTAAACCATGTCCAGCTGCTGATAATACTAGTAATAATACTAGTTGTAATGATGCTGGCCACCGCCATGTATAGAGTAACATGCAAATGCTGTCTTCTAATGCTAGACTGCTTACAGACACTAATTCTGTCTTTTCTGTCTCCACGCTTCTGCTGCCACGAACCACTTTCTTCTTCTTCTTGTTCTAACACAGTCGCCGTCCTCCGCCCTCCCCGACCCGACAGGCTCCCCCGTGAGCGGCGTGTGTGTCCCGAAGCCCTGCATGTCCCGTGATCTCGTCTGTGATAGCAGTGCTTGTGTTGTCTGTCAGTGCCTGGGCTTCACCTGAACCCTTCTCCTCCTAAAGCGCCCGTTTCTAGCCATGCATGGTCCTTCGTTTCAGGGTTCACATACTTGTGTCATATTCCACCATCGTGTGAGGTAGATATAGATGCATACTTACATTATTCATGTTTGATTTAGTACCGTTGTTTGTCATTGAAAAGGCTCAGAGGCCTTTATTTATTAGATGTGTTGTTACTCGCAGACATCTTTAGACGTCATTGTCTGCAAACACTTATGAAATATAGTCATCTGGGTGTATAGCGCCAACTGCTTGTCATACTAGCCAATGACACTTAATCCAAAATGTTCTCCCAAAGTCTCTGGAAGTGCAGTGTACTCAATTTACTGTACATGTTTCAGATGAACTCATCGTCCATTAATCTACAGTAGTGTCGTGTCTATCACTCTGTTCATGCATTAGTGATATTTAAGCATTGGTGATGTTCATTTGCTGCTGTGCTCATGTTAAGTAACTCCACGTTATAAGGAAGTATGCAGGGATTCTTGGGAGACGCTGATGTTATGTTCAGGTTTGTTATTAGAAACATGAATATGTGGATTATTATCTGCAGATGTTGTGGATCGGAGACGTTGTGCTTGTCCAAATGTGTTTCGTTTACTAGTATGATGACACTGAAGCTGGTTAAACTGCCTGCTGTTTGCTGCCATAAACACACACGCTAGAGAGCAGAGACTGACACACTCACACACTCAGACAGACACACACACACACACACGCAGACACACACACACACGCACATACACACGCAGACACACGCACACACACATTAGAGAGCAGAGAGAGAGACTGATGATGGGGAGATCTACACATGATCTTCTGACTTCTGCTCATCCGAAGTATTTCAGAGGCTTGATGTGTGTGTGTGTGTGTGTGCAAGTGAGAGAGTGTCTGTGTCCCTGTGTGTGTGTGTGTGTGTGTCTGTGTGTTTGCTGTTCTCAGAAGCTCGTGAGAAAAGTTCTGTTTCTTCATGTGACTCCAGACACCTTCTGATGTAAACCATGTCCAGGCTGCTGATGTACTGTACCTCTACATGTATTAAATAAAATCTATTATGGAAGATGAAATCAAACGAGAGTCTGCCGTGTGTGATTCTAATGCTAGACTGCTTACAGACACTAATTCTGCCCAGTTTTCTGTCTCAGGTGCTGCCAAAGAACCACTTTCTTCTTCATTTGTTCTAACACAGAGAGGTGTGTGAGAGAAGACAGAGTGTGTGTGTGAGCGAGAGTGTGTGTGTGAAGTGTGCATGTGTGAGAGATAGAGAGAGTGTGTGTGCAGTGTGTGTGTGTGTCTGTCAGTGTGAGCCGAACCCTTCTCCTGTGTGTGTGTGTGTGTGTGTGTGTGTGTGTGTGTGTTCACATACTTGTGTCATATGTGTGTGTGTGTGTGTGTGTGTATGAGAGTGTGTGTGTGTGTGTGGGCTGAATTAAAGATAAAGCTGTAACATAGTTTGTGTGTGATATATACACTTACATTATTGTGTGTGTGATTTAGTACCGTGTGTGTGTGTGTGTGTCATTGAAAAGGCTCAGAGGCCTTTATGTGTATGTAGTGTGTGTGTGTGAGTGAGACATCTATGAGCGTCATGTGTCTGCAAACACTTATGAAATATGTCATCTGGGTGTATAGCGCCAACTGTGTGTCATACTAGCCAATGATTAATTCAAAATGTGTGTGTCTCCCAAAGTCTCTGGAGTGAGTGTAGAGTGTGTGTCTGTACTGTACATGTTTCAGATGAACTCATCGTCCATTAATCTGTGTGACAGTGAGTGTGTGTGTGTGTGTGTGTGTTCATGCATTAGTGATGTGTGTGTGTGTGTGTTCATTTGTGTGCTCATGTTAAGTAACTCCACGTGTATAAGTGTGTGTGCAGTGTGTATGTGTATGAGAGTGTGTGTGTATGTGAATGTGTGTGTATTAGAAACATGAACATGTGTATTATTAGAGTGAGATGTGTGTGGATCGGAGAGTTGTGTCTTGTCCAAATGTGTGTGTGTTTACTAGTCTGATGACAGTGAAACTGGTTAAACTGTGTGTGTGTGTGTGTAGAGAGCAGAGAGTGACACATGTAGAGCAGAGAGAGAGTGTGTGTGAGTGCACATGTGTGTGTGTGTGACACGTGTATGTGTACACAGAGTGTGTGTGTGTGAGCATGACACACACACACACACAGTGACACACATGTGAGTGTGTGTGTGTGTGAACGTGTGTGTGTGTGTGTGTGTGTGTCATCAGACAGTGTGTCTTCAGACATAGCTACGTGTGTGTGTGTGTGTGTGAAGAATGTGATGAGGCTAGCGTTTGTTCAAGAGCAGAGTGTGTGTGTGATGGAAATGTGTGAGTGGGTGTGTGTGTGTGTGTGTGTGTGTGTGTGTGAGAAACGCCAGATTGTATGAGTGTGTGTCTGTGTTTCATTATGTGTTGTGTGTGTACCTCTTCATGTATTATAGAGTGTGTGTGAAGATGAAATGTGAGAGAGTGTGTGTGTGTGATTCCTGTTTATGTTGAGTGTGTGTGTGTGTGTGTTCCCTCAAAAGCCCAGTTTTCTGTTTCAGTGTGTTTCCCAGAAGTGTGTTCTGTGTCATTTCAGTGTGCTCATAGAGAGTGTGTGTGTGTGTGAGTGAGAGATAGTGTGTGTGTGTGTGAGTGTGTGTGTGTGTGTGTGTGTGTATGAGGTGTGTGTGTGTGTGTGTGTGTGTGTGAGTGTGTGTGTGTGTGAGTAGAGTGTGTGTGTGTGTGTGTGTGTATGTGTGTGAGTGTGTGTGAGTGAGTGTATGTATGAGAGTGTGTGAGTGTGAATGTGTGTGAGTGAGTGTGTGTGTGTTTGTGTGAGAGTGTGTGTGAGTGTGTACGTGTGTGTGATCTGATGGAGGTTTGCAGCAGAGGCTGAAGGGTTAAAGAGACACTGTCGGTAAGGTTCACTGTGTGATTATTCAGGTTTCATACAGCTCAAAACCTTTGGTCTAAAGCAGGGTTCCTCAAATCTTTCCATAGAGGACCAATCTGCAGCAGAGTTAGGCTCCGACCCTAATTAAACACACCTGATCGGGCTAATCAAGCTCCTCGGGATCACTAGAAACTTCCAAGCAGGAGTGATTTGGGGCTAACCTCTGCAGAGCTGTGGCCCTCCGGGGATGGAGTTTGAGACCACTGCTCTAAAGAAACATTATATTCATGCATGATGTTTTGTGATATAAAATTATTCTATTGCATGAAATGTACATTGTTAGAATATGAATGTGATTTTATGAATATGATAATTACATATTAAATCCATTCCACTGAAAGGAAAGTCGGGTTTGTAATGACTTGAGGGTCAGAATACACTGTAAATATAACAAAATCAATTGTATTTATTTATTTAAGTTAATTAAGAACAAGTTCTTATTTTCAATAACAGCCCGGCAGCCTAATCAATGCAAGACTTTGATTATTTATGATTGTCTAAGTTTCTGGCACATAATAATAAAAACCAATGCAAACTGCGTAAGCCTCAGTGCTGAAGAGAAGGTGTGAGGGTCTGTGTGTGATCATCTCCAGTGTCTCCGAGCCGCTTCAGTCCGGTCTGGTTCAGGTTTGCGGGTCGTATCGCTGGCGGCGGGACACTGCACTGTGGAGGCTGATGCTGCGATCGGCTCTGCGTCCAGCGCTTCGGAGCCGGTAACGCCTCACACAGACGAGCACAGGTGCTGATTCCACAGAACAGCGTCTCGTCGGCCTGCGAGGAGCCTTCAGAGCTGCCATCGGACATCACGTCTCTGCCGTCCGTCTCCAAACCCAGAGGACCGACGGTGGTGTGAGGGAACCGGTCAGCGGACAGCGTCTCTGGACCTCTGCTGAGCTTCACCTTCGGTTTCTTCTGCTGGAAACAGAAACTCACTGTAAAGATGTAGCTGTTTATTACACCGAAAACACAAAGAGCCAGTTTTACTAATGATAGCTCGCGCCAGCACAAACCATCTTTTATTAAACTAGTACTGTCAGGATTTACTAAAGACGCGCAGTGAAGAATTAGCGCTGAAAAGGTGTGGACAGTTAAAACAAAAACCTTCTGAAAAAGCCCAATCTTGATAACACCATGTTGAGCAAATATAGACCAATATCAAATCTTCCTTTCATAGGTAAGATTATTGAAAAGGTAGTTTTTAATCAGCTGAACAAATACTTAAACTCAAATGGATACCTGGACAGTTTTCAATCTGGTTTCCGAGCGCATCACAGCACAGAGACGGCACTCATTAAGATAATTAAATGATATTCGCTTTAATTCTGATTCTGGTGAAATATCAGTGCTGGTACTACTAGGGGTGGGCGATATAACCAACATCTTATATCACGATATGACAAATTTTATATCACGATAACATTTTTATTATATTAAAATCTTTAATACCATATCAATTTTCATAATCCTTGTCACTCAACCTCACTGGAGATAAATAGTCAGTGATGAAATAAGGATAAGAAACTAATTGCAAGCAGTAGGACAAAAATTACAATAAATAAGAAACACTACATACATTGTGTAAAGTAATTAGTCTTCACTGTGTTAATTATATCTATGATAGATATAATTAACACATGTATAGATTCTATACATATTATAAATATATCATTATTATTGTTATTCTCATTAAAGTTACAAAAGTGATTTAGTCAAGAGCAGTGAGATGTTCTAGCTGTGTGCTGTGATTAACATGAACGGCAGACAAAACGAATATTGGAACGCTTCCCCTTTAAGACCGAAGTCCGGATCTAATACACTGTTACATTGCGTTTTCTCTTTCTGACGTTTACTCTTTGTTAAGACCTAAATCGCTGTGTTTGAGGATACTTGCAAAGACGGGGATTCTGACACATATAAGTGTGTTTATGTAATCGTTCAAAGTCTGCAAAAAAGAAAAGGTGCGCTCCTCTCACACAGAAAGAGACACGCACACATATAGCTCTGTTGTTTGATTTTCAACGGCTTAAAATCGGTTGTTTTAAAACTGCAGTGCTTAAAAACACGTGACCATGCTACAAATGTAGTCCGTCATTTAGTAACGAGCTGCTCGTTCTCCACCTGCGTCTGTCTCTCCTTCACACCCCGTGGTGGGACTCCCCAGAAGAGATCAGATGTGCTAAAACATTAGCCACATTTAAATCTAGACTCAAACTCATCTGTTTAGCTGTGCATTTGTTTAATGAGCACCGTGATACGTCCCAACTGACTGCACTATATTTTGTGTTATGTATGTCCCATTATCAGTATATATCATTAATCAAGGCTTGGAGTCATGCAATACCAGCTCTATCAAAACGTCTAGCAAACCGTCATGTTTTGGTCTCTGGTTCTTTTCAGCGTACTGTGACTTCTTTATTGCGCTGAGCTTGGTATACTGTGTTGGTCGATGTGTAAGTGAGACGTTGCGTCCGTGAGCTTTAATTTGGGCGGTTGTTAGTAAATCACCCGCAGAAGTTTCCCTCCCATCTGCACCGTTTTGGACTCGCACTCTCGCGCTAATTTGTCCCGTTTAGTAAAACTGGCTCGAAGTCTACAACAGTGCATCATGAAGACAGAAACATCATCATACGTGTCTATTAACTGCACAATGTTCCCACTGCTGACAGCTGCTGGTTTCTTCTGAAACAAAGAGCAACAACAGCAAGAGTTTGACATCCAGTGCAGTCTCTGCAAACCTCACTGCCAACAGTGTGTCTGACCGCTGCAGAAACACACACGATCTAATTGTTCATTAGCCTGATCACTCTCTGAATCCAACATGAACTCACTGTCAGGCGTCTGCAGGGACGAGAGCGACGGCGGATCAGAGGCTCTGCGTCTCAGCAGCACAGCTTCATCATCAGACGGCTCTGAAAACAACACAACATCATGATTTACCTGCGACTGATCACATCAGTCCTGCAGCAGGGTCTCCTCACGGTCATCTCCTCACCTGTCTGGACAGCAGGACCTCTGTGAAACGACAGCAGGACTCTCTGATATCTGACGGTAGTTCACACAGATCAGCAGCCCCAGAAGAACACAGAGAACCAGACACAGCAGAATATAGCTCTGCCTTTCAGACACCTGCGAGACACAGCATCATCTCATTCATTCATCTCTTCATAAAGTGCTGTCACTTCAGAACAGAACTCATAAGAGAACAGGCTGCTGACCTCTCGCTGCAGTTGACTCACGCTGACAGACAGACTGAGCACGAGCTGCATCACGTTCTCCAGCTGAGCCTGCAGAGCCTGGATAGAGTCCGTCTGCCTCTGATCCTGAAACACAGACATGAACACGGCTCAGAGAAACACACACCACATGCGCGCGCACGCACGCACACAGAGAAACACACGCACAGAGACACACACACACACACCCTCACACTCAGACACACACACACACACTCACACTCAGAGACACACAGTACACACAAACACACACACACACACACTCTCTCACACAGAGACACACACCACACACACACACACACACACTCTCTTACACTCACACAGAGACACACACACACACACACACACACACACACACACACAGAGACAGACACACACACACACACACACACACACACAGAGAGACACACACACACACAGTCTCACACAGATACACACACACACACACACACACACTCTCACACAGAGGCAGCACACAGTCTCTCACACAGAGACACACACACACACACACACACACACACACACACACAGAGACAGACACACACACACACACACACACACACACACACACACAGAGACAGACACACACACACACACACACACACACACAGTCTCTCACAGAGATACACACAGTCTCTCACACAGATACACACACACACACACACACACACACACACACACACACACACACACACACACACACACACACACACACACACAGTCTCTCACACAGAGACACACACACAGTCTCTCACACAGAGACACACACACACACACTCTCTTACACACACGCACACACACTGATTTTCATATCCTCGTGTCTGAACAGACTCTGACTCAGACTGAACTAACGCATCAGTCCAGGTTTGTTCTGAATGAATCGAGACGTCTCTGACCTGCTCCTCGGACATTCTGGAGGTGTTCTGGAGCTTGATGATGGTTTTATTAAAGGCTCTCTGCATCTCCTCCACCTGCTTTCTGTATCTGGACCGATGAAACAAGCATAAACAGACCAATCACAGTCACAATATATAGTATATTACAATATAGTTATTTGTGATTAAAAATATAATTTAGATCCTCCCTTATTTCAATATCACAGGAAAAAAAATATATACTGTATGAAAAGTTTAAAGCTTTCTAAAGACAAGTGAACAGAAATAAAAAAGGAAATCAATACTACTAATTATAAGCAATAAGACAAACAACTCCAACAGAACAAAGGTACAAATGAAAATACAGCTGCAAGCACCCATTAAAGTGACAGTTCTCCTAAAAATGAAAATTGATTCATCATTTGAATAATGTTGGTAAACAAACAGTTTCTGGTCCCCACTGACTCGCACGGTATTTTTCCATACTATTGCTCAACAGAAGAAACCCATACAGGTTTGAAACAACTCGAGGGATAGTCAATGATGACAACATTTTCATTTTAGGGTGACCTGTCCCTTTAAGAGCCAAAGAACAACCGAGGCAAAATGAGTAATTACAGACGATTTTTGATGATCTTAAGCAAACCCGTAAACACAATCACTTGTAATGTGGCATCATTTCTTATCACTTCTGACCAGTAGGTGGCGCTGCTACCAAATTGATATGCTGTGGTTAGTGTTGGGTGACAATGACATGAAGTTTGGAGTCAATATGACAAAGTGTTGCAGAGATACAGCCTCAGATCCATCATACCATCAAATGAATATGAAAACGGTTTGAGATACTAAAAAGCTTTTAATAACATTTTGCCAGCACCATCTGATGATGCTCTGTGTGTAATCTGCTGAAGATCAGACGGGGTTTAGAGTTGATAGCTCAATCATGTTGGCAAGAGCCAAGGAATCAGAGGGACAAAGCTTATCTTACAGTTAAGGTACAAGCATGAGTTATCACCAGTGCTAATTTGAACAGTTGGTGGCGCTAGAATCTTTGAGTTAGAGACTCCAAATTCACTGTGGGTAATGTTGAGACTATCCTCTATCTGTGTGCCAAATTTCATAATGTTGCCTCAAGCGGTTCTATGGGCAGCCGTAGACTCTACAGCAGAAGAAAGCTTGTGCTTGGCCCCTAATAAGAGTGCTTTAAAGCATGAGTGTGGAAGTATAAAGCTGTCTTTTGTAACCCTTTTCCATTGGCAGCAGTGTGGGTATATTGACATACAGCAGTATAATGGATGGAGCAAGACTCACCTCTGGCTCAGCTGCTCCAGGTAGCGTCCGCTGAGCGACATGTTCATCTCCAGGACTTTGATGCGGTTGTTGAGCCTCATGAACACGGACTCTTTCTGACTGGAGCCGTGTGCGGGTGCGTCGCTGAAGTTCTGCGCTTCTATGTCGATCTGCTCAATATGAGCGCTGCTTTCATCATCGAAGAGCTCCTTGTTCCTGGACTCTGACCCGGAGAGCCCTTCTAAGGATGAACGGCTTGAGCCGGGGATCCGCTGCTGACCGCTTCATCCACAAGAGCGGATACAGAAGACTCGTCTGCTGTGTTTATGGAAGCAGTAGGAGCTGGAATATCAAGGCTGACCTGATCTTCTGCAGTCTGTGCCGCAGAGGCGCTCGTGAGGTCCGGTTTCTGGCTGGACTCGCTCTGACGAGGAGGCGTCTCTGTGAGGCACTCGCTGGCAGAAGCACACGTCAGCTCGATGGGTCGCGTCGCTCTGGAGGAGTCTGCAGACACCAGCCGGAGCAGATCGGAGGTCAGACTGGGTGCGAGATCTTCCGGATCTCGAGGGAGAATGACGGGACTCTCTGTGGGTTTAGACGGGGTCATGATGGTTGGGTTCGTCGTCCGCGTCTGAAGAAGGTCCGGAGAGGAGCAGCGCTGCAGAAGGTACTCCTGAAGCGAGACTCTGTGTGAACGGGAGAAGGCAGAGCGCTCGGTGAGCTTCCGATGATTTGCTTCAGGCTCCAGGTTTCCTCCAGAGGACTGGTCCGGTTCGTCCTCAGGCAGCAGCGTGACGACCTGCTCCACGTCAGGCGTGGTTTGGACCGGAGCGACTCCAGCGGCGGCTGAGAGTGTCGCGGTCGTCTCTTCAGTAATGCTGGCGGTTTCTGTAATCCCAATGACATCGAGCTGATCCGCTGGCCTGAAAACGCAGGATAAGAAGCGCTACAGGACCAGTTCAATTCACAAAGGGAGCTGCATCTGAATATTTCCACACACGTACAGATTTAATTGATTTCTTTCCCAAACTGCATTGACTGCTCTAAGATCCGAGACACCAGTGTTTCAGGAGTTTAGGAAACAGAATAGGCTTATTCGATAACTCTTTAATTTCCTATTTTGGGTTCATGTATATGTTTTATTTCTTAAGATGAACTGCTTTTTCCAAGCCATTTTTAGACGCCAGTGTTTCCCGTCATAGATATGCAAGGATTTGCATCAGAAACAGTATAAATGCTATTAAACTATATCTCAACTGATCTCAAAAAGAGGTGCTAAAGTTGAGGTGGCTGTGCTTTACAATTACATGATTATAATCTTAATTTTGACAGTAATCAGTGGTATACTAATATTAATCTTGCCTGCTTTGAATGTAAAAAAAAATATTAAGAGTTGAAAAAAATTATTAGAAATCTAGAGAAGTAATCAAACACAATCAATTACAATACTTTAATAAAGTTACACTACTTATTACATTCTTAGTAGGGTAACTTAATCTGTAACCGGTTACTTTTCCAGAGTAACCTTCCCAACACTGGGTGTGATGTACTGTAATCTGTCAACGGTCACTGTTAGTCTGCGTCAGTCTATCCTGTGATTAGCCTTAATGGTGCAGTGACGTAATAGGCAAGGCCATTTAAATAGCACATGTCACACACAGTGGTAATTCAAAGTGCTTTATATACAAGGAAGTGAAATAGACATTAAAATAAAAATAAAACAAGGAATTAAATTATATATATATATATATATATATATATATATAGATTTAAAATGAATTTAAAACAGTTAAGAATAGAAAATGGTTATACATAGTGCAGTCAGTTGGGACGTAGCACGGCGCTCATTCAACAAATGCACAGCTAAACAGATGAGTTTGAGTATGGATTTAATGTTTTAGCACATCTGATCTCTTCTGGAAGCTGGTTCATAAAAGCTAAAAGCGGACTCCCCTTGTTTTGTGTGAACGCTTGGTGTTTCTAACGGACTCAATCCTCCTGATCTGAGTGTTTTTGATTTTGCAATGTTTTTGAGATGATAGTATACGGATTTAGTTACATGACTACTGAAACTAAGGTCTGTCTCCAGAATCACCCCAAGATGTTTGATTGTTTGATCCGTAGAGTCAAGGTATGCATTCACCTCGAGAACTTCATCTTTGTTTCCAAATGCAATGACTTCAGTTTTCTCCTTGTTTAACTGAAGAAAGTTCTGGCACATCCAACTGTTAATTTCATCAATGCATTGGCAGAGGGAGTCAATGGGGCTGTAGTCATTTGGAGATAAGGCTTGGTAATCTGGGTATCATCAGCATAGCTGTAGTAGGCAATTTGGTTCTCTCATTATTTGACTTAGTGGAGCATATACAGGCTAAACAAGAGCGGTGTAAGTATTGAGCCTTGAGGCACTCCGCATAGACGTCCACTGAGACTTATGCTCTCCTATACTCACATATACCATCCCAGAAAGCCCGACCCAGTTTTCCAGTAATATGGTCTAGGCTCCAATATTTACACTTACCAAATGCACAAATCGGCTTTAAGTTAATACAGTTCTTCTTTGACTATGAATCTGCTTCTTCACTGGTTAAGAGTCTGTGTTTCGTCCTTGATAGCACCTTATCAGTGTTAATAACTGCATATTTTTATTTACGCATCATCTTCGTCACCCAGTGAATAGAACTGCTTACATCACGCATTGATTACTTTAATGCTCTCCTCTCTGGCCTTTCTTCTAAACTACTTGAGAAACTTGATCTGTTCCAGAATCCTCTATTGAACTGATGTTGATTCTTACCTACAAGACTCTCCTTCATACCTCTCTGATCCTCTTCATATCTACGCTCCTGCTCGTATCTTCCTCATTGACTCGTCTTGTTTCAATATGTGTTTGTTTGAACACTATGGACACTTTAGTTCTGCTGCTCACTGGATAGCTTCGTACTTCTGAATCTCATCCCAAAACTCGCCTGTGAGACGTTGTACTCCGCATCTTACAGTGGCTTATTGTTTATTAAAGTATTGTGTGTTTAATGTTGTTAGTATTGATGCTTTAGGATGACATTTGTGTTATGAGTGACTATGAGTGCTGTGTCCTAACCACTACATGAAACTGTGAGGAACAAATGTGTGGAAGGTGGCACTTCAGAGAGAGACAAATCTGTTTTGATGGCTGGTCAACACATGAAGAGCGCGGGTGATTTCTAGAGTCACGTACCCGGTGTATGCAGCGCTGTGGATCGATCCGGCTGGGAACACCACTTCGGTCATGTTTAAACCTTCAGCGGAAGAGTTTCCTGAAACACAGAAACACAGTCTGGAGATGAATACGCCGCTGGTAATGACATGAGGAGTGCGTGCGGCGGATCAGACCTGCTCCTGCTGTGCTCTCGGGAGCTGCACCCAGCACATTGGCAGCAATGTTGTTCACCATCGTGAGAAGAGCATCTGGAAGACATCACGAGTTACTCCCAGCAGCCCATGGACGTGTGCTTAAAGGGATAGTGCACCCAAAACTGAAAACTAGCCTGTGATTTACTCACCTTTGGCAGATCCGATCAGGTTTCTGGAGGATTTGTCATTGACTGGCAGAAAATCAGGAGGCTGATCTGAACATTTAGAAAGAGAAAGGACTCGGTTCAACATCTCTGAGACAAAACAGATGTGTTTTATTCAGACGGAGAGCGTTACCGCTGTCGTGCTCGTGCTCGTCTGATGGATCCGAGTTCATCTCGTACTCCTCCATCATACTAGTGCCAAAAACCCTTCAGAAACACAGCGTTCACACCTATCACTATTAGTCACTTACAGCTAAACCTACTATGGTATTTTAACACCAAAAGAGGGTTTGCGCTGTTAGTAAAACTGGCTCCTGATGTCTGAAATGTGAGTTTATCAAACCTGATCAGACTGAGAGGACAGAAGTGTTCTGAGCCGAAGTGTGACAGCAGTTCCACCTGAAACACAACACCACACTTATCCGTATGTGTTTAAACAACGCTTCAGTGTTAGGGAAGAAAAAGACAAGAGCAGGAATCAGACTCCACTGACTTCACATACGGTCACAATCAGTCTCACCTTGATGTATTTGGCAAACAGATGCTCATCCAGAGGAAAACTCTGCACTGTCCGCTCGTCACGCGCATGAAACGTCCCGAGCTTCACCCACTTCTTGCTCGGATATCTGAGCATGAACAAGTCATGAAACATCACAGCACACGCAAATGGAATTCAAAACAAGACGTATGCAGCAGTAAGCGCTGACCGGTCGCTGATGGACACTAGGAAGTCTTTGGGGTTTGAGGAGAAGATCTCAAAGTTGGCGATGTCCAGCTGCTTGACCTGAATGGGCTGACAGAGCTCAATGATGAACCTGCACAAACACAATGATGAAGACCACAGACCTCTCTCGTGTTCTTCATAAACACTCATAACAGACACTGCTGCTATCTGTCTAGGCTATTAAATGATCTCAATAAGACAATCACAGCAACAGTTATCATGCAGAACAGTCTATGTAAATCAGCTCACCAGATCTCGTTATTGCAGGGATTCAGCATGTACATGTCCATATTCTCCATCAGAACAGCTGAAGTGCTCTGGAAATTAATTACAGCAAGATTCAGGGTTCACATCTTGGTTAACTTCAAGAGAGCAATGTTACATTGTGTTTCCTTGTACGATACATTGTTGCTCGAGATCGACTGATATATCGATTTCCCGATATTTAAGCATTTTACCATTATTGGCTATCGGTTTTGTAATATCGGATTCACCGATAAATTCCGCCATCTTGTGGTTGTTTTGAGAATTGCATGCAGGATCGCCATTGCAGCACGTCTGAGGTGAGACGAGACATCAACAACGGCATCCAGGTACTTGATTCGCTGGAGTTAGTAAACTTTGTTTAACATAACAGCCATTATTGCACAAATTGGATGTATTACATAAATGCCTGATATGCAGTAGGGATGGGCATTTTAAGCAAATGTAATATTCGATAATCCTGTGTATTAGATTACTATTTCGCACCCCTCCAGCGCATGTACCGCCCTGCAGTCACACACGCAGCTTACACACACACAGAGAGAGGGGAGAGAGACCATCCAGGCTTTCAATCTGTATGATAACAAACTGTTTAGTTAATTAGAGAATAGTCTATCTTAACCCAAGAAAATTAATGGTTGTAAAGTATGAGTGCTGAAACATTAATATAACATAACCGAATAGACATTTATTAACAGAACATTCAATAATTTTATCAACTGCTCATAAGGCTAGGACATTTCTATTTTAAAATGAACATGAACATTTATATTATTAAAAGAAAATCTTAAATCTGATTAATGCATCAATGAATATTAGGCGTAAAACATATTGCGCTAAACAGAATATCATTCTTAAAGCATATTACGCTAAAACATAATTTGTTTTTAACGTCTGTCTTCATAACAATAACCTATTTCATAGATACAAATATATTAAATGAACATGTTCACATGCTCGGGAAGTTGTTCACTTAGTTCTGAACTTTGAATTGAAACAAGGCTCTTAAATAGTTCAGTTTTGGTTTTAATATAATTTAATTTAGAAATATGATTGGAACATCCTTTGTTTGTTAAATTCAAGTTTGATTTTTTTTAAATACCAAGCGGCCAGCGAAGTTTGATCAGTTTATCTTTCTCAAATAAATAACTAAATAATTAACGTCATAATATTTTAAGAATAAAGTCAAAATTACGATCATAAAATCATGTTACATTGCCTGAAGTTAAAGTTAAAATTACACCTGTATACTCTGCCAAAAAATAATAATAAGTGTGGCATCCAACCTGTAATTCTTCACATTTAACCCGAAAAAATAACACAAATATTTTGCATATAAATATAATATATCAACCAGTGGAATATTATTATTTCAGCAAAAACGAATAATTTGAATGCAGGGAGCTCGCCACGGCTTCATTAATGGGAAACAGGACGTGAAGGCGGCGGAGAAGCACTCGTGCAAAGTTTTGTTAACTTTGGTTTATTATTTTGAGTTGTTTGGGACGCGTAGCAAACGGCCCTCTCACAATATATTGTTTAACAGGTCTATTGTTCACGCAATCAGGCTGCACGTATCAAGTTCCGTGCTCCGGCGTGGTTAAGCGCCACACATAGTGTGTGTGTGTGTGTATGTGTGCGCCAGTGCCGACAGTGCAGTTCGCGCATGTACTGAAAAGGAGTTGTCTTCGCTAAATGCTTTTTAATCGCTTACATTTTTAAACAAACAAGGCTTAAAAACGCATGCAAATGATACAATTTAGTGACCACCTGCAGTGGCCCGATCTGGCAAGTGACAAATCCGAACGTCCTTCACGCCATCGGACAGTCTTTATTGTCAAGCCCTGGTACACCTTTAGAAAATAATCGCACAACCTAATCGATATTCTATAATTAAATAGAATATTCGAATATTCGATAATCGTGACCCATCCCTAATATGCAGTTTATGCAGCTTGGCTCTAAGAAATAGAGACGAACTCACGGAGTCACGTAAGATAATCCGTCAATCTTTCCCAATAAAGACGTCACTTTGCCTGAATTAAATTATACAGTCATGAATGAGCGCATGGTGGAAATAAAAGCGCTGAATTTAAGTCTCTCTCTGTTGTATTTGCTCATCTTAGTCTCGTGAAGCCGCTTCATATTGCTGTTCACTCAATGATTGATGGCCACCGCATGTAACTTAAGATTCACCTTGTTTGAAACACGCTAAATTATATTAACACTTACTATATAACCATTATTTCGCCAATAAACATCTAAATAAATACATCTCTATCTAAATTAATTATTTATTATCTCCGCAAGCGATCGCAGTTTGAGTATAGTTCTGTGTAAATAGATAAACCGCGCTGTCAGCAGTTTTCATAATTTATAACAAAAACATTTTAATAATTTTGATAAAACATGCCAGTTAAGAAATGCAATAAAATACGATGTTTTGTTTGTTATAGCTTATTTCAATATTCCAGATAATATTATTCAGTGAATTATTCTTCACTCTTTAGTCTATTAAACAGATTATAAACCTAAAACTGTAGTTTAAAATGAAGTTGATATGACTTCTGTCCTTTATTTTCTCCATTTGAACACATTAGACATTATTCTGCTTATTGTCAATATGCTTAGTGTTGCTGATGATGCTTTATACAAATAAAAAAATGTAAAATACAAATACAAAAAGAAAATACAAAAAGTTGTAATTTGAAGATTAAATTTTACATAAAAATGTTAATTTTCAACAGTTGTTTGTTGTTGTTTAGATGACTGAAAGGAGGAAAACCAAAGTGAAGAATGGACATCACTTACTTTATAACAGTAAACAAATATCGGTTCTGCATATCGGTTATCGAGTACATAAACATGCAAATAATTGGTATCGGTTATAAAAAAAAAAAAATATCGGTTGTTGCAGCTTTCATTGTATTTTTGGCTGAGATCTGATTTTCTCTGTCGTGTATAATATAATAATATCCGTTATATCCTATACTATATTCTAAAATTATCTGTTCCCCTCCGGGAACATCGAGCTGCGTCGAAACGCTAGGGGAACGCCATCAGCGTTGTCCAGCTCTGAATCATATGTGTAATCAGTCAAATTGACGCCAGCGTCAGGTGCGGTGGGACGTCATGACCAGGATGCTTAAAAGCACGTGATGTGCAGCGGCGCCAGCTTTTGTCATTCAGCAAAGCTCTCTGTGTGTGTCAGTCGAATGTGTTCTCTGAGTCTGTTACTATCAAGATAGAAAATAAGAAAGTTTATTCTTAAAAAGATAGGCAAAGAAAGACTAGAAGCAGACATATCAAAGGCCAATGAGGGCGAAAGTAGATCACGTTACAGACTGTGTGTTCCTCTCTGACTGAGGCGAAAACTCTCTTTGAGGAGGGAGTTTTCACCTGCGTCTCCTGATGCCTGCTGCCCAGGAGGCGGAGCAGTGGCTGTGCTCGCAGATGGATTAGATGGAAAGATTAAGACGGTGATCCCTATCTTCCTTTCCCATCAGATCCAGCGTCCGCCGGGCACGCCCGAGTGTGTCGCCTGATCTCAGCGGTCCCGCTGCTGCTGAGGCACCGCGAGTGAGATCACGGGCGCACATAGATCTGGCGGACGGGTTGGAGACGGGTTCGCCCTATTTCCACCTGTATTCCCCAGGTCTAGCGCTCTCCGGGCGGAAGCCTAAGCTGTAGTTCTTCCCCTTGAGTGAGAGTGCGCTAATCTGCAGCAGTTTCTCCAAGAAGATTTATTTGTTTTGTTCCGAGCGGCTCGCGTGTTGCCATTATGGTGATCCTCGGTTCATTTATGCACTTTCAGACCGTGTTTACTTGTCTGGGTGTTCGACTGCATTTAATTTTGTATAATTAACTATGCATTTTATCCGACTATGAAAGTTAGATATATATTTATACATATATATATATATATATATTGTAGAGGAATATATACAATTATATATTGTATATGACCTACAAGAGCCTCTTGGGATACTTCTCAAGTGAGAGCACAATGTTTACCTCTCTTCCTCCAAGGAGGTTGAGGTGGTCAGCTTCTGCTGGGCGGAGCAGCCCCAATTGTGTTCCAGCTCCTTATTCGGGAATGTGATCGATAGTCTTCGGCCAGAATGCCCTGATGCCATGGTCCAGGGCCAGAGCGGTGTACACCGCATTACACGGTGCCCGTCTCTCCTCAGTGCCCTCAGGAGATCAGTCTGCTAACTCTGCCAGTGTTCTAGGGCTCAGCGGTCTCCAGCGAGCGCTTCTCTCAGTCTCTTCCGCCCAGAAATGTTGCGGAGATGGGAGGCTCGCCACCCCTTCGGGGGTCTCTAGAGCAGCTAGATCGGCCGTCCCCAGCCGGTCATCCGTTCCAGGGCAACCAAGCTAGCCGCTCTAAGTACACCAGAGGCCAGTCTCAAGAGACTGGTTCCCTTAGTAAATCACCTGGCGGTGTGGGAGCCCTTGCCAAGCGTGTCTTATTGGGATCTGCCTGAGCAGACTCTGGTTCCTAGTCTTCCTTAGAGATGACGTAGGTCTGAGGACCGTCATTTCCAATAGGAGGACTTCTGAAGCAGTCCTGATGCTACAGCCCAGGACTGGTGAGGGCAGGCCCCACTGGGGAAGAGCGGTTTACACCGCATTACACGGTGCCCGTCTCCTCAGTGCCCTCAGGAGATCAGTCTGCTAACCCTGCCAGTGTTCCAAGGCGCAGCGGTCTCCAGCGTTTCTCTCAGTCTCTTCCGCCCAGAAATGTAGCGGAGCTGAGAGGCTCGCCACCTTGGGGGTCTCTAGAGCAGCTAGTTCGGCCGTCCCTGCCGGCCTCCGTTCCAGGGCACCGAGCTAGCCGCTCTAAGTACACCAGAGGCCAGTCTCGAGAGGCTGGTTCCCTTAGTAGGCCACCCGGCGGCAGGAGCCCCTGCCAAGCATGCCTCATTGGGATCTGCCTGAGCAGACTCTGGTTCCTAGTCTTCCTTAGAGATGACGTGGGTCTGAGGACCATCATTTCCAATAGAAGGCTTCTGAGGCAGTCCTGAGGCCAAGGCCCAGGACTGGTGAGGGCAGGCCCTCTGGGGAAGAGCGGTGTACACCGCATTACACGGTGCCCGTCTCTCCTCAGTGCCCTCAGGAGATCAGTCTGCTAACCCTGCCAGTGTTCCAGGGCGCAGCGGTCTCCAGCGAGCGTTTCTCTCAGTCTCTTCCGCCCAGAAATGTAGCGGAGCTGGGAAGCTCGCCACCCCTTCGGGGGTCTCTAGAGCAGCTAGATCGGCCGTCCCCTGCCGGTCCTCCGTTCCAGGGCACCGAGCTAGCCGCTCTAAGTACACCAGAGGCCAGTCTCAAGAGACTGGTTCCCTTAGTAAGTCATATGGCGGTGTGGGAGCCCTTGCCAATCGTGTCTTATTGGGTCCTGCCTGAGCAGACTCTGGTTCCTTAGTCTTCCTAGAGATGACGCGGGTCTGAGGACCGTCGTTTCCAATAGGAGACTTCTAAGGCAGTCCTGATGCTACATCCCAGGACTTATGAGGACAGGCCCCTCTGGGGAAGAGCGGTTTACACCGCATTACACGGTGCCCGTCTCTCCTCAGTGCCCTCAGGAGATCAGTCTGCTAACCCTGCCAGTGTTCCAGGGCGCAGCGGTTTCCAGCGAGCGCTTCTCTCAGTCTCTTCCGCCCAGAAATGTAGCGGAGCTGGGAGGCTCGCCACCCCTTCGGGGGTCCCTAGAGCAGCTAGATCGGCCGTCCCCTGCCGGTTCCCTTAGTAGACTATTCGGCAGCGTGGAACTGCTGCCAAATGTGTCTCGATGGGTCACGCACACTGTAGACAAGGCTATGTGGCGCTCTGCCGCAGCCTTTCTACGGGCGAGCAGGCTCTGGTAATGGAACAAGAAGTGAGCACTCTCCTGAGGGAGGAGACCATCGAGGTGGTCCCTGCTCTAGACATAGAGTCCAGGTTCTACAGCCGCATTTCTTGTTCCGGGAAAGGGGTTGCGTCCGTCTTAGATCTAAGCTAACTGAACCGCTCAGTCACACGACTGAAGTTCAGAAAGCTCTCTTCAAGCACGTGTCTCTCACCAGATCCGAGGACTGGTGGTCACGAAGCGATCTAAAGATGCATACTCCTTCCCCATCACAGGAAGTTCCTGAAATGTGCTTTGGGGCAAAGCGATTAATATCGGGTTCTTCCTTCGTAAAGGAGCAGCCATCCTGTCGAGGCAGACATCCAGCTCCGCTAAGGGGCTGGATGCTATGGTACAATCGTGGCTGAGGCTTCGTCTGTACGCCTCCCCCGATCGCTCAGCTCCTGGGAGTTCTAGAGAGAGTGCGCATGGACGGGGTCCTTCTATTGAAAAACCCTGTTCTGGCCGGGCCGAGTATAGTCTCTGACCCGATTTCTCTCCTCGACGGCTCTCCATGGGGATTCCGTCAGGAGGATCTCCTCTCACTGGCAGCGGGCATGATCTTTCACCCCCGCTCGGAGTTGTGGAAACTATGGGTGTGGCTCCCGAGGGGGCACAACTCATAGCCTCTGGTCTCTCAACTGAGGTTGCTGAGACCATCCTCCAATCTAGAGCTCCCTCAATAAGGAAACTGTACGCCCTGAAGTTGAGACTCCGGGTGCGGAGACCGCCAGCTTGATCCAGTTAACTGCCTGCTGAGACAGTGCTGGAGCTCTCGAGGCCCGTTTCTCCGCAGAGTTAGCCCACTCCACCCTGAAGGTCTACGTGGCGGCTATAGCACCTACCACGCCCCTCTTGGTGGCCTTTCAATAGGCAAACTCTCTTATACGTTTCCTCCGTGGAGGCCAGGGTGCTTATGCTAAGTAGTGGATCTGGATGCTCTCCTATGACCTCGAGTCCTCTGATCTCCCCTCGCCTTTGGGAATCAAGGCTCACTCTACTTAAGGTATGGCGGCCTCCAAGGCCTTCTGGCAGGTATACCTGTGCAGGACATCTGTGACGCTGGTGGGTGGTCTACGCCCCTAACTTTCCAGGTTCTACGACCTGGCTCTGCGAGCCACCCCTGGCTTGTCTTTTCCCTTGCCATAGCTGTGCATTCCACACACTAAGCAGGGATTTGCAAGTATGGCGGCGTGGATATCTCGTTCCCCTAGCGTTTCGACGCAGCTCGATGTTCCCGGAGGGGAACGTCCCAGGTTACGTATGTAACCCTGGTTCCCCGAGGGAACGAGACGCTGCGTCGCAGGGCCATACTTCCGGCATCCCTACTAGAGCTATGCTTCATTCCTGGAAGCTGGCGCCGGCTGCACATCACGTGCTTTTAAGCATCCTGGTCATGACGTCACCGCACCTGACGTCTGGCCGTCAATTTTGACTGATTACACATATGATTCAGAGCTGGACAATGCTGATGGCGTTCCCCTAGCGTTTCGACGCAGCGTCTCGTTCCCTCGGGGAACCAGGGTTACATACGTAACCTGGGACGATATTAAGTTTTGCACCGATTTTATTGAAAAGAGCTTATAGGCTCCTGTAACCAGAAGTTACACGCTTTTAAGTTTTTCTTGCCTCATGCGTTTACATTATCAACAGATTATCATAAATGTTTTGTTTATTGAACACGGTGTGTCTGTGAAACGTAGTGAACGTCATGGCAACACGCGACACAAAGTACCTCACGCGGGAAACACTTAACGTAGCGCGTAAATGAGTGTAACTAACGTAAATCAAGCAAGCTAGTGTGCTTAGGCCACCAAGTGTTAGCCAAACAACACATCAGCGGACCGGAGGAATAATATGGACATTTTTCCAGAAAACTTTGGGCAAAAAATAACTTTAAACGCTGCAAAAAATGCTTTTCTTACTTAAGATTTTTTTGTCTTGTTTTCAGCCAAAATCAAGAAGAATTTTCTTAGAGAAGTAAAAAAAAAATTGTTTTCCGAAAAAGTCATAATTAAGTGAGTTAAACAAGCAAAATAATCAGCCAATTTGGTAAGCAAAATAATGTTATTTCAAACAGAAAACTATTTTATTTAGCTCGTTTCAAGCAAAAACTCACTCAATTTTGACAATTATGAAAACAAGAAATGTTTTACTTCTCTAGAAAAATACTTTATTTTAGTGTCTCTTAACTAGTTTGCTTATTAGCATGCATATTACTAGAATATTAGCCATTTATTAGTAGTAATTAAGCACATATTAAAGCCTTATGCTACATCCCTAATCCTAAACTTACCATACTAACTATTAATTAGGAGTTTAGTGAGGGAGAATAGCGTTCCCTATTCTAAAGTGTTACCAAATCCTTCTTGATTTAAGCATTTTTACATATTTTGGCTGGAAGCTAAACAAAAAAAATCTAAGTAAGAAAAGCATCTGTGTGTTTATTTTCAAAAGCCTTGAATTATTATTATTGTTATTTTCAGATTCACAAATGTTGATTGATTTCAAGGACCAGAGACGCTTAATTGATTCTCTTATTGACCTGATTTAGACTAAATCCTGCTGATGGTATTTCAATGAGAACGATCAAATGTGTAGTTTGCTCTGGTGAACACAGACGGGATCAGACCTTGGCCTCGGGGTTGGAGGACAGGATCTTGGCTCCACACTCCACAGAGGCGTAGTTGGTGATGGTCTGCTGGAGCTTCTTCCCCGCGGCGTGAAGCCCGTCAGAAAGGTGTGTGATCTGAGCTGATGGACAGAAACACAGTCAGCAAGAGCAGCGGATGCAGCGCTACAGCTAGAACACCACTCACTCTTCTCGTTCTCCACCTCCAGCATGATCTTGCTCCACTCCTCGAAGGTGGGGATCTCCTGGTCTCTGCAGGGCACGGACGGGTCGCTGTCTGCGGAGCCGCTGGAGCCCTGGACAGATACAGATCAGTCCAACAGCTCCTCGAGACTAGAAGGCAATATACTGATTCTCATCAGTTTTAAGATTAATTTGATTTTGACGTTGCAAGGGGGGGGGGGGGGCTGATCTTTTCAAAGATGGACAATTCACTTCACTAATATGTTTTATTAATTTTATTAATTTGTTTAATTTCAATTACATCGTAATGCCTGTAGGTGGTGACAAGTGGAGATTCGTTTAAAATAATTATTTATGAGCGAGTTTTTTTTTAACAATACGTTGACTGTAGAAAACATTTTATGAACAGATTGTAGCGATTTTGCATTTTGTCGGAACCTCGAGTAAATCGCATGTTATTTTCTTTAGCTTTTCCAGAATCATGGTATTTATAAAACAAATACATAAATTGAAATACATTTTTCCAGAATCGTGCAGCTCTAGTTGCTCATGTAATGTAAACAAATACATGACTTTAATTTTAGATAAAGCACCAAAGATGTGGTTAGTGAGGCTTAGTATCCAACGTATGGGGTCGGCCCTAGTGAAAAAACATACTAAAATATATTTTAATTACATGCTAATTATTCTACGGATACATTTAAATATTCATGTGCATAATAACAGAATACCCTGCAATTGTACTTTTGGTATAATTAAAGTCTTGGAACAACTAATTTTGTACTTTAATTGTGCAAATAAAGATATGCTGAAGTATTTTTAATTGTGCTAAAGTGTCCAATCAAAGCATACTTCAGGAATATCTTGCATTTAAACTGACTGATATTATACAGAGATCATATAATCCTTATCAATAATGATAGTTAAACACATTTTAGGCATAATATTAACAAATGTGCGTTGTGTAATTGATATGTCAATTAATGTGTTAATGGATTTGGCGTATACTTAGCATTAAATAAATGATTGTTGCGGGGGTGGCCCAACCCGAGCGACGCCCCCGGTGCAAACATCACCTGATCTTTCAGGATGCGGGAGGCGTTGGTCCGGTTCCTCTTTTGGTTTTTAGCGGGTCTTCTGGAATCACGGACACGGACGTTCTCTTGAACCGTTGGAAAACTTCATGACGGACAGACACAGATGAGGAAAGCATTGAATAAACAGTGGCCTCAGACTGAATCCTGATTCTCAGACCGGTTTAACTGAAGTCTGGTTCATTACCTGTTGAGTCGAGGATCGTACGGCAGGTTTCCAGCAGCGTCGCATGCACCTGTAGACGCATCGGTGACACTGCTTTCAGAGCAGGAGTCTGAAGCGGCACAATCCCTGAACACACACACACACAGTCCCCATGCACCAATGTCTTACAAACATCATATGCTATGATAGAAACACTTCAACCAATACATGACAGGTTTATGCTAAATTCAATGTGAGTGAGCCATGTCTGTCTGTCCATCTATCTCTATAGCTGCTCTCTGGCCAACCCTCCACTATGCAGGTCGCGGAGCGTGTTGTGATAGATCGCCTGCTCCACGTGCTGCCCCGGCTCTACCGGAGACCCGTGAGTATGCACAACCCGACCGTCCTCGCTGAGCTTGTGGAGGCTGTGGAACTG
The DNA here is from genome assembly GCA_027564155.1 of Gymnocypris eckloni scoliostomus. Taxonomy (NCBI): domain Eukaryota; kingdom Metazoa; phylum Chordata; class Actinopteri; order Cypriniformes; family Cyprinidae; genus Gymnocypris; species Gymnocypris eckloni. Next base: position 34,225,948 of record CM050422.1, read on the forward strand.
GCTGAAGCCTCTTTTGCCCTGGAGGGTGAACGTGGAACGGTGACCACTGGAGGGCACCTCGTGACCAGTCCGGCGGCCCACCAACTTGTACATGAACCCATGCCCACCGGGCCACTTTCCCCTGGAGTCCGAGCATGTCTGGCTGCATGGATGCATAATACACCGTTCTGTACCCAGAGGAGCTCATGAGTGATCGAGTCACATTGAGGGGAAACCCATAAAAGCCGTTCTGGACTCAGGTAGCTCCATTACATTGGTACAGCCCAACGTGATTCGTCCCCGGCCAGAAAGCAAAGCCGCCGTTCCCATTACCTGCGTGGATGTAGATACACGATACGGAGGGTGACCATCGCGGCAAATCCTGGAACTTGGCAAGTGGAGGTTGGAATAGTAAATGACCTTCCTGTTCCAGTGCTGCTCGGCAGAGCCTGGCCGGGGTTTGAGGAGCTGTTCGCTACGTCCGTCCAGTCTAATCGAAACACTACGGGTTGCCGGAGGCGTCGGACCACCGGATGGAGGGTCATCAGCCAGAATTGTTAGCAACGGATTGCGAACGGGAGGGTGACTGTAGTGTCACTTCTACTAATTTATATATGGATCTCTTTCAACAGATCACGGCAGGTGGATCGTTCGGAAAAGAACAACGTGAGGTTTGATCGATTACGACAATGTTGGTCCCAGGTCCATATAGTAGAAGAGGATGTGCGGTTACCGGGGGCCACATCCCCTCCTGTACTTTGTAGTCAAAAATTGCCTCCTCTAATAATACTTTTATTTATAGGTGCCTTTAAATAAATACAAATAAATCCGATACAAGCAGCAGTAAAAATCAAACCCACTTCAAAGTTATTAGGAATTTAAGGACACAACATTGCGTGGCATAACCGCGTGCTGGGGGGGGGATTTCCTTCTGGCAGTGCCCCGGACTAAGACTGAAACGGTAATTGACCTAGCTCACGCACACCCAATAGCCAGATATCTGGGAGTAGGAAACCCAATACAACGGATTTGTGACAGATTCCACTGGCCCGGCCTGGATTGGCAATAGCCAAAGTTGTCCAACCTGGACGAAGAAAGGAAAAACAGCTGTATCACATCAATCTGCTAACGAAATGGATGCCTCGAGAGCAGCCTGTGTGCAAGATGAGATACCGGTAATCGATGTGGGAGAGCAGCTCTATGGTCACCAGAAGGTGGAACCGACTGCGCTGGCCGGACAGCACAAGGATGTGTTACAGGAACACCCAGGGCTGACCTAAATTATCCAACGTGAGACTCCCACTCCCTCGGGAGTTAATATCTGGCATCGGTCTGAACAAGTACCC
>CM050422.1:34232272-34237272 GCA_027564155.1 Gymnocypris eckloni scoliostomus
TCCACTCCAGCTCCCAGTAACAGCGTCCACACACACTCTCTCTACACAACACCTGACGATAATAATCAAATCTGTCTGGATGATCAGGATACGACTGATCTGTGTTAGTGTCAGTAATCACTCTGTTTCTCTCAGACAGACGGAGGTCATTATTCACTGTGTTCAGATCCAGAGAGAGCTGATGGGAATCTGATGGAGATAAAACACATCAGAATCAGGAATTATGAATCTGATCTTTTCATGTATCTGAACTCTTCATGTTCAGTGTATCATCAGTGTCTCAGTACATATGACCAGATATCTGAGCAATAAAATATAATGTGATACATTACACAATACATTTACATATATATTGGACATAACTAGTGCTTATATTTTTCAATATACATCAGTATATGCTTTGACAATATATGGATATTAGGGGTGTGACGAGACTCTTATCCCACGAGACGAGTTCACGAGACGAGACTTTTTTTTAAAAATCCTCAATGATGAAATATATAGGGAAAAATATTATTTTATTCAACTGAAAAACACAAAATGCAAACAATGGTACATGGAAATGAACTTGTACTTTATGAAAATAAACATCTATTTTAATGAATTATATGCAGTAATAACCACATGTAAACTAGAGCTGCACGATTCTGGATAAATTGGATCATAATTCTCTCACGATTCTGAAAAAAAAAGATTAGAAAACTAAACTAAATAACGTAATTGTCACGAATTCAGCCTCTGTGGCTCCCTCCGATCGCCACCAGAGGGAACCGTCACCCGAGTATTAACAGCCACAAACTCCATTTCCCATTTACCCCATACCTGTGGCTGATTACCTGCACAGGTGTTCCATATTGACTCTTGTCTTTTTAAGCTGTGCTTCCCTGCACCTCATTGCGAAGTCTTGTCTTGCCATGCAACCATTTCTGAGCGTTTTTCCCGTGTATGATTCCCCGTGTATGACCTGGACTGTTTACTGGACTCTGAATCTCTGCCGCCTGCCTACTTTGATCCAATCTGCCCTGTTGTCTGATTACCCCGAGTGTTTGCCGCCAGCCCCGATCCTAAGCCTGAACTCTGACTCTGATTCTGCCTTGTCTACGTTGTGTTTGAAGCTTGTGATTGAACTCTGCCTGTTTGACTTACATTCTGTTGTAATAAAGCTGCACATGGATCTCAAAGCCACTGACTCCTCGTTACAGAAATCTACTAGTGGTGCTGACAAAATGTTCATTGCTTAAGTCTTTTAAAAATATATATATATTCATTTGAACAGAATAAAATGGAGTCACGTCATAAAGACTTCTTTCACTATTTTCTCCTGAATGAATGATTCAATGACAAATACTGTTTAAACGGGTTTTCGTTTACAATAAAATTGTTAAGATACTTTAGTTTTGATCGCTATTGTAGAGTACTTATGCTCGCTACTGCTACTATTTGATCGCTACTGTAAGTGTTTATACCCAAACTATAAACTTTTATCCCAGTACATCTTAGGGATGCACCGAAATGAAAATTCTTGGCCGAAGCTGAAGCTGAACAAAGTGAAACTCTGGGCCGAAGAGTTTCGCATTTGTTCCCCCATGTAGACCTAGTTTCCCATTTATTTCACCATTGCATAAATTAAATAGACAAAAAGTGCTTTTTACTGTTAAATAAAAAAAATCAATTACAAAACAACAATTTAAAAATACTTACTGAACACTTAACATTTTTTTAACATTCCATCAGACATTATATACCAACAAAGCACAGTTTCTGACCCCTTCTTGAATCAGTGTATTTTTTCTGTACGAATAAATGCAGCCTTGCTGAGAAGAGACATTAGAATATATTACAGATCCCAATTTGAACACGGTGTGAATGTTATAATACATTCATTAATAGAGCTGTTGTAGGGTCATTATTATTGTTTAATTTTACAGAACAATACTAACATTAATGAATGTTGATGGGGCTTTTATTTTGGCAGAAGCCCGCAGGAAGACCTCAGTGCTTCTTTTTATTGACAGCAGATTTATAAATGATTCTGAGGAGTTTGGGAAGATGTTTGTCGCATTGGCACATGCCTTTAAAAACTAATAAAGATGTTACTGAGCAGCTGACGAGTAACAGCGTTTTAGAGCAGATTTTTCTCATGCTTTGGACGTTGAACCCTGGCGCCACGAGCTCGTGTAGCGCTGTTTGAATAGCATTACATGCAATCCGTGCGTGTAATAGAAAACATAACATTCTGCAGTTTATTTACTAATCGTTTGAGGCCATTTCTCGATTTCATTCATCAAACAGTAACCAGCATCAACCACCCTTCTTCTCATCGGAGTTGCTAAACAGTCTCTCGCTGTTGGTGTTTCGTGCTTGTAGTGAGTTTTGTAGTTCTTTCTCGTACCGTTTAAATACTTCCATGCTGCAGATGTGTTTCTGTATTAGTGCACGCCTCTATTTGATCGTGTCACGTCATTGTTTCATACAATTTATTCGGTCTTCACGCTTATTCGGCCAAACACCGAAAGAGCTTTTTTTTTTTTTTGCTATTTTTGGTTTGATTTTTGGCGAACATTCTGTGTTTTTACTCAATATTAATATGGGGGATATCTGTTAGTGTTTAATGTTGTATTATTGTGACGTGTAAAAGGGTTTCGGGTAAGTTTGTGGGGTTATTGTGCAGAAGAGTAGATGATCATTACATGATATATTACTTTATTAATAAACTAATGTTAGAGCACTTTTCAGCACAGTGACAGTCTGTTCACTAAGTGTTTAGTACGAGTACGTCTGCTTATGCTATTGTAGCTATATTTTAAAATATGAAACATGTATATCAAAATTAATTGTTAAATTTAAGAAATGTACATTTACATTTATGCATTTAGCAGATGCTTTTATCAGGTTTTACATGTATTGTCAGTATGTGAAAATATACAGTATATTTCCATATATGTGTGTATGTACTGCATGAGTAAATATATGTTTAATGTATTTGTACACATGCAGTACCATATTTTATCTAAATATAATAAAGTATATTACTGAATATAAAATTACTTATATTGTGATATATGAGTAAATATAATGTCACATATTTTTCAATATAAGAAAAGTGGTAATTCCTTATGTACTATTTAATATATCATAATATATTTACACAATATATTAGTCTGTATAATTTCTAATATACCATTATGTTGTTTAATATAGACTTACATTGTAGGAAGGGGTTCCTGGTGCTGGGAACAATGTTGGTGAAAGTGACTGTGGAAATCAACAGACATGAACAGTGTGATTCTCATGATCCTGCATCCATTACTAACACATTTCTAATATGATGTTCTCCATGATATGAGATGATGATGATGGACTGGTTTCTGAGAGCAGATGAATCTCCAGGACTTTACCTCAGTCTGAGATCTTCTTGAGCTCCTCTTTGCAGAAATCCTCCAGTTTGTCTCTCAGCTGATGAACAGATTCTCTCAGATCATCAAAAGAGACGAGAGAACTGAAGAGATCATCATTCACGTCTGTAGATTCAGGAGGTGCTGAGAGAGACTGGAAACTCTACAGAAAACAGAAATCAAAACTCATCAGCTCCACACTTCACCCAATAACCTGCACCAACATCAGATTTGACTGATCTTTAGTAACTCAATCCAGCACTTTCACAGCATCAGCTTCATTCTTCTCATATTCATTATATCACATTACAGCGACAGATTCTAGTATTTGACACTTGCACTATATGTGAACTTTCTAGGAAATAGTTTGGATGATAAAACATCTGCTAAGAACATAAAAGTCCATCTAACAGCTCAAGTTCATCAATAGAGTCTCATTGTAGAGTTGAGTAGATTTGCTCAGGAGAAACAACTCAAAGGCTACGATTATATTGATCATTATTTATAACTTTAGAGTGATTAGAGACACTGAATCTTCACAAGAACCATTAAGACACACTCAGGTTTGGTTTGGTTTCAATAGACTGAAGCATTTTTCAGTCACTCCAGGATTTCATGATTCTGTGATTGCAGATTTTAATGCAAAATCAAGTAAATTAATTATTTGTGGAAGCTTGCATTTTGGTCTTATTCCGTAATTTTGAGAGGGGGGGTAATATTGTAAAGTGAGTAGGGATGGACTGACCATACGGAGCAGTGGGACGACGCTTTTACAAGTGATATAAAGGCAAAAAGAAATGTAAAGATTTCTGGTGCTGAAAACTAAGCAGCGTCTCTTTCAGAAGAATATGATCAGATGAGAGTCTGACTGATGATTATATAATAAAACACTCATGAAATGTTTCTCTGTGAGTCTCGTGTCACAGCAGGATCTGCTCAAGTCCACAATGACCCTGTTCTTCTAGATCTGTGTTACCTGCAGGATCTGCTCAAGTCCACTATGATGCTGTTCTTCTAGATCTGTGTTACCTGCAGGATCTGCTTAAGTCCACTATGACCCTGTTCTTCTAGATCTGTGTTACCTGCAGGATCTGCTCAAGTCCAGTTCTTCTAGATCTGTGTTACCTGCAGGATCTGCTCAAGTCCACTATGATGCTGTTCTTCTAGATCTGTGTTACCTGCAGGAACTGGATGTGATCCTGTGTGTGTGAAAGCTGCTCCAGCTCAGCGTCTCTCCTCCTCAGATCATTGATCTCCTGCTCCAGTCGCTCCAGTCGCCCTTCAGCTTGACTCACTTCTTCTTTTCCTGATCTCTGATCAGCCGTATCAGCTCAGAGTGGCTTCTCCTCAATGGAGCGGATGAGCTCAGTAAAGATCCTCTCACTGTCCTCCACTGCTGTCTGTGCAGAGCGCTGTTAGGACACACAGTGATTCAGGCTTCAGTGAGTCTGAACTGAGACTGAGACAAACTTCTCTTCTTCTCCAGACTCACCTTATGAGACTCCACAGCCTCTCTCAGCTGCTGGAGATCTTTCTCTCTCTGCTGGATTCTCTGCTGGAACGTCTTCTGTGTCTCCTTCAGCTGCTTCTGCAGGACAAACACAT
>CM050422.1:34242272-34267272 GCA_027564155.1 Gymnocypris eckloni scoliostomus
ACACACACACACACACACACACACACACACACACACACACACACACACTCACACACACACACACACACACTCACTCACTCACACACACACACACACACACACACATCGCACACACACACACACACACACACTTACTCACTCACACACAGACACACACACACTTGCACAGATGCGCACACACACACACACACACACTCATACACACTCTCACTCATACACCTGCACACACACTCTCACTCTCTCTCTCACACACTCTCATTCTCACACACACACACACACACACACACACACTCTCCAGCACATAAATGCTCATATTTACCTGAATTCTGAATGTAATTAATGCAGCCCAAACTGAAAGTTATGAGATGAGAACGACTGAGCAATCCTTCTGTGCAGAATTCTCCATGATCTGTTTACTCGGGCTGTAAACTATTTGATGATGTGATGAAGAAAACGGACTGATGGACAGATTAGGAAACATCTCTCTATACACACACATATCACTGAACATCTACGAGTCTGACGTCAACATTACCAAATTCACAAGTTAATAAACCCTTCGAGTGCTCTGTTTGAGGTGAGATTACGGTTCAAACACAGCTAGTGTTGACACAATACACAGCAGTCAATACACAGGTCTCACACACACGTTTCAGTAGCATAGCAAAAACTATTGACACACGCAATCCTTTTACACAATTTCATCTAACTACTCACACACACACACAGCTAATTCCATCCATCTATCCACCGTAGGGTCACGGTGATAAGTTAAATTATACACAAACACATTAGCATCTAACCTACATATAGTGCTTTAAAACGTTCAAAGGAAACGTGAGGAAGAATATAGAAACACAAAACTCAAGATATGATGCTTTAAAAATCCCAGAATCAAGAGTTAAGAGGTTTTTAAATGTGCTGTTCAGACTGATTCAGACTTCAGTGGTGTCAAACACATTGATTACAGTCAATATCACTGAACATCTACGAGTCTGACGTCAACATTACCAAATTCACAAGTTAATAAACCCTTCGAGTGCTCTGTTTGAGGTGAGATTACGGTTCAAACACAGCTAGTGTTGACACAATAATAACAGCAGTCAATAACAGGTCTCGTAACCGTTTCAGTAGCATAGCAAAAACTATTGAAACGCAATCCTTTTAACAATTTCATCTAACTACTCGGGCGGAAAAAAGCTAATTCCATCCATCTATCCACTCGTAGGGTCACGGTGATAAGTTAAATTATACATTAAAACATTAGCATCTAACCTACATATAGTGCTTTAAAACGTTCAAAGGAAACGTGAGGAAGAATATAGAAACACAAAACTCAAGATATGATGCTTTAAAAATCCCAGAATCAAGAGTTAAGAGAGGTTTTAAATGTGCTGTTCAGACTGATTCAGACTTCAGTGGTGTGCCGAAACACATTGATTACAGTCAATATCACATCTGCCCTCCTTAACCTTTCCAAAATACACAGGATATGTCCAGAAAGTGAGTAACGAGCGTTTGCGGTATAATTACCGGAGTGGTCAGATCAGCGTTCAGCACTCTGAGTGTGACTATAGGACATATAGATATCATTATAAACTACATCATGAGTTCTGCTTTGAATCAGTTCTCTCCTCAGACAGCATCAGCACGGTTATCACTGTTACTGGACCCGCCTGGCCTGCCGGTTCTGGATGGTGCCGCCGCGGTCCACTGTTATCTCTCTGTATCTCTGTGTTGTGTGAAGCGCTGTGGCTTGTCTCGGCAGGACCTGCAGCATCTTCAGGACGGCGTGAAGGAGTTGAACAGCTCTGTGCTGCTGCAGGAGTCCAGGTCGAGCGAGCGGATCCAGAGCGTACGATCGGTGCTGTCTGACCTCAGCAGACGGGTGTCAGCGCTGGACCGGAGCGAGTCCAGAGACACGGTGAGATCAGGAGCGTCGTGAGCGGCTCACAGAGCACTTATCTGTGGATCACTGACCGCTGTGTGTCTCCCAGCAGACGCTACGGACCCCCAGTGCTGACCTCGCCGATGACCCCGGTGCTGACCCCGCTGATGACCCCAGTGCTGACCCCTCTGCTGACCCCGCCGATAACACCGGTATGTGCTCGAGAGGTCATCTCCGCTCCAAAAATCTGGTCACTTGTTACCTGATGTGCATAAATTGAAAGACCCGACCCGAGACAGACTCAATGAAATTAGACCCGAGTCCATTGATTGTCGAACCCGACTGGACGTGTATCAAATCATGTATTTAACAGCGTGGTATCTCATCTCCAGTGAAGGCCCTGCTGCATGAACGCATGGGTTGAGCTGATCTCAGATCTGTAAGATGGGCTTCGAGGTCACAAACAGAGGCGGTGTTTCTCAAAAATGTACTTAAGTTCGCATACAGGATAGTTTAAAAGAATTCGGGTCCATTTAGAAAAAGCACATTTATTATAAAAGACCCCAGGGGCTGCTAATACTGAACCTGAACTGAGGTTTGGACCAGAACCTCTCGGGTCGGGTCTCGGGTTTTGGGATCCAGGTGGATCAGCTGTGTGTGTCTGTTCTGATCCGCAGACTCCTCTCCGTCCCGGCGACCCAGGTTTCTGTCCCGCAGACGGTATAAACGTCTGGTTCCTGATAGAGGTGCGTAAACATGTGATCAGTCGTGTTTAATGTAGTTCTGTCTCGAGCCGAGACGAACCAGAGACAGTCTGACAATAATACTCCTGCATTTATAATGAAAACACTTCTTCATGATGTGTGCTCGCTGTCAGGTCTTCTTTCTTTGGGGGCTTTTCTAAAGACAAGGCCATGATCGGGCGGCGCCGTGTAGTCTGACATCTTTCTTATTCACCACACGAGAGTCAAAACCAACAAGCACCGGTGTAGTCTGAACCAGTCAGTGAATCATTTAACTGATTCGTTCAGAAACGAGTCATTGACTCACTTGAGGCTCCTATAACTGCACTGTAATAGACTAATATCTCACTCAGCCGGTCGTTCTGCATTTAATCATCTTAGTTTTTACTAAAGTATCAACAGCCCTCGTTACAAATCTAGATTATAAAGCGGATAGTTCTTGATTCTGATTGGCTGAGCTGCGCTCGAAGCTCATGTTTGTGTCAGACACTATAGACGGTTAACCGTGAGCTGTTCTGTGGTCAGGTGTGGAGCAGGTCCAGCGGGGCGGTGTGTTTCTGAAGGAGGACTCCAGACTCGGTGCTGATCCGGAGCGCCGTCACTGATGAACCACTGCTTCATCTCAGGCCTGTCAGGAACACGCCACAAATCTGTCCAAATCAAAGCCATCATATTTCCCCTAAAGATGTTCGGACCTTGTTTTAACGCAGTTTTATCCAGAATCTCGTAGCGACTCATGCTGGTTTAAATCCGTCGTTGTTTTGCAGAATAATGCAGTGAATTGAGTTATTACTGTGATGGGATTCTTCAGCTTATTTTACAGAGATTAATCTCACAATACAGATGTTTTAATAAAGCATCCATGATTCTACTCTGACCTGATTTCACGAGACTCACTCTTATATGTATAAATATTTATCTGTCTCAGAAATGATTTTGAAGTCTGTATGAAGATTAATTTAAACTACTGTCAGATCTAGCAATAATATGATCCATACGGTGGCTTTTAGTGAATACATGCGTCAGTTATTGAAGATGATATACCGCAGTCTTTTATCAGGGTTAGTTATTAATATTCGAGGATAGTTTCTGATCTGTAGATGAAAGCGCGAGGATCTGTGTATTTCTGCACTTTGGAAATAATGTCTCAAACGTTACTGTCGCTTTATGAAACCAGATAAAACTGTACATATTGTAGAATTGGACATTTCTATGTAACTGATTGGAGATGGATGCGTCTGTATTTGAGTTTAGCATGTTTTCTTTAATGTAACATGAATAAAAGCTCTTGTATTTACGCTTGTGTTGTGTTTGTGTGGATCTTCTTCTCTTGTATTCAGTCATTACCGAGAGGCAAGAACACAATCTTGAGCAGGTTATTAACTCTGAATATTGTGACGTTAATATTCTTGTTCACTTTTTCTTTCTTTGAGCTGGAATGGCTGTTGTTTTCTGTTGTAGATCAGATTGTATAATATACAGTTTTAATCAATATAACATGGAAAATATTCTATCATAAGAACACCCCAGGAGAGAACATGTTTTTTTATCTTCTTCTAGTTTAATGTTCAGCTGGTTCAAGAAATATGATTATATCGGCCCGATGCTGTCCATTTTTGACTGGTGACCTGTCACGTATTTCTGGTACATTCTCATTGTGTACTTATTGATTGTTCAAGCCCTCATTACCGGAGTAATTTATCACAGTCACTAAACTGATGGACGTTATTACAATATTGAGATTTAGTGCACACACACACACACACACACACACAAACAAACTCACGCACACAAACACACACACACGTACTCACGCTCACACACACACTCTCACACACACACACACTCACACACTGCTCTCACACACACACACACACACTCACACACACACACACACACACACACACACACACACACACACACTCACACACACATAAGCACTTACACGCATACACACACACACTCTCACAACACACACACACACACACACACACACACACACATACACACACACACACACACACACACACACACACACACACACACACACACATACTCTCACTCTCTCACACACACACACATATGCACACACTCACACACACACACACACACACACTCTCACTCACACACACACACACACACACACACACACACCTCTCACACACACACACACACACACACACACTCTCACACACACACACACACACACACACACATACACACACACTCTCACTCTCACACACACACACACACATACACACTCTCACTCTCTCTCACACACATGCACACACACTCTCACTCTCTCACACACACACACACACACACACACACACACACACACAAGCTATCTTTTAAGCTATCTTTTTTCATGTACCTTATGCCTTTTTTCTTTGTGCATTTTATATTTTGTTGTGCTCTTTTTTTGTTTTCATTCTTTCTCCAGATATGATGTACCTTTAACACTCTCATGTGGCAAACTCTTTGAGAAATGTCAGTCAACAATCCTGTTAACTCTTAAAGCTTGATTTGTCTTCTGGAGATCTGCACAGAGGAGGAATAAAACACATCAGCTTATATTTATTTAACAAATATTTATTTATTTATATCAGTCAGAGAACAGATATAACATTGAAAAAATAATTAAAAATGAAAATGTCAATTATCAATTATTATTAATATGATTAACTAAATGACTGATTTGAATTAACAGATATAAGTTGAGAAAAGCACTGATCCACATCATCTCTCAGCAGGACTCACACACACTGATTTTATGGTCTATATAAGGATTTATTACACATTTATTCTGATGTTATTTCACTGACAGAAGTTCAGCTGCAGTATTAATTTAATGAAGAGAAAAGAAGACTCTATAACATCTATTACTGATTTATATTGCAGCTCAAAGCATTATGGGTAGAATCTCTCGTCAGTCTATTCTGATTCATCAACACAGTTTCACTGATGATCCAGAACCAAACCAAACCCAAACCCAGGATAGAGCGTCTGAGTGAATGTGGTCTGGACTGTGTGGATGAGGCTCATTGTGTCAGAGACGCTGTAGAAGGACACTGATCCACAAACACCCTATTCTCCTGATATCATCATCATCATCATCATCATCATCATCATCATACACTCCTATTCTCCTGATATCATCATCATCATCATCATCATCATCATCATCATCATACACTCCTATTCTCCTGATATCATCATCATCATCATCATCATCATCAAACACTCCTATTCTGCTGCTGATGGGCTTCACAGAGAGATCAGTCTCTATGTTATTGTGTCTGAATGAGTATCTGGAGCGAGAGCAGATCAAACTCCAGGACTGATCATTAGATCCAAACACACACTCAACACCTCATCCCTTCCTCCTGATGCTCTTATATGACACTGATATAAACACACATCCACTCCACTCCAGCTCCCAGTAACAGCGTCCACACACACTCTCTCTACACAACACCTGATGATAATCATCAAATCTGTCTGGATGATCAGGATACGACTGATCTGTGTCAGTGTTAGTAATCACTCTGTTTCTCTCAGACAGACGGAGGTATTTATTCACTGTGTTCAGATCCAGAGAGAGCTGATGGGAATCTGATGGAGATAAAACACATAAGAATCAGGAATTATGAATTATGAATCTGATCTTTTCATGTATCTGAACTCTTCATGTTCAGTGTATCATCAGTGTCTTAGTACAGATGACCAGATATCTGAGCAAATCATCATTTACATCATCAATTATAAACTCTTCTTTCTCCTTCTACAGAAGATGATCATTCATATATTACAAAATATATTTTCTTTCGCGTAAGGGACACACTCGGTGAGTTTTCTGCTGGTTTTCTTAATGACTCACATTGTATTATTGTGACATGTAAAAGGGATTCGGGTGTGTGTAAGTTTCTGGGGTTATTGTGCAGAAGAGTAGATGATCATTACATGATATATTACTTTATTCATAAACTAATGTTAGAGCACTTTTCAGCACAGTGACAGTCTGTTCACTAAGTGTTTAGTACGAGTACGTCTGTGTATACTATTGTAGCTATATTTTAAAATATTAAACGTATATCAAAATTAATTGTTAAATTTAAGGAATATACAGTATATTTTCATAGATGTGTGTATGTACTGCATGACTAAATATATGTTTAATATATTTGTACACATGCAGTACCATATTTTATCTACATATTATAAAGTATATTACTGTATATAAAATTACATATATTGTGATATATGAGTAAAAATAATGTCAAATATTTTTCAATATAAGAAAAGAGGCAATTCCTTATGTACTTTTGAATATATTGTAATATATTTACACAATATATTAGTCTGTATAATGTCTAATATACCATTATGTTGTTTAATATAGACTTACATTGTAGGAAGTGGTTCCTGGTGCTGGGAACAATGTTGGTGAATGTGACTGTGGAAATCAACAGACATGAACAGTGTGATTCTCATGATCCTGCATCCATTCCTAACACATTTCTAATATGATGTTCTCCATGATATGAGATGATGATGGACTGGTTTCTGAGAGCAGATGAATCTCCAGGACTTTACCTCTGTCTGAGATCTTCTTGAGCTCCTCTTTGCAGAAATCCTTCAGTTTGTCTCTCAGCTGATGAACAGATTCTCTCAGATCATCAAAAGAGACGAGAGAACTGAAGAGATCATCATTCACGTCTGTAGATTCAGGAGGTGCTGAGAGAGACTGGAAACTCTACAGAAAACAGAAATCAAAACTCATCAGCTCCACACTTCACCCAATAACCTGCACTAACATCAGATTTGACTGATCTTTATTAACTCAATCCAGCACTTTCACAGCATCAGCTTCATTATTCTCATATTCATTATATCACATTACAGTGACAGATTATAGTATTTGACACTTGCACTATGTGTGAACTTTCTAGGAAATAGTTTGGATGATAAAACATCTGCTAAGAACATAAAAGTCCATCTAACAGCTCAAGTTCATCAATAGAGTCTCATTGTAGAGTTGAGTTGATTTGCTCAGGAGAACAGCTCAAAGTCTACGATTAGATTGATCATTATTTATAACTTTACAGCAAATAGAAACACTGAAACCTCACTAGGATAAGTATAAATATGTACTCCTGGATTTTACGATTCTGTGATGGCAGAGTTTAGGCAAGGCAAGTTTATTTATATAGCATATTTAATACACAGTGGTAATTCAAAGTGCTTTATATAAAAGGAAGTAAAATAGTCATAAAACAATGATAATAATCACAACAATAAAATTAAGGAAGAAAAAATGTATAAATAAAAACATTAGTAATAGTGTTTCTTTGTGAGTCTGGTGTTAAAGCAGGATCTGCTCAAGTCCACTATGACCCTGTTCTTTTAGATCTGTGTTACAATAGCCACCTTCCGGTGGCGCTGCTGAGTTCAGTCGCCTGTGAATTAGCTCCGCTCAGAATTGTACTTTTAATGTGTTTTTTGTACCTATTTTTACTTCTCTTTTTACACGTGTAACGTCTGCAATGATTATGTACGACAAAAGAACACTTTTGGACATTGGACACCGCTGCACTAACCTGCTTAAGGACACTTTATCCACGGATCCAGCGTGGCCATTGGAGATACTTCGGAACACCGAGGTTAACAATGACCACCTGAAGAACCGCAGGAGGCGAAAGAAACACCGTGGGAAACGCGCTGGAATTCGTAACAGACTGAGGAAAAGGGCTCACAGTCCTCCTCTTCCGAGTATTCTGCTCGCTAATGTCCAATCCTTGGATAATAAGATGGACGATCTTAGAGCCAGGATAAGTTTCCAACGGGACATTAGGGACTGTAACATCTTTTGTTTGACTGAAACATGGCTCACGCCGACGGTCCCGGACACCGCTGTAATGCCGTCTGATAACTTCTCTGTTTTACGGATGGACAGAACAGCCGAGGCCGGGAAAACCAAAGGTGGTGGAGTGTGTTTCTTTATTAACAAGAAATGCTGCGACCCCAGGAATATCTCCATTCTGTCGCGTTCCTGCTCGCCTCATCTGGAACATCTCTCCATTATCTGCCGCCCATTCTATCTGCCCCGGGAATTTTCATCTATCGTCGTTTCTGCTGTTTACATTTCACCACAGGCAGATACTAGCTTGGCTTTGTCCATACTCCACGACAAGCTCAGCGGATATATCAACATACATCCTGACGCTGCATGTATCATCGCGGGGGACTTTAACAAAGCCAACCTCAAGAAAGTCATGCCGAACTTCCATCAGCATATATCCTGTCCAACCAGAGGACGGAATACACTGGATCATTGCTACACTCAGTTCAAAAATGCTTACAAAGCCCACTCACTGCCGGCTTTTGGAAAATCGGACCACGCCGCCATTTTCCTCACACCGGAATACAAACAACGGATAGTTCAGGATCCCCCGGTGGAGAAGGAAGTGACGCGCTGGTCCTCCCACTCTGAAGCTACGCTACAGGCGTCTCTTGATGACATCGACTGGGACATGTTCCAGGCGAGTTCATCTGACGTCAGCGAATTCACGGAGGTAGCATTGAGCTTTGTAAAGGTAACCGACGCTAACCGAACAGGCCACTGAAACGGTTAACAATAAAGACTTTCTCAAATCAGAAACCGTGGGTGGACAGAACAATCCGTGATGCGGTTAACCATCGAACTGCCGCATACAACGCCGGTCTTTTGTCGGGTAACATGAGCGAATACAAAACATCATGCTACGCTCTCCGACGGGCAGTCAGAGCCGCTAAACGCCGGTACAGTGAGAGAATTGAGTCACATTTCCAGCTCAATGACTCTCGACGCATGTGGCAGGGACTGAAGACCATCTGTTCCTCTGGAAATAACTCCTCTGCAGAGGTGAGAGCAGACCCGCTGCTGGCCGAGGATTTAAACACCTTCTACGGCCGCTTTGAATGTAATGGCGGCGCGACGCTGCCGATCAGCGCATCAGAAAGCAGCAGACAGAGCAGCGATCATGTAATCACCGTGTCAGAGGACGAGGTCCGGAGAGAACTAAGGAGAGTGAACGTCAGAAAAGCAGCAGGACCTGATGGGATTACTGGCCGCGTTCTGAGGTCCTGTGCTGATCAGCTTGCTGGGTTGTTTACATCCATATTTAATGAGTCCCTCGCTACCTCTGTTGTTCCCACCTCCTTTAAAAAATCTGTCATAATCCCTGTGCCTAAGAACAGTAAACCCTCTTGCCTGAATGACTATCGTCCAGTTGCCCTCACATCGACAGTCATGAAGGTTTTTGAGAGACTTCTAAAGAAACACATTTTCACCTCCATCCCTGCTACTTTGGACCCTCTTCAGTTTGCCTATCGGCCAAATAGGTCTACTGATGATGCCATCTCTCAGGTCCTGCACTCGTCTCTCACTCACATTGACAACAAAAATGGCAACTATGTAAGGCTGCTATTCATTGACTATAGCTCAGCTTTCAACTGAAAGATTACAAATTTTATTTTAAATGTTTAATTTAGATACACTTCCTGACTAAAGAAAGTGTCAGGAAATGCAAAGGTGCTTGAGATCGTTTCCTGACCATTTGGGCTTGGGACAGCTGTGCTTTTTGTCTCTATGTTAATGGTAAGATCAATGAGTCAGACTACTGAGAGATTCAACCTTTGTTAGGTTTATTGGACCACAGGAAGTTTCCCGTAACCAACTAACGCCTCCCTCAGATGTTTGCGTTCTTTGATGTTTTGTCTCAACCTCCAAGAGCCCCTCCTCCAATTCTGTCTATAAGATACCCTGTAAAAATTACTTAAGATGAGATTTCTATGACCACAGATACCAATGACATGTCATAGAATAAATAAATTCTGCTGACAATCCAATCCGAAGTCTCCTGGTCTTCTCTTCTGAGTTTTCTACACTTTAGAAGAACAGAGTTTTCAACAGATGGTGCCGTGAACCCGGATAGAGTTCCAGCTTCCTCACCTGAAAAACTTCAAGCTCAAACAAAGATCTGCATCTTTTGGAATCCAGCGAAACTTCAAGCTGAACAAGGATTCCCAGACTGAATTTTTCTCTCAACCAAGGGTTGTGGTGAGCGCTGTCTCTAATCCGAAAGAACCTAAGACCAGTGTATCCTCTGTGCCGTCAGAGAAGAGTTAACATACATCTGTAGGGTTTGTTTAACTAAAGTTTATCCTCTGTTTCAGGCAGGGAAGAGTTTATCCTCTAAAGTTTTTTATTTTAGAGATGAAGTATCCTCTGTTCTTGTAGGCAGGGAAGTTTATCCTCTGTTACAGGCAGGGAAGATTTTTGGTATTACGTGCTAAAAATGAGTTATCCTCTGTTTCAGGCAGGGAAGGTTAGCATTTCGTGCTAATAATTTAGTTTTTATCCTCTGTTTTTTTTTGTAGGCAGGGAAGTTAAGTGTGAAGTGTTGGTAATTTGGAAATTTTACAATAGTTAATTTTTTTTTTTTTACAAGTGTACCCTCTGTTGATCAGAGAAGTGTTTGTTTTGTTTGTGTGGTACCGAAGAAACTTACAAAATGGTTAGAATGAATGCTAGGCTGATTCCAACCACAGAAAAGATGGGTCTTGCGACTCCGTTGTGGTCAGATAGTGAATTCAAAACACTGTTAGGGGAACAAATGGACCTAATAGTCACTGAAAAAGTTAGACAAGAACTAACGCAGAAATATGAGATTCATCCAGACAAGACTTGGTCAGTAGATGAGTGTAAAAAGGTACTAGGAGCAAGTATTCGTAAGAACAATGTGAAAGGCATTATCTGTTGTCACAGAGAATTCAGTGTAACGCTAGCGACACAACAGTCTCAGCGTAATTCAGAGCTAGAGAAACAGAACAATGAACTCCGTGCGAGTATCCACTTTGACTAAGAAATTGAACCTCAAGAAAGTTGCAGCAAACACTGATGTGGAAGTAAGTCAGCCTGATAACATTTACCCTGATTTACAAGCGTTCTTTGAAACAGATGTAGCTCTCCAATCAGTAACTGATGTGCCTGTAAATTCCGTCAATGTGTGTGGTGCTAGGAGAAGATCTCAGGGATTGAGGAAACTGATAGTGTTCCTCTCAATTCTGCTGTTGTGCAAATACAAACTGCTGCCAAAGCTTTATGTCCTAAAGATATAGAGAGACTATCTCAGAGTTTACCGTCCACGCACACATTTTTCTGAATTTAGAAGAACATTGATCAGTAAAATGCGTCTTTATGACATGTCGTTGGCAGAAGTCACGCAGCTGATGTCACAAATACTAACTGAATCTGAATTCAACAGTTTTGAATCTGCTGTCACTTCTGAACTGCGAAATGTCAGTAAGGGTGATTTAAGAGAAGGTATTTTGAAAATCCTAAAGAATATCTTAGGACCCAAAATAGATTGGTCTAGAATTACTACCTGTGTGCAAAGGAAAGAAGAAACTGTGAGTGAATATACTGAGAGATTTTGTCAGTCAGCTGTAATCTACAGTGGAATTGTTGATGACCCTGAAAGTGTACTAGATGACAAGGGACCCCTGGTTCGTATCTGGTCAGATGGCCTTGTAGCCGAATACAGAAAAGCTTTACCATTCTTAGATCTAACTTGGTCTAACAGAACTCTCAGAAGTAACCTAGACAGGTTAGCTACATGGGAAAGAGATGCTGATGTCAAGGCAAAAGTAAGAGTAGCAGCAGCTACGTTTAACACAACGAAACAAGACAATAGATGGTCTAAAAGAGAAAGCAAATGCAAATACTGTGGAAAATTAGGACATTGGGAGAAAGAGTGTAGGAAGAAGTTGCAAGATAGTAAAATAAATTCTATGTATAATTCTGCTCCTTCTCAGCCTGCACACAACCCTGAAGTAGTTCTGCCAGTGACCACTGAAACTGTGGTACAGATAGTTCAGGCTCTTCTAAGAGCACAACAAGACCAGGAAAAAAACTAATTATTGGGGCTGTGAGTAGCTACCTTTCCCCTGTAATCCAACACAATGACCAAAGAATTTTTGTGAAAGGTAGCATAAAAGAGAAGTTAGCAACTCTCACAGCCCCGAATATTGTTATACAGCGTGCACCAGTCACGAACCCATCCTCATGTATGATGTCTGCAATGACTGAAGTTGTGTTAGAGGATGAAGGCGAAATGACTCATGATTGTGTTACGCTTACATATGCAGCGACAAGTGAAATAGCAGAAACTCCCATAGAGAACGCAGAATTGGAGTTGTTTGTTGATGGTTCAGCTCAAGTTATTGAAGGTAACAGAGCAGGATATGCAGTAACTTCCACCACTGAAGTAGTTGCTTCAGGTCGTCTTCCAGATCATTTTTCAGCTCAAGCTGCAGAACTAGTAGCCTTAACTAGAGCATGCACGCTAGCTTCAGGATCGGTTTCAAATATCTACACAGATTGCATTGACTCAGATCAAGGTACCCACTTCACAGGACATGTAGTCAAGGAAGGGTCTAGAATTGTTCCTCCCCCTGCAGGGATAGGATAGGGCAGACACAAGAACCAGTGAGGAGTCCAGGGAAGAACCGAAGCAACAGGCTTCGGGGCCAACCCTGAGGTGAAGATTTCCTCATAGGCCTTTCCCCTCCATTAGTCCATCCTTTCCTCACTGTTCTTTAGGTGTCGCAGGAATTAAGAAATAGGGAAAGAAGGAACAACCATAGCAGACTATATTTTGAACAGAGGATACAACCCTAATGTTTGCAGACTCTACAAATACTGCTCTGTGCCGTTGGTCTCTCTTGTTTGTGTTTCTTTCTTCCTCTGTGCAGATACCACCTGATGGCTGTCCTGAGATCCATATGCACCACCCTTCTCACCTGCGGATGAAGCCACAACCTCTAGAAAACAACCAGACCCATTGCCGAGCCAACTATCACACAAGAAAGAGAAAAGAAAGAAGAAAAAAAATACACGCAGAGACTCACATACGGAACTTCAGTCATCCATCAACATGATCAAGATTTCCGTACTCTTGATCTTTCAGCAAAATTACACCAGATGACTGAAGATAATTCTTCATGGTTCGGAAACTTGTTAGTATCAAGTGTTTTTTTTCAGCAAATGACGCCTGCCTCTCACAAGGAAATGACAGTTCCAACCAGAAAAGATTATTACCCGTAAGAACTTCACGGACCCTAATTGCATGTTTTGTTTCTGTGTCAGCATGCAATTACATATAAGCAACACAGAACATGTACTATGTGCCTGTAACTATTACAAGTTACAAGAATTAACTTTTAAGTGTCTAAATTTGTATTTTGTGAGAGTTATTAGAACTCTCAAAGGGGGAATTGAAAGATTACAAATTTTATTTTAAATGTTTAATTTAGATACACTTCCTGACTAAAGAAAGTGTCAGGAAATGCAAAGGTGCTTGAGATCGTTTCCTGACCATTTGGGCTTGGGACAGCTGTGCTTTTTGTCTCTATGTTAATGGTAAGATCAATGAGTCAGACTACTGAGAGATTCAACCTTTGTTAGGTTTATTGGACCACGGGAAGTTTCCCGTAACCAACTAACGCCTCCCTCAGATGTTTGCGTTCTTTGATGTTTTGTCTCAACCTCCAAAAGCCCCTCCTCCAATTCTGTCTATAAGATACCCTGTAAAAATGACTTAAGATGAGATTTCGATGACCACAGATACCAATGACATGTCATAGAATAAAGAAATTCTGCTGACAATCCAATCCGAAGTCTCCTGGTCTTCTCTTCTGAGTTTTCTACACTTTAGAAGAACAGAGTTTTCAACACAACACTATAGTCCCCACCAAGCTGGCTGTTAAACTCTCGGACCTCGGCATAACATCTTCACTTTGTGACTGGATTCAAGATTTCCTCACCGCCAGACCACAAGTGGTGAAAGTCGGCCAGTTCACCTCCAACTCCATCACCCTGAACGTAGGAGCCCCACAGGGTTGTGTCCTGAGCCCCCTGCTCTACTCTCTTTACACCCACGACTGCATGTCCTCTCACAGCTCCACTTCTATCATTAAATTCGCTGATGATACTGTGGTTCTGGGCCTCATTAACAACAATGATGAGGCCGCATACTTGGATGAGGTAAAGAGACTCACATCATGGTGCCAGGACAACTGTCTCTCTCTGAACGTGAGCAAAACTAAAGAGCTGATCGTGGACTTCAGGAAGAGACAGCAGCAGCCCTACACTCCTCTTATGATCAGTGGGACCCCTGTGGAGAGGGTGAGTAGCTTCAAGTACCTCGGTGTAAACATCTCCGAGGACCTGACATGGACTACACACATTCAAACACAGGTCAAGAAAGCCAGACAAAGACTGTACCATCTGCGACAGCTGAGGAAATTCAGGGTCTCACCAGCTATCCTGAAAATTTTCTATTCAGGGGCCATAGAAAGTGTACTGACTCAGTGCATCTCAGTGTGGTATGGTAATTCCTCAAACCAGGACTGCAAAGCTCTGCAGAGAGTCGTGCGCTTAGCTGAGCGCATCTCAGGGTCTACTCTCCCCTCTCTGCAGGACATCTACCTCAAACGCTGCAAAAGCAGAGCTGTCAAAATAATCAAGGACTCAAATCACCCCGGTAACCATCTTTTCTGTTTACTGCCATCTGGCAAGCGCTTCAGGAGCATGATGGCAAAAACTGAGAGACTGAAGACGAGCTTCTTGCCTCAGGCCATCAGGCTCCTTAACACAAACTCAGTCTCATAACATTTACATGACTCATTACCACTATAAAGAACACTCATATCCTCATCATTACCACTTCAACCTGTTTGCACATCCCTCTCATTCATATTACTATTTATTAAGCCCCCAGTATTCTGTTTTGCACATCTATTGTTTTTGCACATCTCATTTGTTTTGCACTTTTTATTCCATTGCACATTTTACTTCTTTTTTTAAATTTATATATCTTTTTTTATTTTTATTTTGTACTTATAGATATATATATGCTCTTGTGTTGTGTGACTTGATTTAATTTTTTTTTTTTTATTCTTTGCACTGTCAACTGAGCGGACCTGATTTGATTTACATTTCACTTCTGATTATACCCTGTATAATTTATTTTGTGACGAATAAAGAAACCTTGAACCTTTGAACCTGCAGGATCTGCTCAAGTCCACTATGACCCTGTTCTTCTAGATCTGTGTTACCTGCAGGATCTACTCAAGTCCACTATGACCCTGTTCTTTTAGATCTGTGTTACCTGCAGGATCTACTCAAGTCCACTATGACCCTGTTCTTCTAGATCTGTGTTACCTGCAGGATCTGCTCAAGTCCACTATGACCCTGTTCTTCTAGATCTGTGTTACCTGCAGGATCTGCTCAAGTCCACTATGACCCCGTTCTTCTAGATCTGTGTTACCTGCAGGATCTGCTCAAGTCCACTATGACCCTGTTCTTCTAGATCTGTGTTACCTGCAGGATCTACTCAAGTCCACTATGACCCTGTTCTTCTAGATCTGTGTTACCTGCAGGATCTACTCAAGTCCACTATGACCCTGTTCTTCTAGATCTGTGTTACCTGCAGGATCTGCTCAAGTCCACTATGACCCTGTTCTTCTAGATCTGTGTTACCTGCAGGATCTGCTCAAGTCCACTATGACCCTGTTCTTCTAGATCTGTGTTACCTGCAGGATCTGCTCAAGTCCACTATGACCCTGTTCTTCTAGATCTGTGTTACCTGCAGGATCTGCTCAAGTCCACTATGACCCTGTTCTTCTAGATCTGTGTTACCTGCAGGATCTACTCAAGTCCACTATGACCCTGCTTTTCTAGATCTGTGTTACCTGCAGGATCTGCTCAAGTCCACTGTGATGATGTTCTTCCATATTTGTGTTACCTGCAGGATCTACTCAAGTCCACCATGACCCTGTTCTTCTAGATCTGTGTTACCTGCAGGATCTGCTCAAGTCGACTATGACCCTGTTCTTTTAGATCTGTGTTACCTGCAGTGCAGGATCTTCTCAAGTCTACTATGAACCTGTTCTTTTAGATCTTTGCTACCTGCAGGATCTACTCAAGTCCACTATGACCCTGTTCTTCTAGATCTGTGTTACATGCAGGATCTGCTCAAGTCCACTATGACCCCGTTCTTCTAGATCTGTGTTACCTGCAGGATCTACTCAAGTCCACTATGACCCTGTTCTTCTAGATCTGTGTTACCTTCAGGATCTACTCAAGTCCACTATGACCCTGTTCTTCTAGATCTGTGTTACCTGCAGGATCTACTCAAGTCCACTATGACCCTGTTCTTCTAGATCTATGTTACCTGCAGGATCTACTCAAGTCCACTATAACCCTGTTCTTCTAGATCTGTGTTACCTGCAGGATCTGCTCAGGTCCACTATGATCTGTTCTTCTAGATCTGTGTTACCTGCAGGAACTGGATGTGATCCTTTGTTTGTGAAAGCTGCTTCAGCTCAGTATCTCTCCTCCTCAGATCATTGATCTTCTGCTCCAGTCGCTCCAGTCATCATTCATCTCGACTCACTTCTAGATTTTCCTGATCTCTGATCAGCCGTATCAGCTCAGAGCGGCTTCTCTCAATGGAGCGGATGATCTCAGTAAAGATCTTATCACTGTCGTCCACTGCTGTCTGTGCAGAATGCTGTTAGGACACACAGTGATTCAGGCTTCAGTGAGTCTGAACTGAGACTGAGACATACTTATCTTCTTCTCCAGACTCACCTTATGAGACTCCACAGCCTCTCTCAGCTGCTGGAGATCTTTCTCTCTCTGCTGGATTCTCTGCTGGAACGTCTTCTGCGTCTCCTTCAGCTGCTTCTGCAGGACAAACAGATGATAGTGAATCTCACACAAAACTACTGGCACTAAATCATCATGTGAACAGATAAATCTAGGAAAAGTAGAGTGAGGCGGTTTGAAGGTTTATCTAAACGTATAACTAATGGTTGTAGGTTCAAACTCCAAGGGATCTGGCAAACAGGAGCGGTCCACCCAAGTGCCATCATTCCACCTGTGACAGATGTGGGCCAGATCTGGGCCAACAATATGATGCTATCTGGGAAGGGATGATCAGTGATCATTGTACATGACTGTAAATGACTGAAATTATCTGGTTCCAGATTTACTGGTGCTGATATATGGTGCTGATATAAACACATATGAAATGATTGTCAGCAATATTTCATCAGTGTCTAGTGTTAAATACCTGTTTCTCTGTCCTCTGTGCTGCGGCTGATACAGTGTCGGGGTTTTTATGTTCATCCATCGTAAAGCACACATATACATTTCTGATCAGTGTGACAGAAAACCTCAAGGAGCTTCTCATGTTTCTGGCAGATCATCTCCTGCAGTCGTCCAGTGGCTTCAGTCAGATTGTGTCTCTTTCCTTTAAAGAAACTCTCATGTTGTTCGAGGTGATTCTGACAGTAAGACTCCAGACACACCAGACAGGACTTGACGGCTTTGTATTTTCTTCCAGTACAGACGTCACACTGAACATCTCCAGCTCCAGCAGGAACCACACTTTGAAGTTTAGTCTGCTTCAGTTTCTCCACCATTTCAACCAAGATGGTGTTTTTACCTAAAACAGGTCTTGTACTGAAGGTCTGTCTGCACTGAGGGCAGCTGTAGACTCCCTTCTCATCCTCCTGATCCCAGCAGTCTGTAATGCAGCTCTTACAGTAACTGTGTCCACACTGGATGGCCACTGGATCCTTCAGGAGATCCAGACACACCGAACACAAGAACTCATCCTGAGAAAATCTGGCTTTTGCCATTTTACTGCACTAATACAGAGACACAAACACACAACAGCTCAACTACACTTCACTTCCCTGAACTCACGTGATTCCTGGTTCTGTGTTTGAGTGACGTGTGTAAAACAGGCGTGTTTGTGAGTCTGTAAACCAGGTTCATCATTCCTGAGTTTAGTTTCGACATGTCTGACTGTTATTAAAGTAAACACGAAGACCTTGACTAGTTTTTTCAGGTGTGTTTAATTACAGATCAAACTAAACTCTGTGGGAACGTGACTCAGAATGGGGAACCTGATAAATAAATGTCTACTAGATGTCAGTCTCACACAACACTTAACACAAGTTACAGTGAAGCAGGACAACAACCTTAAAAACTGCAGTACTGCAATATTGAATCCTAATTACTACACTTGTACACAGGACTGAAAACTGTGCAGATTTACAGTTCCTTCATGATCACACTGACACACTGTTTGCCTCCTTGTTAGTAGCTGGATGTCCTCTCCTAGGAGTCACTGCCGGCACCCATCAGCTGATCCAGTTCCCCAAGAGATGATCTAAGTCGATCAACAAGAACTTGTCCAGGACGATCCCCAAAATCGATCAGCAATGTTTTGACTCCAGCCTCCAGAACATGAAACAGATCATCATTTGGGGAACACAATGCATTTTGGTGAGGGTCATGTCGAATGAAAACAAACTCAGCTGTACAGAAGTCCTTGGGGATCCTAGCTATCATCAGGTCATGCTGAGATGTAGGAACTGGCTTGAAGGCAGAATCAGAATGAGCTTTATTGCCAGGTATGTTTACACATATGAGGAATTTGTTTTCGTGACAGAAACTTCCACAGAGGGAAGAAAGTACAACCTCTGCTGGGCCTTTTTAACAATGGAGTCTATGTGAATGTCTCACTTCAGCTCCTGGGAGATGGTGGTGCCCAGGAACCCGAATGCAGGGCTTAATTTGTGCTGGAACAACCCGGATCCGGATCCAGCACCTCCGAAATCCGATCCGGCACCTCATTTTGTTGGATCCCCATCCTCACGTGCCAATGAAAGACGTTTGTGCTGAAATATAGTGTGCATATACGAAAAATCCTCTACAATAACCACCCTTGCAGCACATCCACATTTGAAATAAAGAACCTGAACACGAAAAAGACGCGACATGTGAATTGTTCTGCACTCACAACACATAATGCACAGATCAATAGCCTACACAGGGCCCGCGCGTGCATATAGGCGAACTCAGTCATCTAGAGCGACAGCGGTCAGGGGGGCAAAAACGACAGAGATATTTAGTTTATCTTCTGGGCATTCGTTTGGAATTATTGCACTCATATCAACAAGTTATCACCCCTTAGTTACTCTAAATCTAAATTAACTTTGCTTCAGAGCCATGCCGCTCCCTCGCACCCCCAATTCTGAGCACCGTCAATATACTCTACATGCAAAACATCCTAATGTACATTCATAAATGTCATCATAAAGATTAAAACTATCCAGACATGAATGACTTTTGCTGCTGGTGATGTCCGATGAGTTTTAAAGCCAGACACGCGCTTCTGAAAGGTACGATTAGCCTATTATTGTCAGGGAAACCTCTCAGTCACCACAGTCATCAGCACCCACATTCACCAGATCCAAATCACCTGATTACTGATTCCCCGCACCTGCCACAGCTCATTAAGCTCCCCTTTATCAAGGCTCACTCCACACATGCTCCTCGTCCGGTCTACTGTTCACTACCCCGAACTGTACCTGACTCTCTATCTACTAACCTGTGTGTACTTACCTTCCAGTTTCCCTCGTGCCTCCTGAGATCCTCCTGTGTTGTTCCCGTTCGTCCACCTACCCCCGGCTCTGGCTCTCCTGCAAACAAAAGGACACTCTCAGTATCGTGCATGCCATCCAAGGGACAATCTGCTGTATTTCCCCTTACCTGCCATTCCTCGCATCCATACTCCTCTGTTATTCAAATAAACCTGCTTGTCAATCACTTACCTGTCTGTGTCCGACCCGTTGTGTGACAATTATTGGTCAAATATAGGTTTGTTTCATTTAATCTATAAACCTATTGTATTTTATGCAAAGCAAACCAAGTCACTTAAACGAGCCGCATCGGCCTTTTTCCGAATATGAAATGTTTTATTTTTGCTTCTAAAAATGCTTAATTTAAAAATGAGTTTAAATGATTTTTGCATTTTTGAATTTAAAAATGCAAAACTATAATAACCCTGACATGAATGTCTTTCATTGGAGGAAGAGGATTCATCAAATGAGATGATGGGAGTTCGGAGGTGCCGATCCGGACCGGGTTTGTTCAGATGAAACCCTGACTTCACCAGCTGTTTAAAGCTGCTCACCAGGGATTCTCCCAAATCTGCCCATGGCCACTTCAGGCTTGGACACTTAATCTGCGTATGCAGCTTTAATAGTGGTTATTTATTATTATTATTTAGGCCTATTTATTTATTTTACGTTGCAGTAGGGGAAAAAATGTATAATCAGAAAACATGCCCGTGTCTGCTTTTATTGTAATGCAGTTGTATCAATAAACAAATGATCCAGTCTTTCACATGCATCTTTAAAATCGTATTTAATTATGAGAGTGAAGTGGGGGCGGCACGGCAGGGTTTTAGAGCGGCAGTTGAGTTTGTGCATTCGTTTTCTTTATCAACTGTTCACATTTATTTCAGAAAAAACCTGGACACTCGCCAGGACAGCCATTTTTTGAGTAGTTTTGTGTGTGTTTGGCCACTTAAGCGCAACAGCAAACTAGGAAAAATAACTCGATATGATACTCGCTATATAGGCGGCTTTGGATGTGACTGAGCGCTCAGCCTGAAACAGTCTCTGGAGCGCGCGAGTAAAAATACCTGCAAATTATACATTTTTGTGATGCAACGATGACCCGATTAAGCAAGTGACCATTCTGTCAACTGTCCCGAGATGCGAGGGAAAGTCTTGGATCAGCAACAGCATGCAGCAGCTTGTTGTAGTGCAGATGAGATGCGCTGATGTGAACCCGCTTGGACAGAGTGAAAGAGAGAAGACGCGGTCCAGCTGAATCACTCATATGTTTTCAGATGACTGATTTAATCTGATAGTTTGTGTGGATTTATTTACTCGTCTAACCTACATGCTATTTTCCTCATAATAAACTCAAAAGCTGCAAGAATGAGTAAAACAATGCAATATACACACAATCCTCCACAAAATTCTGGACAGGATTAATTATAACTCTATTACCATTATTTATTTTTTTCCCAGGCCTGGAAATTGCGGTTTCAAAATGCCATTCATGTACTAACCCTAATAAAAGCAACTGATGCACGCTGTTAATCACTTAAAATGGCCCACCAATGTGATCACAGATTGCTCCGTTACCTCTCCCTCCTCTAATCCCATACCGGATCCGTCACCCCACTTTGCCTCGACATTTACAAATTAAGCACTGCCTGAATGTCTCCACTGCATTCCCAGTGCTGTTCATGATGGTGAGAGGGGGAGAGCAGGGAGTTTCTTCTGAAGTCCAAGATTATCTCCACAGGTTTGAGCATGTTAGCTCCAGGTTGTTAAGACTGCACCAGACAGACAGCTCTTTAACCTCCTGTCTGTAAGCAGACTCGTCACTGTCCTGAATGAGGCCGATCAGTGTGGTGTCGTCTGCAAACTTCAGGAGCTTGACAGAGGGGTCTAGATGTGCAGTCGTTGGTGTACAGGGAGAAAAGCAGTGGGGAGAGAACACAGCCCTGAGGAGCTCCAGTGCTAATTGTATGGGGGATGGATGGATGAGAATATTCCCAGTGTCACGGTCCTGCTGGTGTGCCCAGGCTGGCCACCAGATGTCTCTGTGTGTTGAGCACATGGCTTGTTGTTTGTTGGTGCCATGTCTATTGTCTGTCCCCCCCATCTTGTTACTTAATCATTGTTTCAGTGGCTCCAGCTGTGTCTCCCTTGTTACCCTCGTTTGTCTCCCTATATAGCATCCTGGTGTCTGCAGTCCTGTGTTGATCCATTGTCTTTCGTGTGTCTTTGTTAGAGAGTGTATGTTTGACTGTGCACCAGTCTTCTGCCTGCCTGCCTGCTTGTTTTCTCCCCCTCGGGGTGGTTTCTGTTCTTTTGTTTCATTTTTTTTATATTAAACACCTGATTTCCTCTGCATTTGAGTCCTGGACCTCATCTCTCGTGACACCCAGTCTCACTAGCTACTGTCTGTCTGTCAAGAAGCTTGTGATCCACTGACAGATGGAGGTGAGGACAGAGAGCTGTGTCAGTTTATTCTGAAGGGTGTCCGGGATGATGGTGTTAAAAGCCGAGCTGAAGTCCACAAACAGGATCCTAACATAAGCCCCTGGTCTGTCTTGATGTTGCAGAACATAATACAGTCCCATATTGACTGCATCGTCCACAGACCTGTTTGCTCTGTAGGCAAACTGAAGAGGATCCAGCAAAGGTCCAGTAATGTCCTTCAGGTGGGCCAGCACCAGTTTTTCAAATGACTTCATGACCACAGACGTTAGAGCCACAGGCCTGTAGTCATTAAGTCCAGTATCTTTAGCTTTCTTTGGGACGGGGATGATGGTGGGGCATTGGAAGCATGAAGGGACTTTGCACAGCTCCAGTGATCTGTTGAAGATCTTTGTGAAGATTGGGGCAAGCTGATCAGCACAGGATTTCAGACAGACTGGTGTAAGACGGTTTGGGCCTGGTGCTTTCGTTCTCTTCTGCTTCCGGAAGACCTGGTGCACCTCGTCTTCACTGATCTGCAGTGCTGGAGGGGGGTTCAGAGCGGGTGTTTTTTCAAACCTGCAGTAGAACTCATTCAGAACGTCTGTCAGTTGTTGATTCTCCACAGTGCTGGGGGATGATGTCTTGTAGTTGGTGATCTCTTTAAAACCTTTCTACACTGATGCTGAGTCACTGAAAGTGAATGACTCCTCAGCTTTTCAGAATAGTACCTTTTTGGCCTGTTTATACAAGACTTTATCACCCTTCCTCTAAGCATCATCTTTGGCCTGACGGAACTGTGTGAGATTTGCAGTGAACCACGGCTTGTAAGTTAGATGAGTCCTGGTAAGACTGCACATATCTTCATAGAAACTCTATCCCAGAATTATTTGACTGCAGATGACGACATAATTGATATTCACAGAACACGAAGGATGAGAGATCTGTGGCAGCCGAGGAATTCACATTTAAATGTAAGTATTGTGTTTTCATTTACTCTAATACCTAGTGAAACAAGTGTTAAAAGCAACATTTTGTTTTACACAAAGCCCAAAACCAAGATATATACCAAGACCAGTATATAAGGCAATATTATTTTACTTTGTTGTGTTTTTATAGTGCAGTCATGCAAGATATGTCCACAAATGTTTTAACCAAACTTCAGTATTTTGTATGCATGTCCTGCTGTGTCATATTTGCTAATGTTACGATTGCACCCTGTCTTAATATATTTCATAAGTGTTTCCATTTTCTCTTGTTTTAGACAATTCTGGACTTAAAAAAAAAACACAAAGTAAGCTATTTAAAGGGATAGTTCACACAAAAATAAAAACTAGCCCATGATTTACTCACTCCCAAAGCATCCTAAGTGTACATGACTTTCTTCTTTCAGACTAATCCAATCGGAGTTATATTAACTTGCTCTTCCAAGCTTTATAATGGTGTCGGTGGGTGTTTCTGTTCACAAGAAGACGCTGTATGTTGTGCTTCACCGTCTCCGACTCACTCAAAGCACATGAGCGAATGCACACCGGAGAGAAACCCTACGAGTGACCGCTGTGTGGGAAGTGCTTCGGTTGCTTGAGTACGCTGCCGACTCATAAGAAGCACCTGACCAGGTGATGCTTTTAGAAATGCTATTTAAATAACAGTATATCTGCATTAACATCCTATCAGGAAGAGTTCATTAAAAAGTGGAAGTCCGAGATTAGGATGAGTTTGTTTCTTCATCAGGTTTGGAGAAATGTCTCAGCAATGGATGCTCTGCAGTGAAAGGGTGCCGTCAGAATGAGAGTCACAGCCCTCCAGTCCATCAGTTAACATCAGAAGCTGAAACAAATCCATCAAGACGTTTTTAACTAAAATACATAGTCCATAATTCATAACTCTTCCTCCAGTGAAAAATTGCATCTCGTGTTGTCTCTCACATCTAAATGACTTGTTTGGATTTGTTTGAGCTTTCGTCTTTTCCAGATGTTAACTGATGGACTGTGGATGATTGTGATGTTTGTATCAGCTCTCATTCTGATGGCACCCATTCACTGCAGAGCATCCGTTCCTGAGACATTTCTCCAAACCTGACGAAGAAACAAACTCGTCCTAATCTGGGATGGACTGAGAGTACGGTTTCAGCACATTGTCATTTCTGGATGAACTATTCCTTCAACAGTTGTTATTTACTTAATCGTGATTGTTGTATGGTGATGCATGAGAAAAACAAGTGTTGAACACAAACTAAGATGTTTAACAGCATGTCCAGAGTGTTTTTATTATAACAGGCTGTGCTGTAGCTGAGAAGCTCCAAACGAGATCCACAGAAACACTGTAAAGCTATTTAAGAACAGAAAAATAAGTCATTATTTCTCTGTCCTTCAGAACATGGC
This sequence comes from Gymnocypris eckloni scoliostomus, assembly GCA_027564155.1. Lineage (NCBI taxonomy): Eukaryota > Metazoa > Chordata > Actinopteri > Cypriniformes > Cyprinidae > Gymnocypris > Gymnocypris eckloni. Next base: position 34,267,253 of record CM050422.1, read on the forward strand.
GTGTTTGGCATCAGGGATGT
>CM050422.1:34272272-34474215 GCA_027564155.1 Gymnocypris eckloni scoliostomus
ATCAATTGAAAATCTTTTTGTCGTTTCTTTTTTATCAGATTTTTACTAAATGTAATTTAATATTCTCTCAATTTATGTTTTAAGTATTTCCATTTAATACCACACGGCATTATTTTTACTTTAAATTCAGCTATTATTGTTTTAACATACGCACAAGAGTCATCATGATTTAGTAAGTCTGCATTACATTTCCACCCTTTAGTTTTAGAAGATGTCTTATTTTGTTTAAAGTTTATTTCACTGTTGTAAAGTCGAGGGACATCATTTTATGGGCTTTATTGGGGGTGTACTGTGTATATTTATTACGTGTATATAAAGACAGACATGCAGCATATATTTTGAAAATATTTACATGTGTATATTTATATTCATATATATTAATCATATATACATGTATTTAATATATAAAAGTAACATATTGTTCTTAAATATTTACATGCATGAGTGTATTTATATATACATAATATATATACACAGTACACACATATATATTATGTAAACAAAAAGCTTTATTTTGGATGCGATTAATTGTTTGACAGCACTGGTTATATTTGACTAAACTGTCTTTTCATTCTACTGCCATCTGGCAAGCGCTTCAGGAGCATGATGGCAAAAACTGAGAGACTGAGGAGGAGCTCAGTTGTGGGTTCAATTTCAGGGAACACATATACTGACAAAAAATGTATAACCTGAATGTACTGTAAGTGGCTTTGGATAAAATCATCTGTTAAATGCATAAATGTAAAATGTAAATGATGAAGATGATGATGCTGCTGCTGCTGCTGCTGCTGCTGATGATGATGATGAAGATGATGAAGATGCTGATGATTATGATTATGCTGATGATTATGATGCTGCTGCTGATGATGATGATGAAGAAGATGATGATGGATATGCTGATAATGAAGATGATGATGATGATGAAGATGCTGATGATTATGCTGATGATTATGATGATGCTGCTGCTGCTGCTGATGTGCTCGCTGTGGCCAGTAGGGAGTGTTAGAGAGAGACTGAGTGGTTCTGAGCTGCACTCCTCTCTCACACTCACACACACACACACACACACACTCTCTCTCTCTCTCTCTCACACACACAGCTCTGCTGCAGTCTTTCACAGACACGGACCGATGCTGCTGCTCCTGAACCGGGCTCTCCTGCTGTCTCTGCTGCTGCAGGCTCCGCAGGTAACGCTTCACAGAGAGCACATGACATTTAACCTGCAATCAGTTCTTTCTCTTTAATGCGAAACAGAGCTTATCTATCACATCTATCCGGCTTATCAAGGTTACTGCTGTTACTAGAGCAGGTCTGTGGTAATATATAAAGGGTAAACTGTGCCTTTACTCTCATTGCTGTCTGGACATTCAAACGTACAATCAGTTAAATCACGTTTTAAATCAAGTTTAGCACACTTTTCAAGCACTTTGAATCGTTATTACTTGAGGTTATTTTCAAGATAACTTTGAGAAATGATTGTCACAGGTTCTGTTACCAAAGCAAAGTGTGTGTGTGTCATTCAGTCTGTTATTCAGTAAAATCAAGTTTGCTGGTCTGAAGGAGATCCAATATTAATGTATTTACTAGTTTATCCAGCTAGGCTAGGCTAAGCAGGAGTGTTAGTCTAATATTCTTTAATGTGTTTGTGTTTATACCATGCTTGTCTCTCTGTGTGTCTGTGTGTGTGTGTGTGTGTGTGTGTGTCTGTGAGTGTGTGTGTGTGTGTGTGTGTGTGTCTGTCTGTTTGTCTCTGTGTGTGTATGTGTGTGTGTTGTGTGTGTGTTTGTCTCTCTGTGCTTGCCTCTGTCTCTCTGTGTGTGTGTGTGTCTCTCTGTGTGTGTGTGTGTGTGTCTGTCTCTCTCTGTGTGTGTGTGTGTGTCTATCTCTCTGTGTTTGTGTGTGTGTGTGTGTTTGTGTGTATTTGTGTCTGTGTCTGTCTGTCTCTCTCTGTGTGTGTGTGTGTGTGTGTGTCTGTCTCTGTGTCTCTGTCTGTCTCTGTGTCTCTGTGTGTGTGTGTGTGTGTGTGTGTGTGTGTGTGTCTGTCTCTGTGTGTGTGTGTGTGTGTGTGTGTGTGTGTGTGTCTGTCTCTGTCTGTGTGTGTGTGTGTGTGTGTGTGTGTGTGTGTGTGTGTGTGTGTCTGTCTGTGTGTGTGTGTGTGTGTCTCTGTGTGTCTGTGTGTGTGTGTGTGTGTGTCTGTCTGTCTGTCTCTGTGTGTGTGTGTGTGTGTGTGTGTGTGTGTGTGTGTGTGTGTGTGTGTGTGTGTGTGTCTGTCTCTCTCTGTGTGTTGTGTGTGTCTCTGTGTGTGTGTCTGTGTGAATGCCTGTTTCTCTGTGTGTGTGTGTTTGTCTCTGTGTGTGTGTGTGTGTGTGTGTGTGTGTGTGTCTGTCTCTGTGTGTGTGTGTGTGTGTGTGTGTGTGTGTGTGTGTGTGTGTGTTTGTCTGTCTGTCTCTCTGTGTGTGTGTGTGTGTGTGTGTTTCTGTCTCTCTCTGTGTGTATGTGTGTGTGTGTGTCTGTCTGTCTCTGGGTGTGTGTGTGTGTGTGTGTGTGTGTGTGTCTGTCTCTCTGTGTTTGTGTGTGTGTGTGTATGTGTGTGTTTGTTTGTCTCTCTCAGTGTGTGTGTGTGTGTGTCTGTGTGTGTGTCTGTGTGTGTGTCTGTGTCTGTGTCTGTGTCTGTGTCTGTGTGTGCGTGTGTGTTCAGAGAGGGTTCTGGTTCTGTGTGTGCTGATGGTTGTGTTTTGGTCTTGCAGTCGGGCTCAGCGGGTGTCTGCAGGCCGGGCTTCTCCGAGGACGTTTACACAGCATTGATGCCTGAGAGAGTGCTGCCGGGCTGGCCCCTGATCACCGGTACAGATCCGGACCCGCTCACACACAATATTGTCTGCATGCTTAGTGCAAGTCAAAACTGCCAAAGGGAACACAATGTAGACAAAAATGAAAATTACTCATTCTAAAACTGGAAAATTATACATGGAAAAGCAGCACCTAAAATATAGAAACACATAAATACAAATGTATTATAAACTGTGATCTGCTTCTGGGTGACTGTCTTTAGGATGAGATATCTACTGTATGCAGATGTGTGAGTGAGTGTGTGTGTGTGTGTGTGTGTGTGTGTGTGTGTGTGTGTGTGTGTGTGTGTGTGTGAGTGTGTGTTTGTGTGAGTGTGTGTGTGTGGGCATGTTTATGTGGTTTATGAGGACACAAATTTGTATAATGACATGGGTATAACATAGGTATTACAAGGAGAAGGTGATTTATGAGGACATTTTCAGTGTCCCCATAATTTAAAACGCTTATAAATCATACAGAGTGTGTTTTTTTGAGGGAAAATAGAAATGCACCGTCTCATGTGAGGGCTAAGTTTAGGTGTAGGGTAGGTGTAGGGCAATAGCACATACAGCTTGTACAGTATAAAAACCATTACGCCTATGGAAAGTCCCTGTAAACCATAAAAACCAACATGCGTGTGTGTGTGTGAGTGTGTGTGTGTGTGTGTGTGTGTGTGTGTGTGTGAGTGTGGGTGTATGTATGAGAGAGAGAGAGTGTGTGTGTGTGTGTGTGTGTGTGTGAGTGTGAGTGTGTGTGTGGTTCTGTTTCATGTGATTAAGTGGCTAAACAACAGTGTAGTTTGGCTTCTGCTGTTGCTTTATAAAATCATTTGATCAAAGTGATTACAGTAATTTACTTCTTATGTATTATGTTCATCACTGATTTTACAGTCACCGAGTTTGAGTCTTGTGGATTTATATTTGCAATGCAAACACATATGAGTGTCTACTGTGAACACAATATTGTTAATAACTCTTATTAACCGTGCTGTGGTATCTTTTGCATGCAGTGGTGAAATAGTTGAGATCCACTGGGTCTGTTCAAACATAAATACTCTATAATAATCTATATATAGACAGTGACGCTTTTTTATTTCTGTCTCTGTAAACGAAGTATGTTCAAACTGGGCTGATTCTAGGAGGTCCGTGGAAATATTCACACTTGCTTTGGACTCCTATTTATTGTGAAAACATCTATATAGTTTTTAACAATTATCAATAATAATTTTTCAGTAGTAACAGTATTTTCTAGATAATATTTGAATGATTTTTTAGTGCACAGTGCATGTGTGGATTTGGATTTGTATGTTTATGAATGTGTTGGACGTTATGAGTCTGTTGTGTCTCATCTGTAATCCTGAGTTCTCTGAATATAAATCATTATCATACACTTCATATAAATTTTTGGCCAAAATTCTGTCTGTATACTCGATATTTGCATGCTATTTTGAACATTGTCTGACATAACTGGTGTGAGTATTTGTAAATGACATCATAAAGATTAGTGCCAGATTTACTAATCCTCTTGTGGCGTTAAACATCTGCGGTCAGGATCGACTAAACACACTAATGGCAGTGAAACATTAGCAATGGTTATTTTCATGGCTGATATTATTGCATATGCATCTGAAGGAGTTTCTGTTTCAGAGCCAGCATTTATGAGAGAAGAGGCATGATTTACTAACCTTTACTCTTGTCAGTTCATTGGTATTTGTGCCATTATGATTTAACTGTGTCACACCTGATTATCATCACCTTGTGGATTGTGTTAATGGGAATTATCTGCATCTGTGTTCTATATTTTGATCAGTTGATGAGTGATAAAGTCACTGCAGGTGAAGCTGGTTCTCTGTGAGGATTGTTGAGCATGTGTGGTCCTGTCTGTCTGTGTTGTTGTTCGAGGGACGTTAATAAAGTGGGTCCTGCTGTGGTTTGTCGAGTCTCACTCCAGGTTCATGCGCTCATTGAGACGTGACTCTATAAACATGCAGCTATCACTGGAGAATGTGCTGGTCAGTCTCAGAAATAACAGCGTATCTAACGGCTCATTAGTTTATCATGGAGAGGTGGTTATTAATCTGACACGGAGCTCTCAGTAAGTGGGACACCGGAGTGAAATATGATGCTGAATTTTTATTTAGTTTGTTTCTTCAAGAGTCAGTGTTGTGGAGCAACTTGTCTCCGTCTTTAACCCTTCAGTCCAGACGCAGAGCTCAGATGCCAAAATTATACTTTATTGGTGGAGACTAGGGATGTTCATTTCGGTTATTTCTCCCAACCGACGCTCGATTAATAACTGTTAACAAAAAGATAGAGCTGAATTAAATTAGAATATAGGATTAGGATAAGTGTCTGTGACCCATTAAAAATACCCCCAAAAAAATCCAGGGATTAATTTGCGCAAAAAGCAGCAAACAGCAGAACATGAGGATCCATATGATCATATCACATCACCTGCAGCGCTCCTTGCGAGCAGAGAGAAAATTTTTTTTTATATATATATATATATATATATTAGTGGTGGGCCGTTATCGGCGTTAACGTGCTGCGTTAACGTGAGACTCTTATCGGGCGATAAAAAAAATATCGCCGTTAATCTATTCTCAAAGTTGGGTTGGGAGCTGGGTCTATACTACGCAAGCTATGATGACTTTCACCCTGATATTTTAGCGCGGATGTATACCTAGCAGCCGAATTGCACTGTAGGGGGCGAGAACGAGTCTTGAACTAGAGGCTCGCAGTCCGTGATGGACAGATTGTTAACGGCTGATCTATGTGGTAATACAATCGGGCAGGACATCCAAACGCTCACCTATCATTCATCAACCTCAAATATGGCTTTTCATCTTGTTGAAAACTCTGTTCTTCTAAAGTGTAGAAACTCAGAAGAGAAGACCAGGAGACTTCGGATTGGATTGTCAGCAGAATTTCTTTATTCTATGACATGTGTTGTTATCTGCAGTCATCGAAAATCTCATCTTAAGTCATTTTTACAGGGTATCTTTATAGTCAGGATTGGAGGAGGGACTTTTTTTAGGTTGAGACAAAACATCAAAGCTGAGGGCAATAAACCTAACGAATCCACATCTGGCCAGGACAAAGTCATTTGCAGAATAAAGGTTCAATCTCTCAGTAGTCATTGATCTCATTGACAAAAGGCACAGTTGTCCCAAGCCCAAATGGTCAGGAAACAATCTCAAGCACCTTTGCCTTGCCCGACACCTCTTAGTCAGGACGTGAATTCAAATCAAACATAGAATAACATTTGTGATCCTTCAATCCCTCTTTGAGAGTTCTAATAACTCTCACAAAATACAAATTTAGACACTTAAAAGTTAATTCTTGTAACTTGTAATCGTTACAGGCACATTGTACATGTTCTGTGTTGCTTATATGTAATTGCATGCTGACACAGAAACAAAACATGCAATTAGGGTCCGTGAAGATTTTACGGGTAATAGTCTCATGCGTTGTGTATTTTTATTCTTTTCTTCTTCTTTCTTTTCTCTTTCTTGTGTGATAGTTGGCTCGGTAATGGGTCTAGTTGTGTTCTAGAGGTTGTGGCTTTATCCGCAGGTGAGAAGGGTGGTGCATATGGATCTCAGGACAGCCATCAAATGGTATCTGCACAGAGGAAGAAAGAAACACAAACAAGAGAGAACAACGGCACAGAGCAGTATTTGTAGAGTCTGCATACATTAGGGTTGTATCCTCTGTTCAAAATATAGTCTGCTATGGTTGTTCCTTCTTTCCCTATTTCTCAATTCCTGCGACACCTAAAGAACAGTGAGGAAAGGATGGACTAATGGAGGGAAAGGCCTATGAGGAAATCTTCACCTCAGGGTTGGCCCCAAGCCTGTTGCTTTCGGTTCTTCCCTGGGCTCCTCACTGGTTCTTGTGTCTGCCCTATCCTATCCCTGCAGGGGGAGGAACAACCTTAATATGTGACACATGAGTCCAAGTTTTCCTTCCCTGACACAATACTGCAGCTGCTGTAATCAACATCACTTGATGTGGTCCGTACCACTTAGGCTCTAATGGCTTGTTTTTGAATGTCTTTATCATGACCCATTGACCTGGGACGATTGTGTGTCCACCTTCTGGTGGAGTCTGCCAACACGACTCAACTCTCTCTTTGGCACTCTGCACTGCCTTTGTGAGGTTTTCACAGTAAGCGATCAGGGCATCTGAAGCAATGTGCACATCAGCATTTCTAAGATCAATCACACCTGGCATCTGCATTGGGCGTAATAATCTCATGAGGGCTCAGTCCTACTGATCTGTTAGGTGATGCTCTCATACTACACAGTACTGCGGGCAGTGCTTCAAACCCATGGTACTCCTTCCTGATGCATTTTGCTTAGCCTGGTTTTGATTGTTCTGTTTGATCGCTCAACCTGTCCTGATGCTTGTGGCCTATAGGGACAGTGAAGGTTCCACTTAATCTTCAACATTCTAGACACTTCCTTGACTACCTGTCCTGTGAAGTGGGTACCTTGATCTGAGTCAATGCAATCTGGTAATCCCCATCTGGGAATGAAATCAGTGACAAGACATTTAGCAGTATGTGCAGCTGTAGCACGCCCTGTTGGATAAGCTTCTACCCATCTTGAGAACTTGTCTATTACTACCAAAACGTCAGTTTTTCCTTTACAAGGGGGCAACGATATGTAATCAACTTGCAGGTGACGAAATGGCCCTGGTGGAGCTGGGGTATGTGCTGCTGGTGTAATGGTTGCTGGTACATCATTATTTTTCTGACATGTAACACATCTCTTGACTGTTTCAGTGGCTGCGTTTCTGAATTTTGGATTCCACCATTGATTTGAGAACCTGTGATTCATCGTTGCTGGACCACTATGACCCAAACTGTGTATTTGTTGAGCCAAATATGGCAACAGTGATTCGGGAGCAACATACTTTCCCCTTTGGTCCAGCAGCCGGATGAATCCACAGTGGCTCCTTTGTCTAACCATGTCCATGCTTCATATAGAGGAACGTCTTTATACAGATCAACGATTGATTCAGGAGGTAGAATTATCTTCTGTGCTGTACTACCTGAACACACTTGTACAGTTGCATAGAAACAAGCCTGTTTAGCCGCTACATCAGCAAGAGCATTACCTTTAGCTTCCATAGTATTAGTTGTGAGATGTGCTTTCACTTTGATCACTGCTAATTTCTTTGGGAGTTTCATGGCAAACATTAAATCTTTCACTAATCCAGCATGCTTAATGGGGATCCAGCAGAAGTTAGAAATTTTCTGGTTTGCCAAATGACACCAAAATCATGAATTACCCCAAAAGCATACCTGGAATCTGTGTAGATATTTGCAACCGATCCTGAAGCTAGCGTGCATGCTCTAGTTAAGGCTACTAGTTCTGCAGCTTGAGCTGAAAAATGATCTGAAGACGACCTGAAGCAACTACTTCAGTGGTGGAAGTTACTGCATATCCTGCTCGTCTGTTACCTTCAATAACTTGAGCTGAACCATCAACAAACAACTCCAATTCTGCGTTCTCTATGGGAGTTTCTGCTATTTCACTTGTCGCTGCATATGTAAGCGTAACACAATCATGAGTCATTTCGCCTTCATCCTCTAACACAAATTCAGTCATTGCAGACATCATACATGAGGATGGGTTCGTGACTGGTGCACGCTGTATAACAATATTCGGGGCTGTGAGAGTTGCTAACCAATTTCCCCAACGGGAGGAGGTGACAGAAGTGACTTTTGCTTGATTCATTAGTGCGGACACTGTGTGAGGGCATTTTACGTTTACAGTCTGACCTAACACCATTCCTGATGAAGCCTGAAGCGCTAGATGAACTGCCTGTACTGCTCTGAGGCATGGGCCCATACCTTGAGCGACTATGTCAAGTTTACCGGAATAGTAATGAATTGGGCGTAAGCTGCCCCATGATCTTGCATTAGACATGCAGTCATAAAGCCTAAGTGTTCATGGACATAAAGCACAAAGGGTCTATCAGATTGGGCAATTCCTAATGCTGGTGCTTGACATAGTGCTCTTTTCAAATCATTAAAAGCTTTGAGATGAAGTTCTTCCATACAAACAGTATCTGAATCTTTACCATGGCCTTTCAACAAATCATAGAGAGGCTGAGCCATCGAGGCATAGTCTTCAATCCAAGGTCTACAATAACCTGTTGTTCCTAAAATGAGCGGAGTGTTTTAATGGTATTAGGCGGAGGTATGGCTTTGACTGAAGCCGCTCGATCCTGTGTAATGGATCTATTTCCTGCACCAATTGTTTGACCCAGAAATGTGACTTGCTTTTTAGCAACTTGAGCTTTGTGAAAGCTGCATTTGTGTCCTTTTATGCAAATAGTCCAACAATGATGCCAATTCAGTTTGATGTACCTCATGATCTGTTGAGGCAATCAAAATATCATCAACATATTGGATCATAGTGGACTGTTTTACCGGACATTCTGGGTCACACAAATCACGCCTGACAGCCTGATGATATATGGTTGGGGAGTTTTGAAATCCCTGTGGCAATCGTGTCCACTGGTATTGTTCATAGTCAACTGTGAAAGCTAACCATGGCTGGCTGTCAGAGTGCAACGGTACAGAAAAGAATCCATTAGACATATCAATTACTGAAAAATCTTACAATCTAATGGTAAGCCATTACAAATTGTAGATGGATCTGCCACTAGGGGGGTGATTTTTTCAATATGTTTATTGGCTACTCTGTAGTCTATTGTAAGTCTCCATGTCCCATTAGATTTCTTGATGGGCCATATGGGTGAATTACATGGACTGTTGGTTTTAACTAGCACTCCTTGCATCAGCAAATTTTCTACAATAAGTTTGATTCCCTGTATAGCTTCCTTATTAATCGGATATTGTTTGGTGACCGGAGGTGGAGTTCCTGTCAATTTAACTGGTTCTACACCTGTCAACAACCCACAATCATCCTTGTCTTTAGCCCAAATTGGATGATTCTGTAAGAAAGCATACTCGGGAGGGTTGCATTATTGGTAGAAATCTGTGCTGAGGAAATTTTTATGCTAGTAGATTCTGAGGACATGTCTAAAGTTAGATTTATTTGTCTCAGAAGATCCATGCCTAAAATTGCACCTGTATTTAATGGAGCGCATAGTAATTTTGTAGTCAGAGTTTTTGGGCCAAATTGTACCTCTATGGGCGGAGTTTCATACAAAACAGAATCTTCACCTATTACACCAGTTAAACAAAGTTTGGTTTTCTTGTATGGGATGTTTAAACCTTGTGCCAATTTTGTAGGAATTACTGTAATTTCTGCACCTGTATCAAGCAAAAATCAATCTCTTTCTTTTTATGCTACCTTTCACAAAAATTCTTTGGTCATTGTGTTGGATTACAGGGGAAAGGTAGCTACTCACAGCCCCAATAATTAGTTTTTTCCTGGTCTTGTTGTGCTCTTAGAAGAGCCTGAACTAACTGTCCTATAGTTTCAGTGGTCACTGGCGGAACTACTTCAGGGTTGTGTGCAGGCTGAGAAGGAGCAGAATTATGCATAGCATTTCTTTTACTATCTTGCAACTTCTTCCTACACTCTTTCTCCCAATGTCCAAATTTTTCACAGTATTTGCATTTGCTTTCTCTTTTAGACCATCTATTGTCTTGTTTCGTTGTGTTAAACGTAGCTGCTGCTACTCTTACTTTTGCTTGACATCAGCATCTCTTTCCCATGTAGTTAACCTGTCTAGGTTACTTCTGAGAGTTCTGTTAGACCAAGTTAGATCTAAGAATGGTAAAGCTTTTCTGTATTCGGCTACAAGGCCATCTGACCAGATACGAACCAAGGGTCCCTTGTCATCTAGCACACTTTCAGGGTCATCAACAATTCCACTGTAGATTACAGCTGACTGACAAAATCTCTCAGTATATTCACTCACAGTTTCTTCTTTCCTTTGCACACAGGTAGTAATTCTAGACCAATCTATTTTGGGTCCTAAGATATTCTTTAGGATTTTCAAAATACCTTCTCTTAAATCACCCTTACTGGCATTTCGCAGTTCAGAAGTGACAGCAGATTCAAAACTGTTGAATTCAGATTCAGTTAGTATTTGTGACATCAGCTGCGTGACTTCTGTCAACGACATGTCATAAAGACGCATTTTACTGATCAATGTTCTTCTAAATTCAGAAAAATGTGTGCGTGCTGCTGTAAACTTTGAGATAGTCTCTATATCTTTAGGACCTAAAGCTTTGGCAACAGTTTGTATTTGCACCACAGAAGAATTGAGAGGAACACTATCAGTTTCCTCAATCCCTGAGATCTCCTCCTCGCACCACACACATTGAAGGAATTTACAGGCACATCAGTTACTGATTGGAGAGCTACATCTGTTTCAAAAACGCTTGTAAATCAGGGTAAATGTTATCAGGCTGACTTAACTTCCACATCAGTTTTGCTCTTTCTTGAGGTTCAATTTCTTAGTCAAAGTGATACTCTAGCACGGAGTTCATTGTTCTGTTTCTCTAGCTCTGAGTTACGCTGAGACTGTTGTGTGGCTAGCGTTAAACCAAATTCTCTGTGGCAACAGATAATGCCTTTCACATTGTTCTTGCGAATACATGCTCCCAGTACCTTTTACACTCATCTACAGACCAAGTCTTGTCTGGATGATCTCATATTTCTGAGTTAGTTCTTGTCTAACTTTCTCAGTGACTATTATGTTCATTTGCACTCCTAAAAGTGATTTGAATTCGCTATCTGACCACAAAGGAGTCGCTAGACCACCTTTTCAGTTGTGGGGATCAGTCTAGCATTCTTTCTAAACATTTTGTGAGTTTCTTTGTTATCACACAATCAAAACACTAAAACTTCTCTGATCAACAGAGGGTACACTTGTTAACACAGATCAACTATTGTTAACCTTCCCTGGCAAAGCAGAGGATAACACAATTCACTAGCACTTTACGCTAATCTTCCCTGCATGAACAGAGGATAACCAATTCTTCCCTGCCAAAACAGAGGATAACAAATATTAGCACGTAATGCTAAATCTTCCCTGCCTGAACAGAGGATAACAAATATTAGCACGTAATGCTAAATCTTCCCTGCCTGAACAGAGGATAACAAATATTAGCACGTAATGCTAAATCTTCCCTGCCTGAACAGAGGATAACAAATCTTAGCACGTAATGCTAAATCTTCCCTGCCTGAACAGAGGATAACAAATCTTAGCACGTAATGCTAAATCTTCCCTGCCTGAACAGAGGATAACCTTCATCTCTAAAAAGACATTTTTAGAGGATAACTTAGTTAACCAAACCCTACAGCTGTCTGTTAACTCTTCTCTGACGGCGCAGAGGATAGCACATTTGTTCTGGTCTTAAAGGTTCTTTTGGATAGAGTGACACTCACCAACCTTTGGTTGTAATGGAAAACAGATCGTTGTTTGAGCTTGAAATTCCAAAAGATGCAATCTGAATTCAGGTGAGGAGCTCTATCCGGTCACGGCACCATCTGTTGAAAACTCTGTTCTTCTAAAGTGTAGAAAACTCAGAAGAGAAGACCAGGAGACTTCGGATTCGATCGTCAGCAGAATTTCTTTATTCTATGACATGTGTTGTTATCTGTAGTCATCGAAGATCTCATCTTAAGTCATTTTACAGGGTATCTTTATAGTCAGGATTGGAGGAGGGACTTTTAGGTTGAGACAAAACATCAAAGCTGAGGGCAATAAACCTAACGAATCCACATCTGGCCAGGACAAAGTCATTTGCAGAATAAAGGTTCAATCTCTCAGTAGTCATTGATCTCATTGACAAAAGGCACAGTTGTCCCAAGCCCAAATGGTCAGGAAACAATCTCAAGCACCTTTGCCTTGCCCGACACCTCTTAGTCAGGACGTGAATTCAAATCAAACATAGAATAACATTTGTGATCCTTCAATATGATGTTAACCTAGAGATATGAGCTATTGAAGTGTTTGTGGAAGCGCGTTTGCTGCAGGACAGGCTCTGCGCTCACTTGCTCTTAAAATCTCCGTCATTTTTGGTCATACAGATAAAAGTAGCCTAATACATCTTTCGAATCTGTAAAGACTCTGCTTTATTTGTGTGCACTCAGAATAACAACGAAACGCGTTGCTTTTAAGCAAACAGGATGCGCTTTTAGGTCTCATGTGAACTTGAGCGAGAAACTTGAAACTCCGTCTTTGAAAATATATCTATAGAGAGTGAAATGTCTAAAAATAAAAATAGAAGACGTGTGTGTTAGCATGGATGATTTACATGAAATTTAATCTGTGCAACACTGTGTCAGGCTGGCAACTGGGAAAAGAATGGAGGACTCAAGTGCTGAGCAAAACAGAGGAGTGAAGTTTATTAGTAAACTCCGGATGACAACATCCAAAACAAAACAGAAAGCTGATTTAGAGGAACAGGTGGATGGGGTGGCCACGCCGCTCCCAAGCCGGACACGCTATCCAGCGGACTAACTACTCCTCGCCTGGGGATCCTGGACACAGAATGCAGATGAGAGAGAGAAGGTCTCCGACAACAGGTAAGACAAACCACAAATGACACACCGACACAGAAAGAGGCATAGGCCTGAATAAATAGGAAAAGGGAGATGAGTAACAGGTAAGTGATGAGGAGCGCAGTGCTGTGAATCAGCACTGATTGCTCCCCCATCGTGTAGCCAGTGACAGGGCGTAAACAACCCATCACATGTAGCTGTTAGTGGCAGGAGTGAGTCAGAGAGGTGCCCGATCGTGACAGAATCCCTCCCCTCAGGGATGCCTCCTGGCATCTCCAGAAGACTCACCATGACGCCCGATGGAACTGGGCTATGAGGGCGCGATCCAGTATATCGCGGGCCGGGAATCCAGCATCTCTCCTCCGGACCGAAACCCTCCCAGTCTACCAGATATTGGTGACCCCTACCCCTGCGCCTCACATCAAGGAGTAAATGCCAGGTGTAAGCAGGCAACCCCTCAATGAGTCTGGGAGGCGGTGGGGCAGAGGTCTGGGGTTGGAGAGAGAGCGAATAACGGGCTTGACCCTAGATACGTGAAATACCGGATGGATTCTTTTAAGCAGAGGTAGTTTGAGTCGAACCGTCACCGGGTTAAGCACTTTGGTCACGACGTGTCCAATGAATTTAGGTCCCAGTTTACGCGGGCAGCTTGAGAGGATGTCTCGGTCGACAACCAAACCTTCTGACCACACACGTAAAGTGGGGGCTTAGAACGGTGACGGTCCGCCAACGCCTTGTTCCTTCGCCAGTCCGGATAAGGGCTTGTCTGGCGAGCCTCCATGTCCGGAGGCATCTTCGAATGAAGCATGCGGATGGAACAATGGCGTTGGGTTCTTGTGAGGAAAAAATAAGGGCTGGTAGCCTAAGCAGCACTGGAAGGGTGACAAACCCAGTGAAGCGAGACCGGGAGGGAGTTATGTGCATACTGACCATGGCTAATTTGGAACTCCAAGTCAAAGGTTTCTCTGACGCCCACGCAACGCAGGACTCTCTCCAAGTCCTGATTGGCCCGCTCGGACTGACCGTTAGTCTGGCGGATGGTAACCGAGGAAAGGCTCGCTGTCGCCCCAGTAATCTACAGAACTCAGTCCAAAATCTGGATGAGAATTGGGGACCCTGTCAGAAACCACATCAACCGGGAGGCCATGGATGCGGAAGACGCGTGATCAAGGACAATGACAGCCGCTCTCGCTGAGGTAGTTTGGGAGGGAATAAAATGAACCGCTTCCTTTGAGAACCTGTCCACCACGGTGAGGACCACGGTATTGCCAGAGGGTAGGCCTGTGACAAAGTCCATGGCGATGTGGGACCAGGGTCTCAAGGGATAGACAGCGGTCGGAGAAGCCCAACTGGGGGTCGATTAGCCCCTTCCCCACCGCACACCGGGCAGGCCAACACGAACTCCCGAGCATCCCAGGCCACCGACGGCCACCAGAACCGCTGCTTAATCAGCGCAAGTGTCCGAGCCACTCCTGGATGGCAAGCTAGCCCAGAGGAATGGCCCACTGAAGGATGCTGGTTCAACGACCGTACAAATAACAGACCCTCTGGGCACCTCGGGATGGTGGCGCCGTCAGTGCCTCACGGACCCTGGATTCCACCTCCCAAGTGACCATCGCAATCACCCGGCTGGGTGGCACGATGGGCACCGGAGAAGGGAATCCAGGTTCCGCTCAAAAATCTGAGTGCGTCCGCTGCTTCTTACTCCCTGGGCGATAGGAGATGGTGAAATTATGTTTAAAGAATAGAGCCCAGGCCTGCCGAGAATTTATAGTTCGCTTAGGAACGGATGTACTCGAGATTTTATGGTCGGTCCAAACCAGAAAAGGAACCCCCGCACCCTCCAGCCAGTGACGCCACTCCTCCAAGGCCAACTTGACCGCCAGCAACTCCTTATTCCCAATATCGTAGTTCCGTTCCGAGGGGGTCAGACGATGGGAAAAAAAAGCGCAGGGGTGTACCTTGTTGTCGGAAGGTGATCTGAGACAAAATAGCTCCAACTCCCACCTCCGACGATCTACCTCCACAATGAATTGGCGAGACGGGTCTGGGTTAATAAGAATTGGGGCCGAAACGAAGCGGCTCTTAAGCTCTTCGAAGGCCTCTAGGGCCTGTTCAGACCAACAGAATCGCCGTCGTGTGGAGGTAAGATTAGTCAGAGGCAGGCGATCTGGCTAAAACCTCGAATGAACCGCCTGTAAAATTGGCAAACCCCAGAAATCGCTGGACCGCTTCGATCTTCTGAGGTGGGCCAATTAGCAACTGCTTCTACTTTGGCCGGGTCCATCCAATGCCTTCCGCGACAAATAAACCCCAGGAACGGAACTGATTGTGCGTGAAACTCACACTTCTCCAGCTTGGCGAATAAGCGATTCTCTAGAAGCCGCTGTAACACTAGCGCCTGACGTGCTGGATGTGGTCACGCTTCTGGGAGAAAGATCAGGATGTCGCCGAGGTATACAAACAGAAGCGGTTGACCACGTCTCGAGCACGCGTCTTACGAGTGTCTGGAAGACTGCGGGGAGTTAGAGAGTCCAAAAGGCATAACCAAATACTCAAAGTGGCCTGTAGGGTTAAAAAAGCAGTCTTCCATTCGTCCCCTTCCTAATCCGAACTAGGTGGTAAGCATTGCGTGAGGTCTAACTTGGTAAAATGGTCGCCCCTGCAAGAGTTCAACGCTGAAGACATTAACGGCAAGGGTGGCTATTCTTGACCGTAATGTCATTCAGCCCCGATAATCAATGCAGGGACGGAGCGATCCATCCTTCTTCTCCACAAAGAAAAACCCGCCCAGCCGGAGAGGAAGAAGGCGTAAAACCCGGCTAATAGAGAGATTCATTGATGTATTCTCCATGGCCTCCCTCTCAGGACCGGAGAGCGAATAAAGGCGCCCCTTCGGGGGAGAAGTGCCAGGTAGTAATTCAATCGCACAATCATACGGGCGGTGCGGAGGAAGAGATGAAGCCCGGGACTTACTGAACACCGCCCTCAGGTCATGGTAAGCCTCTGGAACATTAGCCAGGTCGACTGGCTCCCCCTGTAACACAGAGACAGACATGACAGGGGATGACGCAGACACCAAACATTGAGACAAACAAAAAGGACTCCACTCTAATACAGTGTGGTGAGCCCAATCAATGCAAGGGTTGTGCTTAATAAGCCAGGAGTGCCCCAAAACTACTGGAGCGGAGGGAGAGTGGATCAGGAGGAATCGAATCTCTCAGTGTGATTGCCCGATATGGTCAGGTGAGCAGGTCCCGTGATGGCTGTGATCTTGGTGAGGGGTGCCACAGGGTCTTGCAGAGATGGGTTCGGCTAGAGGAGAAACGGGATGCCCCACTCCTGGCTAGCTCAATGTCCATGAAATCCCCTCCGCTCCCGAGTCAATGAGCGCTGCCACCGTGTGGGTGATCCTCAGATTGGAGTACTGCCGGGAGGGTGGTTGGGCCACCAGAGGGCAGTAGAGCGGCAGTCACGCCTACTGGTCTCTCACCCGAAGAAGATTGCCTCTTGTGGGGACAGACGGTGATCATATGGCCCGCCTCTCGCAGTAGAGACACAGCCCGTGGGCAATCCGATGCCGCCGCCCCGGCCGTGAGATGAGCGCGGCCGATCTGCATAGGCTCTCTTCAGCGAACCCAAACCGTGGTAAAGTGGCGCTTAGCGCTGGACGGTGGATCAAAGCTCACGCCTGTGCGGAGCGGTGTTGTGACCTGAGCGCCTGCTTAAGATCCACCAGTGGCGAGTTCGACCAATCCATCGAGTGAGGGGGCAGCTCCTGGGAGTAGATCTCGCCCTTTGTCTGCTCCGCCAGTCCGTGGAGAAAGTGGTCCCACAACGCCCTGCTATTCCAGCCGCTCGCGAGCGGCGTGCGGAACTCAATGGCGTAATCAGACACCGTTCTGGTTCCTGTCGCAAGTAGCGATAGCGCCCGTGCTGCCCTCATTGCTCAGAGCTGATCGGTCGAAGACCCGAGCTCCTGGGAGAAGTTGGAGGGAGCTGCAGCACTCATGTCTGTTGTCCCACATCGCTGTACCCCACTCTCTCGCCACCGCCAGGTGCATTATCCTGACGCCACCTTGCACTCCTCGGTGGGAAACAGGAGGCTGCAGGAGAAAGTCAGGAGCATTGGGATAAAACGACGACAGGATGTGGGTTCACCTGAATAAGGAGCCGGGCGGATTCAGGCGGGGTTCCGATCGACGCAGAGGGGCGCCTCAAAGCGGGTGCCGCCACGGCAGGATCCACCGATGGACCGACCTGGAGCTGATTGAGTCGTTGGGTGATGACGGTGAGTTGTTGAGATAGCCTGGTCAGGGCTTGATGAGAAGCCTGTATCTCATCTTGTTGACGTCCGAGGAGAATCCCTGTTGTGCGAGGCGTGGCGGATCTCCTGGTCTCCAGCTGAGTCCATATCTGGTCGGTGTGTTCTGTCAGGCTGGCAACTGGGAAAAGAATGGAGGACTCAAGTGCTGAGCAAAACAGAGGAGTGAAGTTTATTAGTAAACTCCGGATGACAACATCCAAAACAAAACAGAAAGCTGATTTAGAGGAACAGGTGGAGAGGTGCCGGACACGCTATCCATGCGGACTAACTACTCCTCGCCTGGGGATCCTGGACACAGAATGCAGATGAGAGAGAAGGTCTCCGACAACAGGTAAGACAAACCACAAATGACACACGACACAGAAAGAGGGCATAGGCCTGAATAAATAGGAAAGGAGATGAGTAACAGGTGTAAGGCTGATGGAGCGCTCAGTGCTGTGAATCAGCACTGATTGCTCCCCGTAGGCAGCCAGTGATGACGTAAAACAACCCACCACATGTAGCTGTTAGTGGCAGGAGTGAGTCAGAGAGGGTGCCCGATCGTGACACACTGTGCATAAGATGGCTTCCAGTTCAATATAATAACAAAAACGACATTTTGGGTTTTATTCAACTAATAGGGTGGGCACGATCTGTGATCTATATTTTTACTGTAATTGACAGTTATCAGCAAAAACAACACGGGAGTGGGAGGGAATGGGAGTCATTCTTCCGGGAGTGGAACGATTTTCCTCCAGTTTTTCGTGGGATTGGGACGGGAAGAGATTAAAGTTTGTGATGCATTTTGGAAACAGGAGATGAGCCCTGGTCTAATCGCGCCACCTGGCTTGAGAAACCCGTTCTCAAAGACTTACTTTTAGTCATTATTTGGGTAGCACACATATTCTGAATGCCTTCGGCAGAATTCAAATGAGCCATTTTAATCTAGATTAATCTAGATTAATTCCAAGATTAATTAGAGCCATTCTGGAATGCAGCCGCTTGCTTAGCTGATTCCTGAAATCTCTCGACAACCAAATTCACTTTATTTATTAAAAGAGGCCAGAGGGAGAAAAGGGAGCATCCATAAGGAAGTTTTTATATATTTCCTTAATGTTACTCATATTTAACCATAAGTGGCCCGCCGCAGTTCGCAAACTGTGTAATCGAAATCTATTAATAACTCAGCCTGGTAGGCTTGCAACAGTGACATCGTGTGTAAAACATGCTGCTGCCTGACCAGTCACTGAATGCCTTTCCCACCATTGCTGAAGTGATTCTCACTGGTTAGTGGTAATACCGGGATTTTAATGGATGAGGATGATTCAGGGAGAGATAGCTCAGTGTCTCTTCCACCTCAGGCATCTCTCCATTCCGTTCTTTTTATATATATATATATATAGAGAGAGAGAGAGAGAGGAATAGTGTGATGCTTGTGTACTATAAACTCTATAAGCAACTGTTTCTCCCATGAATGTGGAGATCAGGAAAAATGGTAATCCCGCTGAGGTTGAGGTGTACGGAAGGTAAAAGTGTTCATCAAGTTTGTCTCTTGAACGCACGCCTTCTTCCCTTTGTGCTGGCCAATCAATACACAATTTCTCAACCGCTCGTCCACAACCTCAACCAGCTCCTCATAAGTGACAAGAGGTGGCGAATCCTCAGTATCTCTTGCATTGGCAGCATCCAATTCCTCAGAATCAGATAGCTGCAGTGTATGTGCCTCGATCGGGGCAGAAGAAACCGCAGCGTGCTTCCCAACCCTGATACGAAGCACTGAACCCGTCAGGTGGTAGAGGTAGACAAGGCGGTGCCTTTCACCTCCGCTGACAGATCCATTTGCCAACCCCAGGACCGCAGAGCCTTCGCTGTGCCTCGGCAGCAGCGGGACCAGAGCCCTGGGGAACGCGAGCCTGAGCGCCCTCGCAAAAGAATGTCAGGCAGGATCGGAGCGTCCATAAGGGAAGCACATCGCAGTACAGCCACGCTCTCAGGCGCTGACTGTGAGTGCTCCTTTCCCAAACAAGCAACAAGAATGTGTATCCCCACCCGTTAAATAAAGCGGGCAGGGATGAACACACATCTTAAAAGTTTGCTTTGTTGCTCGCCATATAACTGCTCTTTCTTTCTATCTTTCTTTTCTTTCTTTCTAACTGTATTAGACAGACAACACCAAATAGACAGACAGATTCACATAGAGCACTTGTGAAGACACAAAAGCTAGTGACAGCTTTGTTTGGGTAGGCTTTTAGCTTCCTGGTTCGTGGACGTCACCCGCTCTGACGTCCCACCACACCTTGAATTGTTTTCACACATGTGCTTCAAGACTTATCACGCAGCGTTCCCAGAAGCGTAAAGCTGACACAACGGAGTTTCCTGAAAGGGAACACAAAGATTTCACCACCGAAACAATGATACTGTGTTTAAGTAGGGACAATTATATAGGGCAGAAAATAGATGTCACTACCGAAACAATGATACTGTGTTTCAGTAGTGACAATTTATAGGATAGAAAAACAAAAGATGTCACTACCGAAACAATGATACTGTGTTTAAGTAGTGACAATTATATAGGATAGAAAAAGCACAAAGATGTCACTACCGAAACAATGATAATGTGTTTAAGTAGTGACAATTCTATTGGATATAAAACCACAAAGAAGTCACTACCGAAACAATGACCCTCTGTTTCAGTAGTGACAATTCTATTGGATAAAAAAACACAAAGATGTCACTACCGAAACAATGATACTGTGTTTTAGTAGTGACAATTCTATAGGATAAAATATCACAAAGATGTCACTAACGAAACAATGATACTGTCTCAGTAGTGACAATTCTACAAAATAGAAAAACACAAAGATGTCACTACCGAAACAATGATACTGTCTCAGTAGTGACAATTCTACAGAATAGAAAAACACAAAGATGTCACTACCAAAACAATGATACTGTGTTTCAGTAGAGACAATTCTATGGGATAGAAAAACACAAAGATGTCACTACCGAAACAATGATACTAAGTTTAAGTAGTGACAATTCTATAGGTTAAAAAACTCAAAGATGTCATTACCGAATCAATGATACTAAGTTTAAGTAGTGACACTTCTATTGAATAAAAAACACAAAGATGTCACTACCGAAACAATGATACTAAGTTTAAGTAGTGACAATTCTATAGAATAAAAAACACATAGATGTCACTACCGAAACAATGATACTGTGTTTCAGTAGTGACAATTCTATAGGTTAAAAAAAACACAAAGATGTCATTACCGAAACTCCACCAAAAGTTTCAGTATTGACACTTTTAGATACTTTTGAACCTAGCTCAAAGATGGTAATTAGCACTTGGTTAGCTAGCACAGTTCTGAACACTGGTAAATATAGAAAAACTAAATGTTATGGAATAACTCTCAAATGCTTAATTGACCAGTGTCCAGTAGTGAAGTTCCTGATTTTCTAATTTTGGAACATATTTACCTCAAAATGATGAGAGCTATCTCCTCACACCTTAAAGCGAGAGAGGGACACAGGAATCTTCCCTGATCATACATTTATGGGTTTAGTTGACTAAGTGGACTAAAACATACACTGTTTCGTTAGTGACATGAAAAACGCGGGACACATTTTTTTACATAGTTTCATTTTCGACAAAGAAAAAAAATGTAACTTCACTTTTTACAATAATCAAATAAGATACAAAATGTATTTCAATATAATTTTCCTAAGTTGAAATTTTGGAATTAGGGTTCTTGGACAGCCACCTCCCAATTGAAAGTACCCAATAAATGATGGTTTCATATATATTAAGCTTACTAATATTTTACATATTATTGTGGGTTTCAATAGATAATAGAAGTATTTTAATGAACATCTAAGATTGAGTTTCTTAAATACTTTTAAAAAGCATTTAAGAAACTCAATCTTAAATGCTTTTTAAATGTTTATTTTTGCACCAATTCTGTAGAATGGCCCATAAACATGTTGTATAAAGGCCTGCAGCCTTGTGCCTATGGCTTATATATTTAATATGAAACTATAACAAAACATTGAGCATTTGTCATTTGTGTAGTTTGAAAGCATGTCATTTATGCTGGCACTGCTGTTCTACTCGACTATGATAATGTTGAAGATTTCTATGCTTTTGTGATGTCATCAAAATGCACGGTGGTAGAGTCATTGTTTGTCATTGTTTTGGAGCACACTAGCTCATAGAAAACCTTAAGACTAACATATTCATACTCTAGCAGCCCAAAAACAAAATGTTGTTTTCATGTGAATTGTTCTCATGGGTGTTCATGAGGGGAATTTTCTGCAATCTGCACCTGTTTGCATACTTCTCTCACACTCCATTTTCTTACAGATAAAATCAAGTCTAACCCTAGAATACCTTTAACAACCACTGGTTTGAACCTTGCTGTACAGCAGTAGTGTGTCTGACAGATTTTATTCTTCTCTTTGAGTTTCTGGTGGAGTTTGAGGTGTGGATCGCTGTCTTTCTCACTACAAAGCCTGTTTGTATTCGGGCTGCCAGTTCTCTGAGCAGCATTCAATACCTCTTTTATTGACTCCTCCCTCGCTCTCTATCTCTCCGCTGGGCTTGTTTTGCTCATTATAGAGGCCAAATGTACTGAGAATCGCCCTCGTATTCATCACAGAGAAACACATTCTCCAGCAGTCTGTCGGATCTCTCTTTGTTTTCTCTGATGCTGAAGGGTGTGGGTCCTCTTGGCACAGCTGTGTGTTATTTCAGCATGGTGTCAGGTTTCACGGCCTGTCTCTGAGTTTAGAGACCGGTGTAATACATCAGAGCCGCTCACCTTCAGAAGTGATGTGTTTGTGCGGTTTGGTGGCGAATCAGAGAAAGGCTTACAATATTAAACAATCATCCTTTCAGAGAAGTGTGAGTCTATGTTGCGCAATATCTGATGGTAAATATCAAGAGAAACCATCTCTCATGTGAGAATGCAGAGAAGTCTCTGAGTTTGTCCTTTATTGAGTGTTCATAAGCACATTGCTGTTTGCTGAATATTTTTATTTATTTTTTCAATTTAGTGCATCATTTCTTATTATTCATTATAAATGTTGGTGCTTTTATCATATTGCTGTTTCCACTCAAAGCATTTCAAGCATGGTGGTCCTATTGTATTGACCGCTGATTGAAACGGTTTCATGTCTTACTGTAAGTCTGTGGACCTCCTGATTTGGAAGAGAATAACCGTATCCAGCCAGTTTCAGCGGATTAGCAGAAGAATTTGACCCCAGCTGAGCTGCTGCTGTTCCATTGGCTCAAACCAAACTGACCACATTCTTCTCCGCAGGAGGCTGTGAATCCCTGCGATTGCTCAGCTGACGGTGTGAGACACTGATTTACTGTACAGCAGCACTCAAACCTCTCCTCGTTTACTACTTTTAGCCCCAGAGTTTGCTCATTTGAAGACTTGAATCTGTTTTAAAAGTGCAAGAAAGAAAGAAGAGAGACTGAGAGAAGTGCTTTGGCACATTGGTGAGACTTGTGATCCAGTAATCTGTGTTCTTTAGAGGCAAGCGTCACTCCTCAGGCAGTTGGAATAATTTGTTGAACGTTACATTTTACACCAGCTATACAACAATAAAGACCTCAAATCATTAGTCAATATGAAAACAACATGTCCTAAACTAACTTCAGCCAATCCCTGAAGATCTCGAGTTCTGGCAACAAACACTGTGACTCATCAAATCACATTCTGATTAACCAACCTCGAGCTACTTTGGAAATACACCAACTTTTGAATTTACAGAAATGTTTCCATATTATGTTAGAGTTGTTCTCACATATAGACACTTAAAACCAGACACTTTTGTTTAAGGTGACTTACAAAAAAAGCAATATAAAACATCCTAAGGAGTCCGTAACATGAGACATGCTGTAATATCAAGTTCAGGCTAGAATAGAGAATATAAATAATGGAAGGGTAGAAAACAATAGAGATGAAAAATGGGGATGTACTATATAGCTCTCAGATTGTCACATTTTATCTGATACACAATGAGTTTATTTGAGTACAAGCATTCTTGTACAAGTTTAACAGCAGTACACCGACTACTGCAGCAAAGCCTAATGCAAGTAATTCTGTCCATGCTGTGCATAAAATGTTAAAGTCTAATTATTATGTGTCATGTCATTTTTGAGTCTGTATATACATTGGTGCATCCTTAAGTTAAGAGAAGATGAATGATCATCACGATTGGTCATCATCTGGTACTTTCCCCTGGTTTAAGTGAATGATTGTGCCTGGTTTCAGTGTTCATTCTCTGTCCACTAACTCATCACGCTCTGTGAGGAGAGACTCTTCTAGTCCAGTGCTTCATTCCCTCACCACAGAGGGAGTGCTTTGAGGCAATTATTTCTTATTGTTTGATACCAAGCTTGCTTCATTTCAGTATTACAAATCAGTTTCAGCACTTGAATTGTGATTAGAGAAGTGACCAATTCCAAGAGTACTGATATTAAAAGCACTGGGACTTTTCACTGAATTAATCCAGTTCCACTGCTTACCTGCGCAAGGTGTGTTTTACACGCTGAGACCAACATGAGATTCTGGTGCACAATTACATTTATAGATGCATGTACTATTTTTGCTAAACAAATTGTCCCTTGAGTTTACATTTTAAATTTAAGTTGTCTATACCAGTGTTCTTGCTGAAGTCAGACTCCTTAATTTCCTCTATGCAGAGACATTTAGATGTACATGTCTGTCTCTGGGGTTGCTGTGGTAGTGTGTGTGTGTGTGTGTGTGTGTGTGTGTGTGTGAATGGGTGTATTGAGGTGGATGTAATGTGTTGTGTGGTTCAGGCATTACTGTGGCGTCTCTTTGCTGCTGTATCAGCCCTTCTGTAAGCATTCCTCTCATTCATTGCTCAGTGTGTTTGTGATGACACATGCTAGCTAAATTCTGATTATATCAACTATTAAAGGGATGGTCATTAATTACTCACCCTCGTGTCGTTCCAAACCCGTAAGGCCTTCGTTCACCTTCAGAACACCGATTAAGATATGTTTGATGAAATCCGAGCATGAGCTTTCACACTTGGCTTGGAATGTTTTCACACCAGATGAATTTGTGTTCTTCCAAATGTGTCGATGTCCAGCCGGAGTACCCGTGAGCTCCTCTAGATCAGGGGTTTTCAAACTCTGGTCGAGGGATGTGAGACTTAAAAAAATGGGTCACCAGGATGATTTAATGAAGATTTATATATATTTGTATAACAAAGTTCAAGACTCCGGGAAGAAGGAAGCGGCCAACTTAACTTTAATAACAAAATAAACATTAACAATAAAATGAAAGTAAGCGGCAGACTCCAGTGCTTATGTGTTTGCGTGTTTCAGTCAGAACCCACTCAACGCTCAAAATGCCAAACCTTTTGTTCAGTCTTGAGTCCTGCAAGCTAACCTCTCATTATGACAAGAGTAGACGCAATGTAAATAGATGATTTATTTTGCAGTGTAGAGGTATAGAGAGATTCCTTGATTAGTCATAACTAAGATTGCAAAAAATCTGAAATGAGTGACAGCTTTTCAGTGATTGTGAAGCACCCTCAGTGAAGCACCACCCCATCCCTATATATATGGGTCGCATCAATTTAAAAGAAAAAATAGGGCCGCTCTTCAAAAGTTTGAAAACCCTGCTCTAGTTAAGTCAAGTCAAGTCACCTTTATTTATATAGCGCTTTTAACCATACAAATTGTGTCAAAGCAACTGCACAATACTGAACAGGAAAATTTTTGAGTTAAAGGCATTTCATTATTGAATTCAGTGATGTCATTGTCCAGCTCAGTTCAGTTTAAATAGTATCTGTGCAATCAAGATTGTTCCAACTGCAGCAAAGTCAGATTGTAAGGGCACCACTGGTTCCAGTGGTCTTTTCCCGATGGCTGTCTAGGTGACAAAAGTCCTCACTGGAGATCTGTCTCTGGGGCTCATCTAGGTGACCCCATCCCACTCCATCCCAGACCTTGCCACTGTCTCTTGGACTCCATTTCCCATAACACCCCATGCCTAGGAACGGTTTGCTTACACCCTGTTTCCTGTCAGGAGGACTATTTAAGCTGCACTCAAACACACACACTTAGCGAAGTCTTGTTCCACTGTTAGTGGACATTTCTAAGTGTTTCTCCTTGTTTTCATTGCCTTGTTCTTGTCTTGTCTTGTTTTGACCTTGGACTGTTTCCTTGTTTTTGTGAGTGTTTGCTGCCTGCCCTGACTATTGCCTGTGTTTGGATTACTCTTTGTCTTGCCCTGGATACTGTTGTTTGCTTGTGTTGGACCCTGCCTGTTTTGACTACAATCTGTACAATAAAGCTTGTATTTGGATCTACACCTCCATTGCCCTGCCCGTTCGACAATCTAGTTATTGGGCTTTTGGTCCCTGACTTACATATTGTTATCTGTGGGGGTTATTGTGAAGGGCTAGAATACACACTGGTCTTGCATATGTGCAGTTGAGCCCCTGCTCATGGTAAAATTATTAGTTGCATTTTTGCATGCCGGAAATATGTGAAACATTTTACTATAGCATTGTAGGGAGAAATTAATTTAAGAAGTCACATGTTCAACATATAATATGTTGATAGGGCCTCATTTGCGAGATGAACAGAAAGTGTGGTATTTACTTAGGTGGTGCTGTTGACCTACTTTTAATCAAATTAAAGTAAAACACACAAATAGCATTAAAGGGGACCTATTATGCCCCTTTTTACAAGATGCAAAATAATCCAGAGCATATATGTGAAGTTTTAGCTCAATATACCCCACAGAAAAAAATTGTATAGCTTGTTAAAATTGCCACTTTTAGGGTATGAGCCCAAACGCGCTGATTTTGAGCATGTTGCTTTAAATGCAAATGAGCTGTTGCTCCCGGAGAAGAGGGCGGAGCTTCAAGAGCTCAAGCTCCAGCATTAGCAGTGCTTTACAAATAAACATTTCACGATTACTACAAACCTGTTATCTTTACAGAAAACATACTCTGTTTCAAAGTCAGTTATGTGATTATACTGTGCATAATAAATTCGCTTTTGTGAATTGCACCGACGGCGGGATTAAAAATAACAACATAGCTGGTTTCATGCTATCACAAACTTTATAAGCCTCACTTCTGATTATGAGCTCGACAAGTTCAAGAGATCGACTCACTGCTTTCATATGAAAACATACAGAGACAATGGTAGCTTTAGCATCATTAGCCTTACAGAGTGCCAAGAAGCTCTTTCAGAAGGACAATTTGGAAAACAAACGTGTGATACATACTTTGTCTGGATCTGACGTTCGCGCACAAAGAGTTTGTATTGATTCCTAAACATTTGGGGGACATTACCGATTCTTTCCAGGATATTTCCTTTGAAAACCAAATGTAACCACAGTGTCCTTAAGCTCAGATGAGGGAGATTATGGCGACTCCTATGTTCAGTACTGCATCCCTAAACACTTGTAAAGTCTCTTTGGCGCTGACAGTGTGTATATCTCTAGTAATGGCGACCGCAGCTTCTCTCTCAGGGCTGTGTTTATGCTAATAGAGCAGAGAGCGTCACTAACGAGCGGGACTTTTACCCCTCGGTGACGTGAACGGAGGGAGAAGCTGAAACAGCTCGTTCTGAGACACTGTTTATCATTTATTGGTTTTATTAAAAAATTAGTTGGTGGATTTTTAACACTAAAGACTGGTTGTATTCACACAATTGTGTTCAAACACCTTATAAAAGTGATTTTTGCATAATAGGTCCCCTTTAAGATACTTGTGTTTCTGAATAAATAAATAAATAAAAAAAGTGGTGTCATAAATCAGGAGTCTGTTTTGATTTAAATGTCAGAAGCTATAGTTTACATCATAAATCATAAACATGGAATTTGTAAATTAAATAATTTAATATGTATAGATTTATTAAAATGTAATATATTTTTCAAAAGATTTTTAGAATTTGTACGGCTCTTTTGATTTGTTCCATCTATTAGTATTATATCCACAAATAAAATATTAAGGTTCATTTATCTGGGATAAAACAGCAGATATTGATTTTATTATAGCTAAGTTTTCAATGTATTCTTATTAAAAAAATAACTTTAATACTGATTATTAGTTTTAACAAGTAAATTGTTGCTTTAAAAAAAAGTTAATATCTGCGCAGGAGAGATTTGGTGTTATATATATATATATATATATATATAGGTATCTGCATATATTATTTGAAAAATTAAAAAAATATTGGCATATTGATATCGGCCTAAATCTAATATCATGCATTCCTATATAGTACCTTATTTTTCTCAGGAGACAAATATAAGAAGTAGACTTTGTTCATGTAATTATAATTATAATAAGAATATAAAAACACCATTTCGGTCTAGGAGAAACGCTTGCTATGTCAAAGGGCTGTATCTTGGATAGATGATGTGTATGATGTGGTTTGTATGTGTCTTGCAGTGAAGTATGTGGACTGTGGCCGAGGAGCTCGTGTCAGGTTTGAATGCAGTCCGCCTGGAGACTTTGGGATATCGGTGGATGGGGTTGTGTTGGCCCTACGGCCGCTGCTCTGGTCCCGCTCCTGGATATCACCTCTGCTCATCAAAGCCCAGGATCAAGACACCCAGCAGCAGTGGCAGACCCAGGTCCAACTGCTTCCAGCCAGAGACCGTCCAGCAACGTGCGACATCTGAAGCTCTCTTCTGGACTGTAGCTGTTACGTGAGCGTCTGTAGTGCATTTAGACACATATTTGGCACTCATTTGGGCCTATAGTGTGGCGTGGATGCAGCACGGGTTCACTTAGAAATGCTCAGCAATGATTCATCCATTAACGGGGCTGCTGTGATGAAGTGAGAAGAGATCAGCTGGTCATTGATCTCAGCATGTTCTGATTTATGAAGAGAATTTCTGATGTATTGTTTTATAAATCTGCTAAATTTGTGAGCGTACACTGCTTCGTTATGACTTATGTGTATATGCATGATTCTACAGGAAGATTTATACATCAACCTTTTTTGTATTTCATATGAATATAGGCACTATTTTGTTACTTCTGCGGTTGCCTCAGCTGATCTTCATTTAAAGCTATCTGAACTGGACGGGTCATTATAGAATCAGGGCCGTTCATTGGCCGATGAAGATATGTAATCAGTGGCTCTCACTCAGACACGTTTGGTGCCAAAAAAACTGATTCAGTGTTTGCTGTTGTTGAAGATTTGTAGTTTGTAGAGATTTGCTGTTGTAGTTTCGGACAATGGGCCAAATATTCAGCAAAAGGAAAAACTGTAAACAAACAAATTTGTAAAAACAGAAAAGCATTGTCAAGTATTTCTAATTCACATTCGCTGTAGTTCACATAACATTTTACATTCCTTCCTCATTATAGGATTATGTAAAGGAACGCGGTTGCTTCTTGATGGTTCTTCATGATTTTTCCACCAAACTAATGGGTCTTGGTTGTGTGAAATGAGCTTGCTGATGGGTGCTGTTGTGCTGACAGAACTTGAGTCAAAGTCCTCTTTTAGCTGCAGCTGAGTCAGTGCATGAAGTACTGAACAAACCCTGAGGACAGCAGATAACTCTGATGTGGCCAATGTGTTTTATGTCAAGGAAGGTGCTGGCAGAGAGAGCGTTCTGTGAGAGAAGAGCTGCCGACAGCAGTAAGAAGCCGCAGTAATGTTAGAGGAATGAGACTGAAACATGCTTTTCTGCTGGTGGATATCAGACCGCTCTTAATTTGTGAAGCACAGGTCACTCTTTCCAGGTGCTAACTGGAAAGATACTTGGCTATACTTGTTCATATAGCCTCTCCAGCATGTAGAAAGCAATTCCACTTGGTTTTATGAAAAAAAATTCAAAAAGTGAAACTTTCATATATTTTAGATTTTTTACATGTAAAATAAAACACTTCAAAAGTGTATTTGTTTTAATTTTGATGATTAATAGTGAATTGGTGGGTTTTTGTTAAATGTGAGCCAAAATCATCACAATTAAAAGAACCAAAGACTTAAACTACTTCAGTCGGTGTGCACTGAATTTATTTAATACACGTTTCACATTTTGAGTTGAATTAATGAAATAAATGAACTTTTCCACGACATTCTAATTTATTGAGATGCACCTGTATGTGCCAAAAAGATTCAATTCTTTATAAAAAAGGTACAACTTATGTCTTAGAAACTGGTAAATGATAATGCATGTGTGTTTTCAGTAATCACTCCCTGTTTGTTTGATTGATTTACAGTTTGTGATGTAAAGCAGACATTTACAGCATAGACAGACTGTGGTGCTTTACACAAAGATATTTTTTTTAAAGCTAAACAGGTGCTTCATTGTCATTGGTCGTTCCTGTAATTATAACCGATAGATGCCTGTGATTGGCTGCACAGATTTAACCCATTCCTTCACCTGTGTATCTGCAGGATCAAGATGTTCCAGATTTAGTGTTTCCTTCTCATCAGATAGTCGTCTCTCAAACGCACCAAGAGAGATTGGGTTATTCCTCCTATTAATGTGCCAGAAAACTCAAGAGGGCCTTTCCCAATGAAGCTGGTCAAGGTAAGAGCAACACAATTATAGAAATATCATATGACCTTGCAATATTCCATATGCATGCACATGCGCACATTATACATATTAATATATTTATGCATATGAATGAATCTGCTGATGTTAGGGCAAAGCATAGAATCACATCAGCCATTGGTTAATATCAACTTATGTCCATATAGCAGTCAGTGTTTCAGGCTACTGATAAAGCCAACTGTTAACACAATAACTGACATCTGACCATTCAAGTAAATCATGTCCTTATCAGGTTTGTGTGCCAGGACAGATGCTACAGGCATGTTTGTGTTGTGCTCACTGCTGTGCTGTAGATTCGCTCAGATAACGATGAGAAGGTGAGTTTGCGGTACAGCGTGACGGGTCCCGGCGCTGACCAGCCGCCCACCGGAGTCTTCTCCATTGACCCCACCTCAGGCCTTGTGACGGTCCTCAAGCCGCTGGACCGTGAGCACCTGCCCCGCTTCAACGTGAGCTCATCATCATCAGCTCTGAACTCGAGATGCTCTGTGGTTTTTAAGAAAGTGCTCTGTGAAACTGAAACAGTTACGGTATTGATCTCGTTCTGTACGCCGGGTAATAAAACACAGTCATTCAATTAAACATTAGAGTGAAGGGCGGATTATTCAGACTGTGTAATACTACATATTTTGAAAAGCAGGGGCTTAAGCCCTGTATTATTTAGCTGAAATGTGTCCCTGGAGCACAAAAGCAGTCATAAGCAGCACAGGTATATTTGTAGCAATAGCCAACAATACATTGTATGGGTAAAAATTATACATTATTCTTTTATTCCAAAATCATTTGGAAATTAAGATCATGTTAAGACATGAACATATTCCTACCATAAATATATCAAAACTTAATTTTTGATTAGTAATATGCATTGTTAAGAACTTCATTTGAACAACTTTAACAGTTATTTTCTCAATATTTAAATGTTTTTGCACCCTCAGATTCCAGATTTTAAAATATTGTCATATCATAACAAACCATACATCAATGGAAATATTAATTATTCAGCTTCAGATGATGCATAAATATCAGTTTCACTAAATTGAACCTTATGATTGGTTTTGTGCTCCAAGTTTATGTCATGCAGACGCTGATCAGAAGTGTTTTAACTCATCTGAAATGCAG
Organism: Gymnocypris eckloni scoliostomus; assembly: GCA_027564155.1. Lineage (NCBI taxonomy): Eukaryota > Metazoa > Chordata > Actinopteri > Cypriniformes > Cyprinidae > Gymnocypris > Gymnocypris eckloni. Next base: position 34,303,615 of record CM050422.1, read on the forward strand.
TCATCAACGAATCCAGAAGAAAAATCTTAGCTTAAAAATGCAAAACAGAAAATAATAATCAGAAATGCAGAATATTATTTTGATTTCTGAAGATCATGTGACACTGAAGACTGGAGTAATGATTCTGAAAATACAGCTTTGATCACAGAAATTAATTACAGTTTAACAAATATTCACATAGAAAATAACAATAATAATATTTCACAATTTCTTTGTTTTTGCTGTATTTTTAGTTCTTCATACTATGTGTTTAAGTGAGCAAAGTAAAAGCAATCTACTCTTCTTGTGTGTTGTGCGTGCCCTGTATTTATTGATTTATTCATACAGTACTCTGTGTGTTATGGCATCAGTTGAGGGCACACGCTGTGGATCTGAACGGTAATCAGGTGGAAAACCCAGTTGACGTCATAATCAACGTTATTGATATGAATGACAACCGACCAGAGTTCATCCAGCAGATCTGGAACGGAAGTGTTCCTGAAGGATCTAAACCAGGTTAAACCATCTCCAATCAATCGAACTGGGTTTAGCTGAGTGTGCTTTGTCTTATATTTAGTCTCTGGTTTATATAGGCACGTCAGTAATGATGGTGACGGCGGTGGACAAGGATGATCCCACGACTCTAAACGGCCAGCTGCGCTATAAGATCGTGTCTCAGAGTCCCAGCATCCCCGGTCCAAACATGTTCACCGTTAACAACAGCACTGGAAGCATCATCATTGTAGCTGCTGGCCTGGACCGAGAGGTGCGGCATACATCTGTCCCACATTACCTGACTGATAAACCTTGACACCTGGATTAGTTCAACTGGTCCCAACTGTTTTTAGATGTGGGGGAAAATATCATATCAAGAATCACATCAACAAGCTAGTATCCCAAAACAAACAACAAAACCCAAACAGGCCCGTCCTGCTCAGACACTCAACACAAAGAATCTCCAAGTTTCATATAACTTCGTATGACTTTCACATAGCACAACAAAATATTTTGCTTGATTTATTTTCATATCACTCAGTGCCGCCTGCTGGTGTGATGCTGTAAAATCCACAGCACTAACACCCAGAACAACATCTGCATGCTTGAACCTCCCTCGACCAGAACTAACGTGTTAATCTAAGCACTGTAGGTCAATAGGAGAACACAGATGTGCACTTGTGACACAGTGACAACCAAGCAAACTATCAAGAAGGAGTCCAAACTGAAAAGACTTTACTTTGAGAATTGTAATCAAGGGTGAGCTCAGAGAGTCATGGACTTTATTAAACATCATAGACTTTAATAATCTAATAACAAGAGTAAAAAACTGAAACAGACAGGCATTGTTAGTTTTGACAATTTTAAGTAGTAAAGTGCATAGCATATTCAAATTCATGGCAAGAGATAGTGGCGCCGATGCCCTCCTGAGCTCAACAGCGCCCACACACTGTAAATCTGTGGTGAGAAGTGGAACTGCAGCACGCTCTTGTTGAGTTTTGAGACTGCCCGTAGGGCTGTCAAAACAAATTAAATTTCTAATATTCATGTAATTTAAAATAAAAATCCACATTCGAATGCAAAACGCTGCATTGGAATTTTAGGTGTGCGTCAGGTATCGTGGCGATGACGAGGTGTCGTTGCATTTTAATGCTTTTTTTTTAGCCTGTCCAGTTGAATCCACTCGATGCGGTGCTGCACATTCACAATATTGCGGGAAGAGAGAACATCAATGTGGAGATGTTGTTTACCTCCAAACTGAAATCAAGCCGTTAACACAGAACGCATATTTATTGCATTTTCTATCATCGTTGCACTCACGTCTCACACAAGAGAGCCCAAAGACATGTACAATTAATGTACGTTAAACTTTTAAAACATGTAATTACTAGATTAAGAAACTAGCTTACTAGTGAACGTGCATATTAACAGCGTAAACATGAACCGTGCGATCATATGATTAAATGTTAATGAGGTGTATCAGTAATGATGAATCTGTGAGTTTAAAGCGGCTCTGACAGAAAGACTGCATGTGCCGCTGACAGAGACACGCTGTTTGAGATATGTGCTCTTTTCATAAATGCATAACTTACATTTCACAGGTATATTCTCCATCTGTAAATGCTAGAAAGCCATGGACATATTTCCATTTTGCTGTCAGAAGTGCATTATCTTTTGCTTTGTGATTATCTTTTAAACTTCACAGACGTAGTTCTGAATGCATGTGCGCCAGACAGACAGAACGCAATAAAATATGAGCGCAATGACTCTGACTAAAATATACATTTTGCTGAAATGTTTTTAGTTGAACATTTTAAACGTGTATTTGTATGATAGCACTAAGTGTAAAGAGACTGTAATGGGGTAGTCAAAATAGCCTTTTTACTCAATTAGCCTAGTCTGTGCGTTTTCATTTTTTAGTTTAGTAAATTTAACTTTGCTCTGAAAGCATTGTTTTTGTTTTTAGATCGCAATGCTACTATGTTAGAATGTAATGTGATTTTAACCCTTTTTGCACATTATATTTGCTACATGGTTACATTCACTGTATTTATTTGTTTAATCCAAATACAACATACCGAGATATGAACCGTATACCGCAAATCAGCCCAAAAATTTGGCTTTTAATATTTTGCTCATATTGCCCAGCCCTACTTTGAAGAAACGTGCATTTGGTAATATTTTGCTCGATGCGCCTCTTGTGGCCTCATTAGAGAAGCCAACAGGTTTGTTTTTCTAACTGAATTTATGCCTTTTAAATTCTAATATATTTCGAATTTCTATAATATTTTAGTACAAAATTCTAATTGAGTTTTTCAGCCAATTTGACAGCTCTACTGCCCCGCTTATATTATTTTCACTTTAGTTTATCTCGCTCCGGACCAGGATGATATCAGTCAGCTTCAGCTATGCGCGTCTGCTTCGGGTCAGAAACTAGCGGCATGTCTGGTTTTTTGGGGTTTTAAATTAATGAAGTGTTAATCCGTTAGTTTAAATGTGCTCACATGTAAAGCCTTTGTCTAGTTTAGTTCATTTATTTTGAGATGAGACTATTTTCTTTTCCACTACAACTTGTATTATTCTAAATCCAAGGCAAAAATTCTACAGCATTCTGTGGGTATACTTCGAGCCTGTCGTTAGCGTGGCTGATTAACACAAGGACATTAGATCTCTGTGTGTGTGTTTCATTAGAATATAAAGACTATGAGCTTTCTTCAGTTTATTATAAACTAGATTCTGCCCCACCTGAACTCATGTTCAGGAGCCGCTCCTGGAAACCTCACAAACAGCAGGACATTGACAAGACCTGAAAATCAAGATTGAAAACACAAGGGCTTCGTCATGATATCTTCATTAATTAGAGTCAGTTCTGAGTCATTTGCAGGTAAAACAGACCTTTCATCAAAACTCTCCTCGTCATAAAACTTACTGACTACTTCGCTGGAAAGAAATCAATGCAATTATCAATTTATTTTCACATTCACCTAATTGGCTAACTAATTAATTTTTTGATTATGTGTGATTATGATTCCTGTGTGAGTGCAACCGTCGAAAGTCTGGTCTGATCGCTGGAGCAATGCAACCACAATGCCAACACTTTCATGAATCCTAAAACAACAAACGCTGCTGAGAACAGTCTTGCAGTAACGAGGGAAGCGGAAACGAACTGAAAGTGCACAGAGACACGATTAGATTGTGCAACATGACTGACTCCATCAGAATACTGGTGCAAATCAATTCCAAAACACTTAATTTAATGAATTTACTGTGAACCTCACCATAAAAATGCAGTAGAAATCAAACACCATCTTACATAATCATCCTCCCAAACATAAGCAAAGACAATCACACGGGATGCTAATTAGTAAATTAGACACAGGTGGAAATTAAATGTGGCCCTGAAAGCAAAACCCTTCATTCTCTGCTTTCGTTTTCTGAAATGTATACATTTTAATAATATACACCCTTGCAAGAAAGAGTTGACTTTCTCAGCCATGATTAGTTGGATCTTGATGTGGTCTCTCTCTGCAGACAGTGCCTCAGTACACACTGATTATTCAAGCCACTGACATGGAAGGAAACCCCTCGTACGGTCTCTCTAACACAGGAACCGCTGTTATCACCATCACAGATATCAACGATAACCCTCCGGAGTTTACCTCTGAGACCGTAAGAACACACACACGCACACACCCACTCACACGCACGCACGCACGCACACATACACACACACACACACACACACACACACACACACACACACATGTACGTATGTACACACACACGCTCACACACTCGCACGCATACACACATGCACACACTCTCACACACACACACGCACACACACGCATACACACATGGACACACACACAATGCCCCGTACCACACATTTAGATAAACGAGGAGATGCAATGGATTGCACTCGTCTCTTCATGCAGGTGGAAAAATACCATGTTCTTTATGACTCGCAGTATTTCTTGTATAAAGATTTTAAAACAAAGGAAAAGACGAGAGTCAGCCGTTTTCATCAATGTTTTGCCGCTTGTAGACTGTTGAACTGTTACTGTTCTGTGTACAAAGATGATCAAAATTGAGGGTCAAAGCAATGCAAATACTGAATACTAGACTATAAGCACCTTATAGTTTGCAAATGTAGAAATCCTGACCAGATGTAGAAGAGGTCCACTGACTAATAATGCAGTATCAGCATGTGACATGAATAATAACATGACACGTTCTTTGTTTTGTGTCTGTCACGTATATGTGTTATGTAATACAGTTCTTCGGCATGGTACCAGAGAACCAGGTCAATGTTATTGTGGCCAATCTGACAGTAACAGACAAGGACCAGCCCAACACGGGAGCATGGAAGACCATCTACAAGATAACAGCTGGTGACCCCATGGGCCATTTCTCTGTGCCCACTGATCTCATTTCTAACGAAGGCCTGGTGACTGTCGTCAAGGTAGGAGAATACTGAGAACTGTCATATTTAAAATAACACATTTGTGAATCAGCTACAGTTGTCTATTCAACAAGTAGCTCTTGGTCAGAACAAAAATAGATGAGTGGCTTTGCACGTCTTCAGCGTTCTCTGCAGATCTATATGTTAGACAGTTCACTACAGATCAGCAGCTGGATGTTTTACATAGTCCACTAAACGCTTCACACAACATCAAGCTACAAATGGACACAAGGAGCAGTCATTCATAAAATATGTTTTGAACAGTGGTGGAAATAGTACTGAAAATTTGTACTTATGTATTGTTACATTGCTGAAATAATACTCAATTACAAGTAAAAGTACTTGTGCCAAAAAGTACTTAAGTAAAAGTACAAAGTACTCTTCTCAAAACGAGTTTTTAGCCGGCGTTATTTAATGAATTACCACACTCACACACACACACACACACACACACACAATGAAAGATTATGAATGTGTCAGGGAAAAACAGTAAGGAGGCTGCAATAAATTTTTTATAATTTATTGCTAATCTAGTGCTTTCTGTGTTTTTGGTTTAAGAGATGAAGTCAGAAACACTGACTCGTCATCTCTGCAGTATGCATGTTTCATACAGATTACATAATCTAAGAATATTTGTTTTCTATTCAAATTGGTTTATTTGAAGTTAGACATTTCGCTCTTGATGTCTGTAAGTTAAGCAATGAAGCATACATGGAGTTTCGCTTGAGTTCACAGAGACCGAGACTGCAGACAGTGCACCCTACAGCTTTCTTTATTTTACAAAAGCACCATGTTCAAAAGACACTTCAATAGCGCATATTTCTCTTGGATAATACTATATTGAGCTGACATGTAAAGTCACTGCTACTAACATATTTCAGATAATAAATCATATTTGAGGTCGATTCATGATAGGCGAGCGTTTGGACGTCCTGGTTGATGTACTGTATTACCATAAACTGGGTCATTTATTATCTGCGTGACTTCGCCATTGTAATTTTTTATTTTTTTCTGTGACTAAGCGACTAATACAATTTTGGTCGACCAAGCCTCTTCTGGTCAACCAAAGGTTAGTCGACTATTAGGAGGCAGCCCTAAAAAAATAGCATTAACATTATAAGGACAGATTGTGAGTGATACATTTAATGTTTTGTGTAATTGCTGTTTACTTATAAAAGACCAAGAGCACATGATCAGGATTTAGAAAACAATGCGCTAAACACCAAACCATGGCACGTCAGCTGCTAGACAAACTCTCGGCAACTACGGCAAGAATAGAATAGACTATTTTAGATGGACACCGACTACATTGCTGATTCATACAAATAAATGTATTTATTTCAATTTCTTTTCCCTCTTTATTTCAGTCCGTTGACTACGAGATCAACAGATCATTTGTGCTGACGGTGCAGGCACTGAATGAGGTTCCTCTGGACAAAGGCAACCGTCTGCCCCGGCAGTCCTCGGCCACTGTCTCTATTCGTGTCACGGACGTCAACGAGAGCCCGTATTTTCAGCCCAACCCTAAAGTGTTCCGTCTGCAGGAGGGCATACTGGCCGGGACTAAGATCACGGTCTTCACCGCTCAGGATCCAGATCGTTTCGAGCAGCAGAGCCTCAGGTGCACACAAACCTCTGAGAGAAGCATCAGTCATGCGTATCATTAACAACACTTACTGGAGAGATGATCAAGGACTGCACACCTACTTTAAGAGATCATCTGGTTAGGGGTAGGTTAGGTTAGAAAAATTACAACAGCTCCCCCCGACCTAGCACCCGTCCAGGAAGGTTTGGAGTAGGGAGACTGAGGATGCGTGCACGGGCCTACGCCTGTCAGACTGTACCAGGAAAGCTTTGATCTATCTCCTGTCTAGGAGAAGAGTCTGTTTGGGCGTTGGGCTGAGAATGTGGAAGACCAAGAAGTAGGGACATTGATAAAGGGGACGGGTCGACACATGTTAGAGTATACTATGTCACCTGTGATTGATTCCTGTATAGAAGAAATGCCTTTCTATGTTTTTGGCCTTTTTACTATCAGATCCAGAAATGCGAGGTTCCTTAATGAACCTGCTCCAGACCAGTGAACCAGACTGCCGACCCTTCAGTCAACAATCCAGTAATCCTGATCCAGCATCGCATTCCATCAAAGAACTTTGGCTGGAACTGTCCTTCCTCAAATCCTTTATAGGTTATGAATTGGTTGAGGGCTATTTCTTGCCTTTAAGCCTGTAAGGGGTAGGTTTATTGTGTGAGTCAGTTCCCGGGTTAGATTCTGCGTTGTCCAGAGTCTATTATGAGTAGGTTTAAGGTATGGGTTTGTTAGGGTTAGGTTTGGTTAGGGTTTGGGTTATGGTTACCCTAACCCTAACCACATTCTTATACATGTGTCCAACCAATCGTTTTAAGGACCAACACTAACTTCTGTATATAACATACATGTAATGAATACAAATATTATGCAACCTTGATTATACCTTAACACTTTTATGCTCTTCTTAGGTACAGCACGCTGTCAGACCCGGCGAACTGGCTGAGAATCGATCCCATGGCGGAGGGATCACAACCATTGCTGTTTTAGACCAGAGTCTCCGTTTGTTCAAAACAATATCTACATGGCTTTGTTCCTTGCCATCGACAGTGGTATGTTTGCTGACCCACACAATTATTTCTGTATCTGCAGCTGTAGGGCTGTCTATATGATGTGGGGTGAGGAGAGCCAATACACTAGATGAATTTTCAACGATCACACATCAATTTTGTCCTAAAAATGTAACCCCCTTAAAAGGCAATTAAGTCAGTATTGGGTTGTAAGAAAAAGCATTGAATAGACATTTACAAAAATCAGGTTTAGAAGTAAATATTTTCATTCAACACTTCATAAATAATGAAAATAAATGGTAAAATTAGAGGCAAACTGAGGGAACAGTAAAGGCAATAGTGTGATCATTTCTGAATGGAACAAATCCTCTCTCTGTTTTTGCTGTTTGAATAGTTTTCTGTCTGTCCCTCAAAGTCACATGTACAGTATGCTTCCTTTCTATTCTAAATAAATGGATCGAAACAACCAGCCAGTTTTAAGCCTTTAACGATGGCATTAACAGTGCAGATATTGAGCTTATAACCATGTCTTGGGTCGTTTCTGTGCATAGTCAGAGTGGAGTAAGAAAACATCTCAACACTTTAGGGACTAAAATATCCGTAAATACTTTTTGGTAAATAATTTTACACATTATACATTTAACAGAGGCTTTTATCCAAAGCAACTTACAATGCATTCAGGATATAAATTTTTGTCAGCATGTGTGTTCCTGGGAATTGAACCCACAAACTTTTGCTGCTAATGCAATGCTCTACCACTAAGCCAAGGAACATTTACCTAACATATATATGTATGCATAACCACCTGGGTAACTGCATTCATTTTTTATAATTCAATGCAACGATGACAACTATTCCTTATTAAATCAGTGCACTTAGTGTCCATTATTCCTTCTACTGTTACATCAAGGGAATGTCCTCAAACACTGTCACCTTATCTCCTGTTTTCTCTTTTTTTTAAGAATGCCAAAATATGTCCTATAAGCAATTTTTGAAGAACATTAACCAACAATTCCAAAGTTTTGGTTTGTTTCAAGAAAGCTTATTGGAATATTGGGTTCTGCTTGACCACTTACTGTTATTTATAGTTCAGAAATGATCATAAGTAGAGAGGTTTAATGTTTCATTTGCTTGATATGTTTTATGTAATACACAACACTATTAATCTAAATGAGATGGTCAGAGGTGATGGTGGTTTTACAGAGAGGAGGCTTTTTGTAATGTTTTTTTTAGCAGAAAGAATGCTCCAACCGAGCAACGGCTATAAATGCGACAAATCCAAATATTTGCACATCGCTGAAAACAGTGCGAGTACTCATTATGTTTATTATTACAGGGAAATAGGTTATTTTTTTCTTTTTCTGAGCCCATTTCGTTCTTCCGGTTTGAAAAGCAAAGTTGAAGAAATGTCCCAAGTGTGAGCAATAACTGCGCTGTATTATGCTTGAGATAATATTACAGTGCATATTTGCATTGATTCATCTGTTGAACCCTTGGAGACATATGGGTCAAAAGTGTGTGTTTCTTCAGTGCAGTATGTTCGAGTTTCCCAGCTAATGTTTTGCTATCAACACAAATGGAAAATATGTCTGTAAGAAGCTATTAATGGAACAATGATGCATTTAAGAACATTCACAGCATGGATTGCAGTTCATATCCATTTTATAGAAGAAGATTTTATAGACATACTTCATTACTGTATTACTGTTCTAGTTCTATCTATGAAGCTATTCTATCGACACATTGTTCAGTGTTCGGAAAAACAGAAGAAAATTATGTAGCCAGAAATTCAAAGAAGAATGAACAGAAATGTAATTATGCCTTTATTCTCTCTGCTTAAGAGCGTTAAAGCGATATATGTAATTTGATCAGAGACTGTAGGAGCGCGTGCTGGTAAATTAGATACTATGAAATATCTTTTTAAAAAGTCCATTCTCATTTTCCTTATTGACCAATAACTCTGGACAGTTTAAATACTAATTCAATGGCATGTCTTAAGAATGGTTATTTATAATAATAAAATACTGGGAAGTTTGTTGTCAGAGTTTTACATCCACCCCACCCCCACCACCACTCCCGCTTTTCCATATTTTTACTCCACTCCAGTTTTTTTCAGAACTGAGGTGTAAACGGCCAGGGTTTCGAGACACTTTAACATGACCCTTGTATTGAATATTTCTGCAGAATAGTACAAACAACTCATTTGATTTAGTTAACACTAACCCACACCAAGAAAATGTACTGATATGAATGGCATCATTTACAGTAAACAAGAAATTAGAAATCACTTTTTATTTTAATTCATATTATTGTTTCGATTGAGAATAATTCTGGCGAATCGATCCAAAGGAATCAATATTTTTGATACTGGTGTTTAATGTAAATCCTAATTTTAAATCTTAATTTTGTATTTAAATATTATCAATATTCGAATTGTATTCAAATTTAAAGTGTATAATTTAATTTAAGGGGCGGTTAAGCCTTTGCCTTTTCTCCTGAGGCCACAAGAGAGCAAAATATTACTAATACACGTTTATTAAAGCAATAATATAATATGACTATCTTTGAAAAAGTGCATAATGTTTTAAATAATGTTTAAAAATGACCGAAAACCAATCACAAAGAGTACTTTTTCGTTTAAAAACACGAGATGAAGTGGGATGGAGAGAAACCCACCATAAAGTTGAGACATGTTTTTTAAAGTTAAACTTAGATTGCACTTTATTTTAAGGTGTCCTTGTTACACGTTACATGTAATTACTATTATAATAACAATAAATTGTGCATAATTACATGCAAGTAACCCTAAACCAAACCCTTATCCTGACTCGAACCATATAGTAAGTACATATAGTTTGTATTATAATTAGTATAATTACAGTATTAGTATTACTCAGTACTTAAATGTATAATTACACTGTAACAAGGACACCTTCAAATAAAATGTAACCTAAGTTAGGACAGCTTCTTCCATCTGAGATCAATTGCTAAACTGAAACAGGCCTGCCTCAAACAGCAATCTCTCGTCTTCCAAAGTTGTCCAAAATGCTGCAGCGAGGCTGCTTACTGGAACAAAAAAAAGGAATAACATTTCTCCAATTTTAGCGTCTTTACATTGGCTTCCGGTAAAGTATAGAACTGATTTTAAAATATCTGTCTTTATCAAGGCTATATCTGGCTTTATCTGGCCTTGCACCAAAATACATCAGTGACCTTCTGACTCCTTACTCTCCTCAAAGAGCACTTAGGTCTAATCATCAGCTTCTCTTAACTGTCCCACTTGGTCGCTGTCCAACCAAGGGTGGTCGGGCTTTTTCAGCTGCAGCCCCTAAACTGCCTGTAAATGTGAGACTTGCTCCTTCACTATCTAGTTTTAAGTCTGTCCTCAAATCTTATGTTTTCTCTGGCTTTTGATTAATGTAAGTTAAGGCTTTGCTCTGATCCTGTTTTATGTTTAATTTCCATATGCTGCATGTTTTCTTTTATGGTTTTTATATGTTGTATTTTTTTGTACAACACTTCGGTGCAACTCTGTTGCTTTTAAATGTGCTATATAAATACATTTTGACTCGACTTGACTATACCAAATACTGCTGAGGAGAAATTTAGTTCAGCGTTGACCCATATTGCGTATCTTATCTTGAGTTTGCTGGCAGTTTGTTGATGTTCCTGTTCATTACGAGTCTGTTTGGTCTCCAGGGATTCCTCCGGCCAGCGGCACCGGGACTCTGCAGATCCTTCTCCTGGACGTCAATGATAACGCTCCGGAGGTGTTTCCGCCAGAGGCAGAGATGTGTGAAAAACCTGAGAACAACGGCATTAATATCACAGCACTTGATGCAGACATGGAGCCCAACGCTGGACCCTTCTCCTTTGAGCTGCCTTCACAACCCAGCGATGTCAGGAAGAACTGGACAATCACGCGTCTCGGTGGTGAGAAAATACACACAGATATCATCTCATCTGCCTCTTCAACAGTTTCTACGCCAGATGTGTGCAGTCAGATTTTCATTCTAATGTTGACGAGGCGTCTACACACGACGCATCACAGCACATCTTTTTCTGAAGCACTGAAATATGCATTTGGATAAAACAAGATGTGGGCGGGATTTAATGTAAGTTAAATGTAATTCTGAATTTAATTAATTCAAAAGTTAAATGTAATTCTGTTCCCTTCATACAAATTTACTGTACATCTAAACTTAACTAAAACAAAATTAAATAGTCAATAAAATGAAAAAAATATATGTGCAATATAATGAATGAGGCGTCTGCTTATTTATATGCTCCGGCGACCTTTTCATGGTCATTAGTTTAGGAAATAATCATGTAATGCAGGGTCTCCAACCTTTTATAATTCGAGATACTTTGTAAACATGAAAGTGGACCTACCCGTATTATACAATACTTAAATCTCGGTATAATATGGTATAATGTTACCTGCGACGTCACTTGCATTTGACACAAATCGTGCATGTTACCAATGAAGACAAGACGCTGAAGTGATTAAACGATTAAAACTGATTTAGTTCTGTATCATACAGGGTCCTGCAAGCCATCTGTAGGAGAACAAGACAAGACACGCAAATCCGTGGCCACAGAACAGCAGAATATGAACAATGTGCAAATTCTGAATAACAATAAATATTCAACTGTGAAAATATTCAAACCATCTCTGGTATTTTCATAATAATTGAGTATATTTATAATGCATTGCTAATCAACATACGGAATAGCACATATTTTTTGCCTCATTCTGTGATATGAAGCCACATCAGTTCACAAAAGGACGTTATTTTACTGATTTTGCAGAGTAAAAACATTTTATAATGTTCTCTTTTGTTGAGAACAGGTTTAGAAACGTTTCTCAACATGGACACTCGTGTTACTACATTTACATTTACGCATTTAGACGCTTTTATCCAAAGCGACTTACAGTGCATTCAGGCTATACATTTGTTTTGTCAGTACATGTGTTCCCTGGGAATCAAACCCACAACCTTTGCGCTGCTAACGCAATGCTCTAACCACTGAGCCACAGGAACATACAAAGATTACTACTACTACAAAGATTTGTTGGAATTGTATTATTAGAACTTTACAACGAATTTTCTGATGGGGAATAATTTTTCACACACATGATGAGGATGATGCTTCTTTCGTCCGTTTCAGAGAAGCAGAGGACAAACATTTCCACCGATTACTCATTTAAGCGGCACCAAAATGAGGCTTGGGTTTCGGTACCCTTTTCACCTAAATATTTACAGTCTAATTTATCCATTTTGTAATATTCAATTAATCAATGCCTGAAAGCATGGTTACAGAACATTAACGTATTAATAAGCAGTCAGTAATGATTTTTGATATCATGTTATAACAAATACAACGCTTTACAAGAAGGGTTGAATTATTATCACAGGGAGAGCTTGATTAAATTGTTCCCCTTTACTTGATTGTTAGACAGTAATACCAAACACAACCAAAACTGATAACACTTAAAGATTCAAACAAAATAGTCCCAAGCAAGAAATTTCATAAATAGGTTCGTTGGCTGCAACACACCAGTCTATTAGTCCATAGGAAAGGCAAAAGAAAAGAAAAATAATGATAGTACTTATCAGTCTGTCGTCTCAGTTCTTTTCTGCTTAAAGGTGGAAAGCAAACCGAAAATCCAGACGAGAAAGAAGAAAAACAAATGTCCCCCAAAAGAAGTAAAAATATAATCCACTGGTTCAAGGCCCCACAAAAACAGGTTATCCTCCAGCTGAAAAAAGGTCCTCAGAGCATAGTCCGAATCTGTATATCCCAGACAAGAGCATGCACTTGAAAAACAGCTCGTAAGTCTAATACACCTTGTCTTTTTTTATAAGAGCTCATTTTGGACCATTACTCTGAAGTCAAGGTAACAACGCATGCCACGTCACCAAACATACCCCTCTTTCCAAAATGGCCGCCCTTCCTTCCTTATAGGCAGGCCCATCATAATAAGAGTCCTTAGCAGCCAACAAAAATCCCCATAATTCCCACTCAAACAAAATGCATGTGAGAATTTTCAAAATCAACATCTCTTGCACATGAAAAAATAAACAAACATTTAGGCATGGTAGTCACCTTTTGACATATTTTACATGACCTTTTTACATATTTACCCCTAGAGAGGCTTCCCTGATGAGAACTATCATACAGGCTTTACTGTGGCAGTGCCACAATGTGAGTGTTTATTCATCCACACTTGCAGTACCTGAGTGAACCGTCTGTGAGAGCACCGGTAATTAATTAATTGTACTAAGCGATAACACATTTAAACACAGTCTGCAATGACACTTCACAGTTAGCTCACCTGTAAAATCAGTCAACATTATGTGAGATTACAATGTTGCACTTTGTAACAGTCCTAACAGCTTGAGTTCTCTTGAACAGTTACATTATATCGGATGCTCACTAGCACCAGCTACAGGCTTCGGTGACACGCAGGTGACTGCAGACACTCTAAAGTAGAATATATAAATATTGCTCTTCGGTGAAACCGCCAAACACAGTGTTGTGGACACTTCCAGTTTAGACACTTTCTTAAAATAATTCTTATTTTTATACTGATTCAGGAACACATATGTGAGCCTGAGAATTAAATTGTATGGGTCAAAATTATTCATTTTTATTTTATGCCAAAAATCATTAGGATATTAAGGTCATGTTCCATGAATATATTTTGAACATTTCCTACCATAAAAATCATTTTTGATTAGTAATATGCATTGCTAAGAACTTAATTTAAACAACTTTAAAGGTGATTTTCTCAATATTTAGATTTTTTTGCACCCTCAGATTCCAGATTTTAAAATATTGTCCTATCATAACAAACCATACATCAATGGAAAGATTATTAATTCAGCTTTCAGATGATGCATAAATCTCAATTTTGATAAATTAACCCTCATGACTGGTTTTGTGTTCCAGGGTCACAAATCACACACCTGCAGGTAAATACATATGAATATTTAAAGTATTGCTTTAATAGTGTTAAATCCATTTCCTAGGTGAACATGCACAACTCTCTCTTAAGATTGACTTTCTGGAGAGTGCAATCTATCAGATTCCCATCATAATCTCAGACTCCGGTGACACGCCGCTGTCCAACACCTCGTACCTGCGAGTGAAGGTGTGTCCGTGTGATGATAACGGTGACTGCACGGATCAGGAACGCATCATGAGTGCTGGACTCAGCACAGGAGCGATCGTCACCCTGCTGCTGTGTGTTATCACCCTCCTCAGTGAGTCACATTTACATGTCCAGATCATACTCCAATATAGACTATTCAACTCATATTCTCTTCTAAAGCAACTAAGGAAATATAAATGGTAAAGACAGGATCGCAATGTTTGCTCAGCCACAAAAATTGTTAAGGCACCAAAAAATGATTCTGTTTCTGCTCTTGAAGTCTATGGCAGCCTATGGGACTGCACACAAGATTTATTACATCTGATTAAAACATTTATAATAATAACCGTAAGGGCTAGAAATGAATACTTCCCGAATAACACCTTTCTTGAGATTGACCCTTTCAGAAATCAGTGCTGATGAGGAAAACTAGTCTTGTTATATTCGTAAGAATACCTCTCTCTGTGTAGTCCTGGTGTTGTTGTTTGTCATGTGGATGAAAAGGAGAAATAAAGAACGGCTGGCCAAGCAGATGCTGATCGACCCAGAGGAGGACATAAGAGACAATATCCTGAAATATGATGAAGAAGGAGGAGGGGAGGAAGACCAGGTACTATAACTTTAGCTTGTATTGGTCTATAACAAGCTAAAATAACATTTTAGTGTTATTATCATTGCTGTGTCTGGCACATCAGTAAAGAGCAAATGATCTTTGTGCCAGTAGTGTTTTTAGTCTTGTTGAATGCAGCATATTTTTGCTCCTAAACAGCATTATGACCTGAGTCAGCTGCAGCAGACTGATATAGAGATGGATGACTTCAAGGGCATCCGTCGGATGGATGAGAGACCCGTGCACCCCGTCAGATCCACCGCACCCTATTCAGGAGATATCGGAGACTTCATCAGTGAGGTGAAGTATCAAACTAAGTACTGGAACACATCATTGTTTAACAGAAGACAACACAGCAGGTGGTGCTCGTGTGTTGATCAATGCTGCACATGAGCTCTGACCCTCCAGGAATATATACAGAAATTTGTCAATCAAAACGCTTGCAGTACAGTAAAAACAACCCAGGCACATCACCATCAGGTGGCGCAAAGGCATAGTTAATACTATTGCTCGAAAAAGCTGGAATTTAAATTAAGATAATTAAATACCGTAATTTCATTAACTGTTAAAAACCAACCTATTAAAGTACTGAAATCTGTTTTGTAGCTTTGTAAAACGCTGATGACCACCAAATGCAGGAGGTGATGATAAAGTCACATGATGAACCAAAGCAGCTTGTAAATACTAACATATATAGAATGAGCACATTTACACAAACACTAATCACCATCACGGTGAGACTCATTAAACTGAAATACGCAATAAACATTAGATGTAACATACAACCCTAATAAACATAACTAAGAAGTAACATAGTTATTTCAAAGATAAAACATCAAATTCAAACACAATTTGAAATGCAACGCAGGGAATTCAGGGAGCGTCAGTTTACGGTAAGTTCCTATACATTTTACAGGAACTTACGTTAACCGTTTAGCAGGTTTTTACTGTAGCATTTTCAGAGTTTTTTACCATTAAAACCACGGTAATTTATTACAGTGAAGAACACACTGCTAGTGGACTCCGTTTTAGATGAGAGGATGATATAAAGTGTACACTGCTTGTCTTTGCAGGGTCTGAGGGCTGCTGATAATGATGCTAGCGCTCCACCGTACGACTCGCTCTTAGTGTTCGACTACGAAGGTAACGTATCTTCAGCAGGATCGCTCAGCTCCATCAGCTCCTCCAGCAGTGATGGAGATCAGGATTACCATTATCTCCACGACTGGGGTCCTCGATTCACCAAACTAGCAGACATGTACAGCGGATCAGACGAGTGAAAGACGAGCAGAAGGAGCTTTGTTCCTCGCTTTACAGCTGCAGAGATGGGTTCATACGGATCAAGCAAACACAAGTTTCCGAGGCTTAAAGTAATAGTGCATATATTGTAGAGTATGATACATGCTCGGCTACACTTGAACACATACAGTATAGGAGCACGGTGTTTTAAATGTGCCTTTATGTGATCTGATTGCTGTTCAAGGCTTTAATTATACTGACTTGAGGAGTGATTTTGAGACTTCCGGATGTGTTCAACTATGAAACAAATGATCAGGCTTTTCTCTTTTGGTTACAAAGTGTTTATAAAAAACAAAAACTTATTTTGTCACAAAGTGAAGATTCGCTGGCAGAACAGACAAAGTGTACACTATGCAGTTCACTAGATGCTTAAGTCAAATATTTTGTTCAACGGCAATTTCACATATGCACATAGTTTGAAATAAAAAAGAGATGTAACTTAAAACATTTGTAACTTATTAACTACTGTTGCATTGTATACACATGCGCTTTATACATTAAACAAATATAATGAATTAAACTAATTATATATCTAAGTTCAGTGGGACGGTTAATGTCAGAATGGATTTGTAAACGTGTCCGTGGAAATTAGTTTTGCTCGAGTGTGTACATTTTTCTTTGAGTAAACATGCCGGGTTTATCTGAGCATAATATGATTCTGACCTTCTCGGGACATCTTCTTAACACGCATCTGTGTTTTAACAGCACTTTTAGTTCCTTATAATAACTTACTGGTTTAAAATATATGCGAATTGTTTTCTAGGAATGATGACGAGAGACCGGATAAACATGTTTTGTGAAAGATGCTACTGCAATTTGATATGAAAGTAATCAAACTCTTGCAAAAAATCACAACCCTGGCTCGCTGTAAATACGGGACTGCATATATTTCTGCAAAAACTGGAATACATTCGCTGCGCTTTTCAAATGATACGTCTTCAAGGCGCTATGAGCTATATAAGAGTATACAGTATACAGTTGAAGTCAAAACTTTACATACTCCTTTCATAATCTGCAACATGTTATGTTACCAAAATAAGAGGGATCATACAAAATGCGTGCTATTGTTTATTTAGTACTGACCTGAATAAGATATTTCACATAAAATACATTTACATATAGTCCACAAGAGAAAATAATAGTTGACTTTATAAAAAGGGCCCCGTTCAAGTTTTCATCCCCTTGATTCTTAATACTCTGTTAGCTGAATGATCCAGAGCTGTGTTTTGTTTAGTGATAGTTGTTCACGAGTCTCTTGTTTGTCCTGAACAGTTAAACTGTCTGCTGTTCTTCAGAAAAATCCTTCAGCTCCCACAAATGATTTGGTTTTCCAGCATTTTTGTTTATTGAACCCTTTCCAACAATGACTGTATGATGTTGAGATCCATATTTTCACACAGAGGACAACCGAGGGACTCATACGCAGCTATTACAGAAGATTCAAACGCTCACTGATGCTCCAGAAGGAAAAAACATGCATTAAAAGCCTTTTGAATTTGAAGATCAGGGTAAATTTAACTTAATTTGTCTTCTGGAAAACGTGACTATCTTCTGTAGCTTCTGAAGGGCAGTACTAAATGAAAAAAAAAATGATATTAAGGCAAAACAAGAAAAAATTACACATCTTCATGCTGTTCAAAAGTTTTCACCCCCAGCTCTTAATGCATGTTTTTTCCTTCTGGAGCATCAGTGAGTGCTTAGATCTTCTGTATTAGTTGCAAATGAGTGTCCAGGTGCCTCATTTATAAAGCGTGTGTACGCTTAAATTTGATTGTAGAGTGTGTGTACGTTTAAATCCACGGCAATGCTCATATTGTGTGACTAGATTCTGGACTATCAACAGCAGGCTCTGGCTTGGTAGGTGTGACGTGACGTGATCAGGCTCTGGCTTGGCAGGCGTGACATGAGCAGGCGTGACGTGACGTGAGCAGGCTCTGGCTTGGCTGACGTGACGTGAGCAGGCTCTGGCTTGGCAGGCGTGACGTGAGCAGGCTCTGGCTTGGCAGGCGTGACGTGAGCAGGCTCTGGCTTGGCAGGCGTGACGTGGGCAGGCTCTGGC
Source organism: Gymnocypris eckloni scoliostomus (assembly GCA_027564155.1). Taxonomy (NCBI): domain Eukaryota; kingdom Metazoa; phylum Chordata; class Actinopteri; order Cypriniformes; family Cyprinidae; genus Gymnocypris; species Gymnocypris eckloni. The sequence goes on from CM050422.1 coordinate 34,322,279, forward strand.
TTGGTAGGCGTGACGTGAGCAGGCTCTGGCTTGGCAGGCGTGATGTGACGTGAGCAGGCTCTTGCTTGGTAGGCGTGATGTGAGCAGACTCTGGCTTGGTAGACATGACGTGAGCAGACTCTGGCTTGGCAGGCCTGATGGGAGCAGGCTCTGGCTTGGCAGGCGTGGCGTGGCGTGAGCAGGCTCTTGCTTGGCAGGCCTGATGGGAGCAGGCTCTGGCTTGGCAGGTGTGACGTGAGCAGGCTCTGGCTTGGTAGGCGTGACGTGACGTGAGAAGACTCTGGCTTGGCAGGTGTGACGTGAGCAGGCTCTGGCTTGGCAGGCGTGACGTGACGTGAGCAGGCTCTGGCTTGGCAGGCGTGACGTGACGTGAGCAGGCTCTGGCTTTGCAGGCGTGACGTGACGTGAGCAGTCTCTGGCTTGGCAGGCATGATGTGAGCAGAATCTGGCTTGGCAGGCATGATGTGAGCAGGTTCTGGCTTGGCAGACGTGACGTGAGCAGGCTCTGGCTTGGCAGGTGTGACATGACGGGAGCAGGCTCTTGCTTGGTAGGCGTGACGTGAGCAGGCTCTGGCTTGGCAGGCGTGACGTGATGTGAGCAGGCTCTTGCTTGGCAGGCGTCATGTGAGCAGGCTCTGGCTTGGTAGGCGTGATGTGAGCAGGCTCTGTCACAGCGGTCATGATGGGATGAGACTCAGGATCGGCGGCCATGACGGGACTAGTCTCAGAAGCGGCAGACATTTTGTGGAAAATTTCTGGGCTGGTGGCCATTTTATGAAAAGTCATTGGGATGGTAGCCATTTTGCAAAGAGTCTCCGGGTTTGCGGCCATTTTATGACAGGGCTTGGGAGTTGAGGTTACTACGGGAGAATTATTCTCCTCCTCCGCAATTGCCACGGTAAAAGGATAGCCACTCAGCTGTAATGCATGTCAATATGCAGTAATTCTCCAATGTCCAGATAGGATCATGCAGCTGAATGATTGAACTGAGAGGTTCAGATAAGCCCCCTCGAAAAAATATCATCAAGCATATTTCATCTAAATGAGTCATGTGTGCCAGTTCAAGAGAATCCACAACATAGTCCTCAATGGAACGTGTACCTTGGCGGAGAAACATCATCTTCACTGCTGGATTCATTTTTTGGCAAAGTCTTCTGTCATGAACTACTCCAAGACACGAAGGTAGAGGATCCAAATGCAGTGTATTTAATGAAAAATAATACACAAACATAGTCCAAAAACAGGCAAAGGTCATAGACGTGTGATCAGTCCAAAAAAAATACAACTGGGGAAGAAACATGGAACAAAGCTTAGAATTGCAGCAATGACACACACAAGACTTCACAAAGAATGACAAACTGAACCAGACTTATATAGGGTGAGCAGACAGGGTAAATGAGACACTGTGTAAACAGTGAGTGCTAATGAGTCCGGGCAAAGGATTATGGGTAATTAAGTCTTTGATGGTGTGGTAGAAGTCTGGGATGGAGTGCCCACTAGCGAAGCTCACAGGCACTCCAGCTAGAGATCGTGACATATTTATAAAAACTGTCTTTGAAGTGGAAAAGTGCTTAGCGTCACCTCAGGGTCTGAGCAGGCGTACACACTTTTATTGTCAGAGTATTGCAGTTTTTAAATGTAAGCTGTTCTTGTGTCTTGCTGTTCTAAATTATGATGATTGTGGATATTTTATGTTACTGACATTAATTAGGAGTCGTTTACAAGGCAGAGAGCTGAAACCATTCAGTTGCGCAAGTTCAAGATCTGTTCCTGCATTTATGATACTCGTGAACCTAAAATTGAGATACAGACGCAACTGTGTTCACTTTCTTTTGTAGAGTACGTTTCAGCCTAAAGTTGCTTTTTTTATGAATATGATTTACTGGAAAACACGCAGTTTTTATGTTGTGTTTATTATATTAAGCCAGAAGGTCAAAAGGTGACTATCTTTTTTGGTCAAATGTTTTTTGCGTAATGCACATTTTCAGGTATGAGGTTAGTAAATGTAAACTGGGATGTATATTTAAATCTCATTTGATAAAAATCTGTTTATTGAAACAACTTAATATTCACTCTGGTTTATTTTAATGTTTTTATCATTACAGTGTTACAGTACAAAGAGTTTTTCAATCATAAGCTTTTCATCCACAATTAACAAAATCAATGCCTTTAATACAAAAGTATATTTCCTCAAGTGTTCTACATTTCTGCTGTCATCTAGTGCTCAAAACACGAAGAGCATAAACATAGCTGTTTTAGCAGGGGAGGAAAATACAGCACATTGAATCACAACTTTTCTTAATGCCATAATTTGCCTGACCATAAAACAATTATTATTATGTACTTTTCTTACATTGCTATGTTCAGCTAGTTGAACAATATCAGATTTTCTGTCACATTTCATCACTGGTTGTTTATTACAACCAACAAAACTAATTTTTTACCGTGATTGTTTTTCTTTATAAGAATTGATTGTGTACATACAGTATGAAGCAACACACATTTGATACAATTTTCCCTTTTTATTATTTATTAAGATTATATCACTCATATTCAAGCGTGTAGTATATTGTTTATGCATTGCATGTTTAAAGAGTTGTTAGGAAGCAAAAGCTGTATCAGTGGACAGAAATGATCAGATATAAGATCAGCGGTATATCAGTATCCTACATCAATATTATTCAACACAAAGCACATATCATATCACTACTAGAACTGAACAAAGGCGTTTTTCCATCAGGGCAATAAGGCACATTTTCAAGAGCTTCAGCGTGAATACAAAGGCACTATACATGAAGGAGAAGATCATGTGATCTCATTTTTGGAGACAGCCTCTGATCAATGCTGGACATCAACATTAATCTGGTACTGGTGTTAATGATACAAAAACAGCACATGCAGTGGTTAGAGAAATACTACTGTGGTAAAACGTTGTATATATGACACTTTCTGAACCTCACTGTTTCCAATCACACAAAATAAAATCTGCGAGAGTCAGACTAAGAAATAACAGGTAAGAAGCAAGTTGAACCGCTCTCTCTCTTTCCCTGGATGGAGTCTGAGGCTCATAAAAGCAGTTTGTGTTGCAGCTGGAGTGGGTGGGGCTTGTGTTGTTAAACTGAACTCTTCCTCTCCTGTTCATTCATATGTGGCGCCGTAATGGACAAAAGAGAAGCGAATGCAGAGAGAGACCGAAAATGCACGAGAGAGACCGAGTGTGACTGAGAGCATGAGGGAGAGAGCGACACTGCGCGAGAGAGACCAAAAATGCAGTTTCAATGTAAGTTACATCATTAACATAACTCGGCTTACTGAACTGTAAATTTAAATGTAGCGTGATGTCTGAAGCAGCCAGGAGAATTATTAATAATATTCTTTAAAGTCCAGCAGTACTTGAAAATATAAACCAAGCTCTCAATCAAAACAATCCTTCTGAAAACCAAGATCTTCAGCAAATAAGGTACAGAGGCTTTTTAATTCCACTGCTACCTCTTGCCGGCATTTGATTTTTCCGCAATTTTTGAAATTGCGGAAAAACTGTCAATTTTTTTCAGTCAAACTTCTATGAAAATATGCAAACTGAAATGTAAAGTTTAATTGGACATTTAGCGCTTCTATCTTAGATCTTTGCAGCATTAAAAGCATTTCTCAGGACAGCTGCTGTTTAATTCACTTACAGTCATTTGCTTGAAATCTGAATGCATGAAGCCAAATCACACAAACATCAGATCATGATATAGTTGTAAAGTTAAAAATATTGAGTGCAAACAGCAGATTCTCACCATTCTTTCCCTTCATCAGTGACTTCTCCGTCATTTCATCTGTAACAGCAGCACATAGAAGCAGAGAAACACATCCATTAGATCAGTGTGTGCAAGAGAACAACAGAGCCACTATAAACATAATTCAATGCTGTTTTATCAATAAAGACGGTTTAATGTGTTTCAGAGGAGAAGAGTATAATATACATGTTTGTGTTTTACAGAGTGCTGAAATGAATAAAAGCTGAATGAAATACTCACTGAGGTGAGGCAACAACTTTATTTCATTCTTTAAAGTCTATTATTAAAGATTCAAAATGCTTGACCTACAGATAAACTCTGAATGGAGTCTGAACTTTAAGCAGATGAACTGAATTACCTGCAGGAAAATAACTGAATGTATGAGGAAGAACTGTGGTTATTATTACATGGACTGGAGCGACTCAACTCTGGGGGTAATAATGTAACTTTTCCTTTTTGTGTTCCCTTCACTGCTGCGGATCTTCAGATTATAGAGTCCAGCATGTACAGCTATAGAGTTCAGGATATAGAGATGAAGAGGGAAAAAATAAAATAGGCCAAACATATCAGCCAAAAACAATCTGCATCATATATTGGCCATCGATCGCTAGAAAAACCCATATCGGTTGACCTCTAATGCAGACACTTACATTAATTGCTTTTGCACTTGTAATTAATACATTTTGAATGCAAAGGGCACTTTATTTGTTTTCACTAAATGAGTGTTGATTTGTTATGCATGTTTATTAAAACAAGTTTTGTAATAACCAATTGTTCCGGTCCGGACCTTTGACTGATGAAAATTCAGATTTGGACCTTTGAATGTCAACCTGCCAGGTTGTTGTGCAGGCTTTACACGAGTAACAGTTTAAATTGTGTGATGCATAAGTAAAGTTTATATATATATATATATATATATATATATATATATATATATATATATATATACAGGTGCTGGTCATATAATTAGAATATCATCAAAAACTTGATTTATTTCACTAATTCCATTCAAAAGTGAAACTTGTATAATGTATACATTCATTCCACACAGACTGATATATTTCAAGTGTTTATTTCTTTTAATTTTGATGATTATAACTGACAACTAATGAAAACCCCAAAAATATTTTAGCCTGTTGACTTATTTTAAATGTTATTGTGGTTTCATAAAGATAAGCCTGATGCTGAGGGAAGTGAGAAAAAGAAAGAGACCTGCCTTACAACAGGCCTACAAGCCCTCAGTCCAGCCTCTCTCAGCCTATTGTGGACAGTCTGAGCACTGATGGATGGATTGTGTGTTCCTGGTGTAACTTACAGCGTCTAGTACTTCAGCAGGGTGTGTGGGATCCATTTTTTAAAGACTGATGAAGGGACTCAGATATTTCACATAATATGGTGATAATGTTCGGGGCTAAGACACACTCTCTCTGTTTAAATCTAGATTAAAGACACATCTCTTTTGCCAAGCATTCATATAATGCATCTCACAATCTTGTACTGCAGTTTTATCTGATCAAATGCACATTATTATTGTTACAGAGGAGGCTCCCGTACCGCCTCCTCCACACCACCGGAGGGCTCCGTCTCCCGAATGTTAGTCTTTCCTTGTTGAACTCAAATTCCCATCATGCCTCTTACCTGGGACTGATTGCACGCCACGACTGCACCTCATTCACACACATACATGAAAGCCATTCACACACACCACTTCTCTGCAAAGTCTTGAATTGTATTTGCTTTCTTACCTTTTGATCTTGGACTGTTATCCCATTTCTGATTGTTCTTTGCCTGCCCCGACTTGGATTGTTTACTGGACTCTGATTCTAGCCGCCTGCCTCGATTCCCTGCCTGACTCTCGACTCTGTCCCAGCCCTGTCTCCATTGCCCTGTTTACTGGTGTTTACTCTGCCTATTTGACTATTCTTAATAAAAGCAGCAGATGGATTCAACTCAGTCTGATGCTTCAAAAAATTTATGCTTTAGCTTGGGTTGATCAAATAATTTTTGCTTGGATGGAACAACAGCTACGCTAATTATGTCTGTATTTGTTTCTGTTTCTGATTTACATCCCCTGGTAACTAGGAATTACACAACATTCAGTCTGGATCCAACCCTTAAATGATCCGAGATGACCAAAAACCTGAGAAGAGATGATGCCAACCACTCACACAATATACAGAATTAACCAAATGTTGTCATAAGTTAAATATATTAAGCTTCTTAAATATATAAATCTATTGTAGAAACTTATTTTCCTGTAAAGCTGCTTTGCAACGATTGTATCATGAAAAGCACTTTACAAATAATCTTGAATTGAATTGAATTAACTTGGGCAGTTGTAGTTGCCATCCTATACCTGTCCCCTAGGTGTGGAAACCAGGTGTGGGAAAGAAATGAATAATGTCAAACATTATTGTTACAATTAGATTTTTTTTCAGAACTTCTTAAACCACTTCAAAGTGTTCTCATCAAAAAATCCTCCACGTGCAGCAATGACAGCTTTGCAGATCCTTGGCATTCTAGCTGTCAGTTTTTCTAGATAGTCAGGTGACATTTCATCCTAGTTTTCTGTAGCATTTTCCAAAGCTGTCTTGTCGAACACTTCTCACGCACCTTACAGTCTAGCTGATCTTACAAATGCTCAATGGGGTTAAGATCCGTAAGGCTCTTTTCCAATTATCTGTTGTCCAATGTATGTGTTCCTATGCCCACTCTAACATTTTCTTTTTGTTTCAAAAGTGGCTTTTCATTTGCAATTATTTCCATGAGGCATGCACCCCTGAGTCTTCTCTTTACTGTTGTACATAAAACGGGTGTTAATCGGGTAGAATTCAATGAAGATGTCAGCTGAGGACTAGACCATACTCTTTGCTGGTGCTGAGTATGGCTGCTACACCACGAGCTCCGGCCCCGGACTTTAAATTCCTCATTCCGACCCGCTGTTTTAAAACATGACAGCAGAGCCCTTTTTCTGGGCTGCTCAGCTGTGGAAGTGTAGCCGAAAAATGGGAAAGAGAGTTGTCATTCTCGACAGACTCGTAAAACGTCACGCAAATCAACCCCTGTGACCCAGCATTCTACTGGCAAATGTTCAGTCTCTGGACAACGAGCTCTGCAAGCTGAAAGCACAGATCTCTTTCCAATGGGAGACGAAGGACTGCTGCATTATCTGCCTTACAGAAACTTGGATGTCTGCAGAGATTCCAGACTCCGCCATTGAACCCGTGGGGTTCGCAGTGCACAGAGCAGACAGAGTGAAAGACCTCACAGGTAAAAGCAGAGGAGGTGGTGTATGTTTTATTATTAACAAATCTTGGTCTGGGGAAGTCGTGTGACGCCATGCGAGGGTCGGACGCGTGAACTCTGGGCACTTTGCTTGCTTTTAATTATTTTTGTGTCATAAGCCATTGATTTTCGATACAATCTGTTCATAACTGTTCTATAAAGACAATATGTAAAATAATTCAATATCTTCGGGCTCTGGAGACATTAAAGACATTTACATGCTCAAGCTGATACCTCTGATAGGGCCGCATACCAGGGACTCAAATTGGATGGTGTGGTGAGAGAAATTCCCAATTTCAACTGTCCAGCATGTCTGTGATGCTGACGAAGGTTGTTACAGACTTGGAGGATCTTGCTGTAATGCATCGATCAATTACATGATGGAGGTGAAATTCTCTAAGTTGGTTACGAGAATTGGGGATGCCATGAAATGGATCGATTATCTGGAGTCATCAGAGAGGGAAATAGCTGCTAATCCCCTAGAGACCAAGGCAGATTTGCAGTGCGTTTGGGAAAAGTGGGAAGACCTTGAGAATCATAATCGGCAAAACAACGGCCAAATTTTTGGAATTCCTGAAGCCGAGGAAGGCTGAGATATGAAATTCCTTGATGAGCTCTTCTTGATTCTGCTCGACATAACAGGCCATAAGTTGGAAATTGAGAAAGCTCACAGAGTCCCGGCTCAGACATCTACGGAGGGAGACAGGCCCTGATCAATTCTGGCCAAATTTCTGAGATCATCCTATAACGATCTTGTGTTATGTGAGGCGAGGAGTAACGAAAGCTTGGTACTCTGGGATGCAGAGTACCAAGTCCGGATAAAAACTCTGGAGATTTTTATTTTATGAATTTTTATGTTGGCAAATCAGTAGCAAAATGTTTACTATGTGTGGTTCCTGTGGAAATGCAGTTGTATTGCAAATTCATGGATATTTATAATTTGATTCTGACTCCAATTAATCAACTAGTACTTTTTGCCATGAAGCTTGGTATCTTGATCCATAAGAACTACGCATGGGCACTTGCTTTGGTGTTGCCACCTCTCATAGTCTGCATGCCACCTCATTGCCACCCTATGAAAATATTTCTAGATCCACCCCTGTTGCCTTCTAGGAAAGCAGTTAGCTGTTGAAGTATTTTGTATAGAAAGGAAATGTTAGATATTGGTTTGAAGCTATTTAGCATGCAGACTGGGTGCTGGTTTGGAGATTGTCTGTCTGTTCACAGAGTCAAAGAGGAGACAGTTTTCTGGTTATTATTGGGAGGGGACTTGGAGCAGCAGGCAGGGTATTCATAAAGGAACAGCTTCTGGGTTCTTTTAATATTTGGTTGGTAGTTTGTTTTAAATGTTGAAGATATTTGTGTTTTTACTATACATTTTTCATGTTTTTATTCACAGTGTCACTGTATTCACTGTATAATATAACAAATATCAGGTTTGATGCATCTTGTTTATGTCATGATTATTTCTTTAACGGTATAAGCTCAATAAAATGTAAAACGTATGTTTTTAAATAATCTCTTCTGCATTTATCACAATGCAAATTTGTAAAGCACTATAATGAAATTAATGTTTTTATTGATGATACACATTGTGGTGAGGTTTCTTTGTTTCCGTATGATTAAGCTCTATCATTTTACAGCTCATCACTCAATTAACCAATAACCTGATTGTTAGGAGCTTTTCATTTTGTATGGCTTTTATTGAAATATAAATCCTTGCAAAAATTTGTTTATTTCTTAACAATGATGCGTCCCAGAAATGTTTAGCATCCGAAATGTGATAGCTTTAAGTTTGTTTCACAAATGTAATTTACAGAGTTTTGCGAACAAGATGTTTCCATTAGAAGAAATATTCACCATATGTTTCTAACAATGATGAAATAAAGTGTTTACAGCTAACATTTTAAAGGTCCCTGTTGCTTTTTATATTTCAGAGCACATATATAAAATCCTTTAATTAATACCAGACATATTTTAACATTATTACAAACAAACAAAAATTCTTACATACATTGTTGTCGAAATGATTAAGATTTTGTTATCTAAACCAGTGGTTCTCAACCAGGGCACTAGTACCCACTAGGGGGCCTCATCAAACTGACAAGGTGGCCTCAAGATGACATAAAATGTATTTAACATAAGAAATATTAAAATAATTCTACTTAATTAAAATGCTAATAAATACTTTAAGAGATATACCTACAAATTATAAACAGACTCTTTCTGATTTACTGGAATCAAAAATTATCCATGATTAATTATTTTAATCCGACCCATCTAATTTCAGCGATGGTTATATAAAAATTGAGGCAGATGACATCAGCGCAGTTTTTGTTGTTGTTATCATCTTCCACAAGGACAGAGGCATAGATGGTGCCTTCCTCTGCAAAGTTACATGTCTTGTTCTCTGGCAGGTGAATGTAACGGATCCGGAAGTCTGGTTTAAAATCCATCTTCAAGTCAGTGGAAATCTTCCCTAATGCTGTACCTCCAATCTCTCCCCCCTCATATTTCACCATTTCTTCCTTCATTTTATGCTTTGCATAGTAAATCCGAAGATTCTTCCCGGTTGCGTTGGCCACGTGGGTATTTGAGCGTGAAGTCTGGCTCCCCATGTTTTTAAATGGGAGCTGGGAAGATCTGAATTTGTAAAGAAAGAAACAATGTAATATTTACAGGTATGCAGAACACCGAAAGGTTGTTTTCATACTTTTTTGTCATTCTGTGGGAGGACTAGCACTCTGTACATAATAGATATTTGTCTATATGAATTAGTGTTTGGGAATTATGGCCTGTGATTGGTTCAGAGGAGACCATATCATTTGTTATAATGTCTTAACATCAGATCATCTTCTGGCAATATACATTTTTAAATAAGGGCACCATTATAATTGACAAACCCAACCAACTAAGCATCAAGTATAGAAGCAATTTTGTCATTTTAGATCATCTGTGATGGTATCTTAAAGGTGTAAAGATAAAGAGAAAATATAAAGAAACAGTCCATTATGCTGCTTTTACATACAGTATAAAATATCACTAGCTCTATAATCAAGAATATCAAATAAATACTTACTGGAGAGATAAGAGAAAATAACTGTTGTAATGTTTCCTATTAACAGTTGGTTCAACAGGTGACTGGCAGTCAGTGTGTGCAGTAATCCACAAAACGCAACTTCAAAATTTATATAGCTAACAGAGAACTAAGAGTATCTGCTTGTGAAACCTTACGCCCTCAGCAGATGACGTATTTTTCACTGTTCTGTTGTAACCTGTCAATTTGCATTTTTACTTATTTCATGAGAGTGAAAAATATGTGTCACACACTTTAAAGTAAGAGAGTTCCAAGGAATAGCAACAGCAGCATGATACCATTGCACAATCATGTTACACAATGTAATGAAGTTAGTAGATACGGGAAGAAGGAGGCGGGAACCGGCGAACATTTATAGACTTTAATAATAAAATAAACAAACACAAATGAAAAGCGGCAGCCCCTCCCGGACGACTGCCGCACACAAAACACAAACTAAAATCCAGGCCTGGCCCTCTCTCGTCTTCCACTGTCGTCACTCCTCATTTAACCCTTCCGAAGCTCCTCCGTGGGACTCGAGACAGGTGAGTGGCTTACCATGCCCACCGGCCTCGCTCCGCTCCCACGGCTCTCGGCCCCGCCCACTTGTCACATACCCCCATCACCCCTCGCAGACCGGGGGGTACCCACGAGACTGCACTCTACTCCCCCCCCCTCTCTCTCTCCCGGGGGGGAGCCCGCCAGGGCGGCCGCGGCGTACCCGGGGGTAAGGACAGACGAGGCGAGAGAAAAGGATACGGAAGGATGAGGAGTGACAGAGAAGAGAGAGGGGAGAGAGGAAAAAAAAACATCTCGGTCCAGTTCCCGGACACACTGCCGCTCGGTCCTCAACCAGCGGAGCGGCTCTTACTCGCGGTGCCATGCGATGGTACTGGACATCTTTGGTGGACGGCTTGACGCTCCTCCGCCTCTTGGCGGACGGCGATGGCTCCTCCAGTCGAGGGTAGCCGGCAGCGAGTCCCCCGTTCCCTGCTCCTCCCCCAACCTGGCGGATGGCAGCAGGCTCCGGCCCACTGGCGAACGGCGCCGACTCCTCCGCTCCCTCTTGGACGGCAATCACCCCTCCTCGTCCCAGGAGCACGGCAGCGAGCCTTCCGTCCCACCTGCTCTTCCATTGCTCCAGCACCACCGCCTCGGGCAGCCACTGGCGGTCTCCGCTTCTTCCTGCTGTCCGATCTCCTTTGCACCGCAATCCCCCTCAGCAGCGAGGGCTCTCTGACAGTGTGTCCCTCCTTCCTCCTGGGTTTCGGCACCAATGTAATGAAGTTAGTAGATACGGGAAGAAGGAGGCGGGAACCGGCGAACATTTAAAGACTTTAATAATAAAATAAACAAACACAAATGAAAAGCGGCAGCCCCTCACGGACGACTGCCGCACACAAAACACAAACTAAAATCCAGGCCTGGCCCTCTCTCGTCTTCCACTGTCGTCACTCCTCATTTAACCCTTCCGAAGCTCCTCCGTGGGACTCGAGACAGGTGAGTGGCGCAGGTGTCGTTCATTACCATTTACTCCACCGGCCTCGCTCCGTTCTCACGGCTCTCGGCCCTGCCCCACTCATCACACACAATAATGAAAAAGAAGATTTATTGACAAGGAGATTATTTTATGCTCAAATAAGAAAAATAAATTGCTAGTGAAACTCCAAGCATGGTCGAGTCAATGACCGCTTTCAGGCCAGGCATGCACTGGTCATTCCAAAGGCTGTTCATTCAAATAATAAGATAAAAAGGTTTTATCCTTTGCGTAGTGTCATGTCATTGACGAGTTCATGTGCAACTTACATATCATTAATAAACTCTAATAAGCTACAACAACAAAAATACATTTCAAATAACTGTTTAGCAATTAAGGATTCTTTTAATATGAATGTGTTTATTTTCTGTATGCATAAAAATCTTTGTACCAAAAGTGATTACAGCTAACCAATGGAAATGTGAAAGAGTGCAATTTAACAAAATTACCTTTTATTGAAGTGCCTTGTAGGCAGAACAACGATCCTGTGGGAAAATTAGCTTATAATCCCCTAGAGACCAAGGCAGATTTACAATGTGTTTGGGAAAAATTGGAAGAACTTGAGAATCATAATCAGCAAAACAACGGACGAATTTGTGGAATTCCTGAAAACGAGGAAGGCCGAGATATGAAATTCCTTGACGAGCTCTTCCTGATTCTGCTCGACATAACAGGCCATAAGCTGGAAATCGAGAAAGCTCTCAGACTCCCGGCTCGGAGATCCATGGAGGGAGACAGGCCCTGATCAATTCTGGTCAAATTTCTGAGATCATCCGATAACGATCTTGTGTAACGTGAGGCGAGGAGTAAAGAAAAGCTTTCTTGGAAGAACCACAACATGTGTTGGTTCCGATAGAGGCTGGAACTTATTTTGGGAGGAACACACCTTTGGGACAGTATGTGGATGAATCTTTGTGTTTATTCTACCTATTGGCTGGAGTTTGTTTTATAGATTTTCTTCTTTTATGTAATTCTTTCTCACAAAATTTGTATAGAAGCACCAGACTTGAGAAATTGATGGCAACGTTGTCATGGGGGCTCTAGTAGGCGACATTCACTTTTTGAGTTTAGAGGATGAAAGCCTGTTGGCACTGTTGTGTGTGGGATTAATGTGCAAGTTTTTCTTTTTCTGTTTGTTTGGTTTGGGGGTAGTTTGGGGTTTGATTATTGCACTAATGTTGGAATGTGGTCTTTATAATCTTTTTGACACACAATCTATTTTTTCTAATATGTCAAAATGTCAAATGTTAATACGGATTGTCTCTCTCTCCACATGGATTGTGAATGGGTTTGGGGTTCCATTCAGACCGTTAAAAGGAATTATAAGTCAATGTCAAATTTTCAAAATTGTCACTTGAAAATCTTGAAGTCTGACATAGTAAGTTACAAAAGAATAAGAAAAAAGAGATGAATATCTTACGATGAACTTTAAAACACTGGAATCTATCTTTTCTATCACCGGAGTCTATCATTACAATTTAGGTAAGTTAGCTAGTGTTTTTCATAAGTTATAAATGTTAAACAAAAGAAAAAGAGCAGACTATCTTATGCAGCGTCCGTCAGATAACCGCCCTCCATGCTGTCAAAACTCAGAATGAGCTTACAAGCAGCTGCCAGACCACACCTACTGCCAGCCCCCTCGACACCTTAAGGAGAGACCAAAGCAAAGATTTAAAAGAATTAAACAAATTAATGTTTTAAAAAATTTGAACAAAAGTTATTTTATTAAATCTTTTACATTTGTTCATTAAACTATTCAACATTCAGTCTAAAGCTTTTCACTTTAAAGATAGGTTAGTCTAGTTTAGGGTTAGGGTTAGGTTAGAAAAATTACAACAGCTCCCCCCGACCTAGCACCCGTCCAGGAAGGTTTGGAGTAGGGAGACTGAGGATAGGTGCACGGGCCGACGCCTGTTAGACTATACCAGAGAAGCCTTGATATATCTCCTGTCTAGGAGAAGAGCCTGTTTGGGCGTTGGGCTGAGCATTTGGAAGACCAAGAAGTAGGACATTGATAAAGGGGACGGATCGACACATGTTAGACTTAACTGTATCAACTTTGATTGATTCCCGTCTAGAAGAAATGCCTTTATAGGTTTTTGGCTTTTTTACTATTAGATCCAGAAATGCGAGGTTTCTGACTGAACCTGCTCCAGACCAGCGAACCAGACTGCCAACCTTTCAGTCAACAATCCAGTAATCCTGATCTGGCATCGCATTCCATCAGAGAATTTTGGCTGGAACGGTTTGATTTATTCCCATCTAGAAGTGCCTTTATAGGTTTTGGCTTTTTACTATTAGATCGAGAAATGCGAGGTTTTTGACTGAACCTGCTCCAGACCAGCGAACCAGACTGCCAACCTTTCAGTCAACAATCCAGTAATCCTGACCTGGCATCGCATTCCATCAAATAATTTTGACTGGAACGGTCCTTCCGCAACTCCTGTATAAGTTGTGAGTTGGTTGAGGGCTATGTCTTGCCTTTAAGCCTGTAAGGGGTAGGTTTAGTGTGTGATCCAGTTCCTTGGTTAGATGTTAGGCTATGCTCCTGTTGGCTTTGTTTTGTTCCCTTCTAAGAGATTTGCCTGCAACTATGAGTTTCTTCAGGAAAAATTGTACATCATTGTACATTTAACTGTTGCACAGACTTTTTGGAAGCCAGACATCAGTGATGGAATTTCAAATGGTAATTCAGGAAGGAGTTTTCATCACAGACACTTAACAGTGTGAACAGACTTTTGGAAGTCAGAAATCATCAGTGGAATTGCAACTATGAGTTTCTTCAGGAAAAATTGTATATCATTGTACATTTAACTGTTGCATGGACTTTTTGGTAGCCAGACATCAGTGATGGAATTGCAAGTTGTAAATCAGGAAGGAGTTTTCATCACAGACTCTTAACAGTGTGAACAGACTTTTGGAAGTCAGAAATCATCAGTGGAATTGCAACTATGAATTTCTTCAGGAATTTTTTTTACATCATTGTACATTTAACTGTTGCACAGGCTTTTTGGAAGCCAGACATCAGTGATGGAATTGCAAGTGGTAATTCACGAAGGAGTTTTCATCACAGACACTTAACAGTGTGAACAGACTTTTGGAAGTCAGAAATCATCAGTGGAATTGCAACTATGAGTTTCTTCAGGAAAAATTGTACATCATTGTACATTTAAATGTTGCACAGACTTTTTGGAAGCCAGACATCAGTGATGGAATTGCAAGTGGTAATTCAAGAAGGAGTTTTCATCACAGACACTTAACAGTGTGAACAGACTTTTGGAAGTCAGAAATCATCAGTGGAATTGCAACTATGAGTTTCTTCAGGAAAAATTGTACAACATTGTACATTTAACTGTTGCACAGACTTTTTGGAAGCCAGACATCAGTGATGGAATTGCAAGTGGTAATTCAGGAAGGAGTTTTCATCACAGACACTTAACAGTGTGAACAGACTTTTGGAAGTCAGAAATCATCAGTGGAATTGCAACTATGAGTTTCTTCAGGAAATATTGTACATCATTGTACATTTAACTGTTGCATGGCCTTTTTGGAAGCCAGACATCAGTGATGGAATTGCAAGTGGTAATTCAGGAAGGAGTTTTCATCACAGACACTTAACAGTTTGAACAGACTTTTGGAAGTCAGAAATCAACAGTGGAATTGCAACTATGAGTTTCTTCAGGAAAAATTGTACAACATTGTACATTTAACTGTTGCACAGACGTTTTGGAAGCCAGACATCAGTGATGGAATTGCAAGTGGTAATTCAGTGTTGAAAACTCTGTTCTTCTAAAGTGTAGAAAACTCAGAAGAGAAGACCAGGAGACTTCGGATTGGATTGTCAGCAGAATTTCTTTATTCTATGACATGTCATTGGTATCTGTGGTCATTGAAATCTCATTCTTAAGTAATTTACAGGGTGTCTTATAGGTATTTTTGGAGGAGGGACTTTTTGGAGGTGGAGACAAACATTAAACAAAGCAAGCCTCTGAGGGCAATAAACCTCAACCCTCGTCATGATGGCGCCAGTATCCATGGCATGCCGTCTGTCACCATGTTGTCTGTTGTTTGCTATTGTTTTATTTATTTGTATATGTTGTCGAGATGTCTCTGCCTCGCTCGTTTATGATCGCCAAACGTTTTATAATATTAGAGCTTCTGTAGACACCTTGTCTGGAAGATATGGGTTGGGAAACCATCAGACTACGGGCCTTCCTCCCTACCTGGCAGATATACCGGCGTTTCTACGCCGACCCCCATGCGTTATTCCTCGTAAAAAACGTTGGAGACGACGGGGGAAGCGCGGTGGTGTCCTGGTTAGATTCAAGGCTTACCTGGCGTCCGTATCCCGTGATGGATGTTACATCCCTGCTGCTTGCAGGGGCTGGTGCCAGTCTCCCTGGCGGTGGTGGGTTGCGGCGCCGCTTCCGGTGGCGTCCTCGGATGCCACGGCAGCTGTCAGAGTTCATCTCGCTGCTGCCCAGCGTTCGCTGGAAATGAGAGGCCGATGGCTTCATCCTGTTTTCCCCAGCTCGACGATGATTTCAGAGACCGACTTGTCGACTGTGTCATCTCCTCTGCGGGTTCGGGTCCGACTCCGCAGAGGTGGTGTGGATTCTTCGAACCTTCGACAGCTGAACCGAGCGGCGCTACCGCTCAGTGAAGATCACACTCTTCGTTTGGCACTGATTAATGCTAGATCGCTAGCGAACAAGACATTTTTGCTGAATGACTTTTTCACTTCACGCGAGCTAGATTTTATGTTTTTGACAGAGACCTGGCTTCAAACTGGTGAGTTAATTCCTTTATCTGAACTTCTTCCTCCCAGCTGTGACTTTCTAAGCTCCCCTCGGACCACCGGCAGGGGTGGTGGTCTGGCTTCTGTGTTTAAATCAGTTTTTCACTGCCAGAAGATCGCGGTGGACGTCTACAGCAGTTTTGAATTGCAGCTTTTTGAGATTAATTTTCCTGCGACCGTGTTATGTGCGGTGGTATATCGACCTCCAAAGTATAATAAGAATTTTATTCAGGACTTTGCAGACTTTGTAGCGGGGATTACATTGATATATGATCGTTTTTTAATTATGGGTGATTTTAACATACATGTGTGCTGTGAATCCAAACCTCTGGTTAAAGAGTTTCTCAGTCTAGTTGACTCGTTTAATCTCACTCAGTCTGTCACTGGTCCGACTCATGAAAAAGGACATACTTTGGACCTTGTGTTGTCGTGTGGTTTATGTATTACTATCAATGAAATATGTGACACAGGTATTTCAGATCACTTGCCTGTCTTATTTACTGTGGTTGTTCCCAATTCGGAGATTTCCACCTGTGCTTCTTCTCGCAGTTTTCGGGCAATTAACCCTTTAACTGCCTCACAGTTTTCTAGTGTTTTTAAAGATTCGTTGTTGTACAATCTTGATGACTGTGATCTCAGTGTGGAAGAATTCACTGTCTTATTTGACTGTATTTGTACTGAGATATTGGACTCTGTTGCTCCGTTGAGGAAAAAACATCCCAAAGTTGTGTCTGAACCCTGGTTGAATGACACTACACGCTCTCTCAGACGTGCCTGTAGAGTAGCTGAGAGAAAGTGGAAAAAGGATAAACTAAAAATCTTGTTCATAATGATGCAGGATGCACTATATAAATACCAGAGAGCTGTAAAATCTGCTAAAACAATTTTTTTCAGACGTTGTAGCAAGTAATAGACAGCGGCCCCAGGTTCTTTTTAGTGTTTTTAATTCTCTTGTTAATCCACGTGATTCAGATTGTATTGTACCATCTTTAATCTTATGTGAAAACTTTCTGAAATATTTTGTGGATAAGATTACTGGTCTTAGTTTTCCACCCATCACGGTTATCACTGACTCTCCTATTTTCTCTTTTTGCCCAGCTGTCTTCCAGCAGTTTGAGCCGGTTACATTTTCTCATCTTTCTGACATAGTTAAACAGCTACGCCCTACAAACTGCCCCTTGATAGTATTCCTGCACGCTTGGTTAAAGATGTTTTGACACTGTTGACCAAGCGTTGTATCTTGGTTAATACATCCCTCAACTCAGGGTGTGTACCAGCTGTTTTAAACATGCCATTGTTCAGCCGCTTCTAAAAAAGAATAATTTGGATGCTTCAATTTTGTCTAATTTTAGACCTATATCTAAACTCCCCTTTTTATCGAAAATATTGGAGAGAGTAGTTTTTAATCAACTTAAATCGTTTCTAGACGAATTTAGTATTTTTGAAAAATTTCAGTCTGGTTTTAAGCCCCGTCATAGTACAGAAACTGCTCTTTTGAGAGTTTCTAATGATCTTCTTTTAGCTGTGGACTCTGGTAACTCTGCTGTTTTAGTCCTCTTGGATTTGACTTCGGCCTTTGATATGGTCAGCCACTCGATTCTCTTGTCTAGACTTGAAGAGTGTGTCGGTATTAAGGGCATAGCCCTTAAATGGTTTCAATCATATCTGACAGACAGAAGTTTTTCTGTTCACCTAGGTGAATTTTCTTCATCTGCTGCCCCACTTTCTTGTGGCGTTCCCCAAGGATCCATATTGGGCCCAATGTTGTTTTCTTTGTATATGCTGCCTTTGGGGACATTTTAGAAAACACAACATTTCCTTCCATTGTTATCTGGATGATGTACAAATTTATTTGCCTGTCAAAACAAGTGACAAAGCTTCATTTATGTCATTACTTAATTGTCTGAGTGATTTTAAAACATGGTTGGATCAGAACTTTCTTTGTCTTAATGAAAATAAGACTGAGATTGTTGTGTTTGGTCATCCTGGGAATTTAAGTGCTTGTGTAGATGCACTTGGTCATTTGGGATTGTATGTTCGTCCATTTACCAGGAATCTGGGTGTGATTTTTGACAGTACTTTTAAATTTGAAAAACAGATTAGTTCTGTTGTAAAAGCCAGTTTTTTCAACTGAGACTGTTGGCTAAAGTCAAGCCCTACCTGCCACGTAAGGAGTTTGAAAGTGTAATACATGCTTATAACATCTAGACTGGACTATTGTAACTCGTTGTATGTTGGTTTGGATCAGTCATCTCTTCAACGCTTGCAGTTAGTCCAGAATGCAGCAGCTCGGCTCTTAACTGGGACAAAAAAGTATGAGCACATTACCCCAGTCTTAGCTTCACTACACTGGCTTCCTGTCCGCTTCAGGATTGAGTTCAAGCTTTTATTGATTGTTTTTAAGATTTTACATGGGTTGGCACCTGCCTATTTATCAGAGCTTTTACATGTCCACACTCCTGTTAGAGCACTGAGGTCGTCCAATCAGGTACTCCTGGATGTTCCGAGAGCCAGATTAAAAATAAAGGTGACCGAGCTTTTCAGTGGTAGCACCTAAATTGTGGAATAGTTTACCTGTGCACATAAGAACTGCTCAGAGTGTTGGAATTTTTAAATCATTTCTTAAGACACACCTGTTTTCCTTGGCTTTTATTTTGAGTTGAGTTGAGACATTGTGACGTTTTACTGTATTCATTTTGTTTGTGTGGGAGCTTTTCCGGACATTGTGAAGCACTTTGGTCAACCATGGTTGTTTTTAAATGTGCTATATAAATAAAAATTGAATTGAATTGAATTGAAAAACCTAACGAATCCACGTCTGGCCAGGACAAAGCCATTTGCAGAACAAAGGTTAAATCTCTCAGTAGTCTGACTCATTGATCTTACCATTATCATAGAGAAAAAAAGCACAGCTGTCTCGAGCTCAAATGGTCAGGAAGTGTATCTAAATTAAACATTTAAATACAATTTGTAATCTCACAATTCCCTCTTTGAGAGTTCTAATAACTCTCACAAAATACAAATTTAGACACTTAAAAGTTAATTCTTGTAACTTGTAATAGTTACAGGCACATTGTACATGTTCTGTGTTGCTTATATGTAATTGCATGCTGACACAGAAACAAAACATGCAATTAGGGTCCGTGAAGTTCTTACGGGTAATAATCTTTTCTGGTTGGAACTGTCATTTCCTCGTGAGAGGCAGGCGTCATTTGCTGAAAAAACACTTGATACTAACATGTTTCCGAACCATGAAGAATTATCTTCAGTCATCTGGTGTAATTTTGCTGAAAGATCAAGAGTACGAAAATCTTGATCATGTTGATGGATGACTGAAGTTCCCGTATGTGAGTCTCTGCGTTGTGTATTTTTTTCCTTCTTTCTTTTCTCTTTCTTGTGTGATAGTTGGCTCGGCAATGGGTGTAGTTGTTTTCTAGAGGTTGTGGCTTCATCCGCAGGTGAGAAGGGTGGTGCATATGGATCTCAGGACAGCCATCAGGTGGTATCTGCACAGAGGAAGAAAGAAACACAAACAAGAGAGACCAACGGCACAGAGCAGTATTTGTAGAGTCTGCAAACATTAGGGTTGTATCCTCTGTTCAAAATATAGTCTGCTATTGTTGTTCCTTCTTTCCCTATTTCTTAATTTCTGCGACACCTAAAAAACAGTGAGGAAAGGATGGACTAATGGAGGGGAAAGGCCTATGAGGAAATCTTCACCTCAGGGTTGGCCCCCGAAGCCTGTTGCTTTCGGTTCTTCCCTGGGCTCCTCACTGGTTCTTGTGTCTGCCCTATCCTATCCCTGCAGGGGGAGGAACAACTTTAAAGTGTGACACATGAGTCCAAGTTTTCCTTCCCTGACACAATACTGCAGCTGCTGTAATCAACATCACTTGATGTGGTCCGTACCACTTAGTCTCTAATGGCTTGTTTTTGAACGCCTTTATCATGACCCATTGACCTGGGACGATTGTGTGTCCACCTTCTGGTGGAGTCTGCTAACACGACTCAACTCTCTCTTTGGCACTCTGCACTGCCTTTGTGAGGTTTTCACAGTAAGCGATCGGGGCATCTGAAACAATGTGCACATCAACATTTCTAAGATCAACCTGTCCTGATGCTTGTGGCCTATAGGGACAGTGAAGGTTCCACTTAATCTCCAACATTCTAGACACTTCCTTGACTACCTGTCCTGTGAAGTGGGTACCTTGATCTGAGTCAATGCAATCTGGTAATCCCCATCTGGGAATGATATCAGTGACAAGACATTTAGCAGTATGTGCAGCTGTAGCACGCCCTGTTGGATAAGCTTCTACCCATCTTGAGATCAATGTTCTTTTAAATTCAGTTAAATGTGTGTGTGCTGCCGGTAAACTCTGAGATAGTCTCTCTATATCTTTAGGACATAAAGCGTTGGCAACAGTTTGTATTTGCACAACAGAAGAATTGGGAGGAACACTATCAGTTTCCTCAACATTGACTGAATTTACAGGCACATCAGTTACTGATTGGAGAGCTACATCTGTTTCAAAGACCACTTGTAAATCAGGGTAAATGTTATCAGGCTGACTAACTCCCACATCAGTTTTTGCTGCAGCTTTCTTGAGGTTCAATTTCTTAGTCAAAGTGGATACTCTAGCACGGAGTTCATTGTTCTGTTTCTCTAGCTCTGAGTTACGCTGAGACTGTTGTGTAGCTAATGTTAAACTGAATTCTCTGTAACAACAGATAATGCCTTTCACATTGTTCTTATGAATACTTGCTCCTAGTACCTTTTTACACTCATCTACCGACCAAGTCTTGTCTGGATGAATCTCATATTTCTGTGTTAGTTTTTGTCTAACTTTTTCAGTGACTATTAGGTCCATTTGTTCCCCTAACAGTGTTTTGAATTGACTATCTGCCCACAAAGGAGTCGCAACTCTTTTCTGTGGTTGGAATCAGTCTAGCATTCATTCTAACCATTTTGTAAGTTTCTTGACAAAAACAAACACTTCTCTGATCAACAGAGGGTACACTTGTTTTTTAGCACGTAATGCCAAAATCTTCCCTGCCTGAAAGAACAGAGGATAACCAAAAATTAGCATGTAATGCTAACCTTCCCTGCCTGAAACAGAGGATAAACCAAAAATTAGCACGTAATGCTAAACTTCCCTGCCTGAAACAGAGGATAACGTCTCAGGTTACGTATGTAACCATGATTCCCCGAATGGGGAACGAGACACTGCGTCCCCTAGGGGTCGCTACGGGGGAACGCCCTCAGCGTGACTCGTGTCTGAAGATACATATGTTAAAACACCACCTGTTGGCGGCGACAGCCCAGCGTCACTACCGGCGTGCCACAATATAAGTGCCGCTGGGAGGATATACATCATCAAGCTTCTTCGTCTGAAGCTTGCGTCCAAGCATGGTCCAAAGCCTAGGGCGCAGTGTCTCTCGTTCCCCATTCGGGGAACCATGGTTACATCGTAACCTGGGGACGTTCCCCTCCATGGGAACTCGAACTGCGTCCCTTAGGGGTCGCTACGGGAACGTTATACCCACTTCACCATGCTGAGGGAATGCAAACCAACTCTACCCGGCTAAGGGAGTTGCCCCTGGGACGGCTGATGGCTGTCAGTGATATTATCCCCTTCGGCCAAAGGCCCCAGCTGCATACCCTAGTACTTACCTGCTAGGTGCCGGGATTACCGGGCCTAGGGTAGAGCTCAAAGTCTTGGAATCAGAAAAGATTCCTTTAAGGGGATATGGCCAGGCACCTGGCTCACTAGGTCCTGGCCGATCACTCAGGGGTTACCACTTGCTCCTTACTGAGGGAACTGTCTCAACAGACCTCTTGGTAGTGTACACACCTTTTCCTTTTTTTTTTTTTTTTTTTTTTGGACCCAACACATATGGGACAAGGGAGCGGGGCCCAAGGCACAAGCCGGGGCTTTAACCAACTCAAAAAAGGGCACGAAGCTGTGCGCGTAACCCTACCCTTACGGGATTTTTAGAAAGAACGCAGAACCTTGATGTGCGGACTTACCACTGAGTGGATTTTAGAAAGTGCCCAAAGTCTCGCGTGTGCACTTATTAGAAGAACGTTCTATGCCCTGGAGCGGAGAACTACTCATTCCTCGGAGTGAGAGGGAACTCAGGCGCTCAGAAGGAGGCGGCAAGCTCATAGATGACCCTCTTGTTGAGGGGAGCAATGCTGGCTCGACCAACAGGGCGGCGACCTATTACAGAGCTCTGGGGGTCAAGCTTACTGAGGAACTCTCTCAACAGACCTCTTGGTAGCGTATACCCCCTTTTTTTTTTTTGACCCAACATATATGGGACAAGGGAGCGGGGCCCAAGGTACAAGCCGGGGCTTTAACCAACTCAAAGAGGGCACGAAGCTGTGCGTGTAACCCTACCCTTACGGGATTTTAGAAAGAACGCAGAATCTTTGACGTGCGGACTTACCACTGAGTGGATTTTAGAAAGTGCCCAAAGTCTCGCGTGTGCACTTATTAGACGGACGCTCAGAAAGGAGCGGCATGCTCATAGGTGACCCTCTGGTTGAGGGGAGCAATGCTGGCTCGACCAACAAGGCGAGCGACCTATCCCAGAGCTCTGGGGGGCGGAGAAACTTCGGACGCTCAGGCGGGGGCGGCATGCTCATAGGTGACCCTCTGGTTGGGGAGCAGTGCTAGCTCTACGACGGCGAGCCCTGGAGGCGGAGAACTCATTCCTCGGAATGAGAGGAACTCAGCTACCAATGAGGAGCTCTAGGCGGAGAACTCACTCCTCAGAGTGAGAGGGAACTCAGGCGCCCGAAGGAGCGGCATGCTCATAGCAATGCTAGCTCGACCAACCAGGAGGCAACCTATCCAGAGCTCTGGGAGGCGGAGAACTCATTCCTCAGAATGAGAAGGAACTCAGACGCTCAGCAGGAGCGGCATGCTCATAGATAACCCTCTAATGAGGGAGCAATGCTAGCTCTACCTATAACGAGCTCTGGAGGCAGAGAACTCATTCCTCAGAATGAGAAGGAACTCAGACGCTCAGCAGGGAGGCATGCTCATAGATAACCCTCTAATGAGGGGAGCAATGCTAGCTCTACCTATAGAGCTCTGGAGGCGGAGAACTCATTCCTCAGAATGAGAGGGAAACTCAGACGCTCCGCAGGGAGCGGCATGCTCAAAGATGACCCTCTAATGAGGGGAGCAATGCTAGCTCTACCTATAACGAGCTCTGGAGAGCGGAGAACTCATTCCTCAGAATGAGAGGACCTCAGCTACCAATGAGGAGCTCTAGAGCGGAGAACTCACTCCTCAGAGTGAGAGGGAACTCAGACGCCCCGAAGGGAGCGGCATGCTCATAGCAATGCCAGCTCGACCAACCAGGAGAGCAACCTATCACAGAGCTCTGGGAGCGGAGAACTCATTCCTCAGAATGAGAAGGAACTCAGGCAGCTCAGCAGGAGCGGCATACTCATAGATAACCCTCTAATGAGGGAGCAATGCTAGCTCTACCTATAACGAGCTCTGGAGGCGGAGAACTCATTCCTCAGAATGAGAAGGAAACTCAGGCGCTCAGCAGGAGCGGCATGCTCAAAGATGACCCTCTAATGGGGAGCAATGCTAGCTCTACCTATAACGAGCTCTAGAGGCGGCGAACTCATTCCTCAGAATGAGAGGGAAACTCAGGCAGCTCCGCAGGAGGCGGCATGCTCAAAGATGACCCTCTAATGAGGGGAGCAATGATAGCTCTACCTATAACGAGCTCTGGAGGCGGAGAACTCATTCCTCAGAATGAGAAGGAACTCAGGCAGCTCAGCAGGGGGCGGCATGCTCATAGATAACCCTCTATAGTGAGGGGAGCAATGCTAGCTCGACCAGCAAGAGATCACAGAGCTCGGAGGCGGAGAACTCATTCCTCAGAATGAGAGGGAAACTCAGGCGCTCCGCGAGCGGCATGCTCAAAGATGACCCTCTAATGGGGGGCAATGCTAGCTCTACCTATGAGCTCTGGAGGCGGAGAACTCATTTCTCGGAATGAGAAGAACTCAGCTACCAATGAGGGCTCTGGGCGGAGAACTCACTCCTCAGAGTGAGACCTATAGCTCTGGAGTGGAGAACTCATTCCTCAGAATGAGAAGGCACTCCGCCGCTCAGAAGGGCGGCAAGCCCAACCATGAGCTCTGGAGGCGGGGAACTCATTCCTCAGAATGAGAGGGAACTCCGCCGCTCAGCAGGGAGTGGCATGCTCATAGATAACCCTCTATAGTGAGGAGCAATGCTAGCTCGACCAGCAAGGAGGCGACCTATCACAGAGCTCTGAGGAGGCGGAGAACTCATTCCTCAGAATGAGAGGGAACTCAGGCGCTCCGCGGGCGGCATGCTCAAGGTGACCCTCTAATGGGGGAGCAATGCTCTACCTATAACGAGCTCTGGAGGCGGAGAACTCATTCCTCAGAATGAGAAGGAACTCAGGCAGCTCAGCAGGGCGGCATGCTCATAGATAACCCTCTATAGTGAGGGGCAATGCTAGCTCGACCAGCAGGGAGGCGACTTATCCAGAGCTCTGAGGCGGAGAACTCATTCCTCAGAATGAGAGGGAACTCAGGCAGCTCCGGAGGCATAGGTGACCCCGGAAAACTCATTCCTCAGAATGAGAGGAACTCCCCTTTTCTTTTCTTTTTTCTTGCCTTAGCTTAACAGGAAATTTCCACCTAACCTCGGTCCAGGTGAAATTTACAGTGGTTACAGGGGTAGAGAGGAATGAGAGGGCTTCACCTCTCTCTCTGACCAGCGCTCTCTCTCACCCCTAGCCGCAGGAGGGAGGGCATGAGTCATGAGACTTACCTTCTGGGCCATCTCTGACCCTCAGACCGAGATGGGCTAGGACCCCTGGTTGTTCGGGCTCAGACCTGGATTATATAGAACCTTATCCAGGTCTTTCAGCAGATCAGTCTGGTCTGACCTGCTGCTGCATATACCCTGCCATTTAAGCGAGATTCAGGGGCTTAGGTGGCCAAGCCTTGAGAGAGGATGTCTGCCACAGAGAGATAAGCTGTTTATCATCTCTTGCACAGCCATTTTCACACAGTGTCAGCATAACTAGTATGCTGAAACCTATGAATACGAGAAAAAATAGCTTTTTTATGATCCACAACCCCCCAAAACTCGTTCATATGCAGAGAAGAGCACTAGCCGCTGAATCTGATTATGTCAGAAAATCGCATCGTCACAATCAGCAGCTCACTCTCGTTCTCGGTGACCTTGTGAAAGGTGGTCCCTCTTTTCTTTTCACTCATCGGCCACATCCAACTGCTAATTTCATTACCTCCGTGCCTCGGCAGCGGTGGGTCCCGAATCATGACAAGCAGGCGGCTGCCCCTCTTTCCTCGGAAGAGGGACAGAGCGAGCTTTTACATTTTTTAGAAAAGCTCATAGTGCCGATTTCCCCTCAAGGACATCGCGTAGTGCTCTTGCCCTGACAAAAGGCATAAGATTGTGTGTGTGAACGCCCTCAGCGTGACTCGTGTCTGAAGATACATATGTAAAAACACCACCTGGTTGGCGGCGACAGCCAGCGTCACTACCGTCGTGCCACAATATAAAACCGCCGGGAGAATACATCATCAGCTTTTTTCGTCTTCACTGACTGGTTTGTTTGAAGCGTGCAATCTGGTAAGTACAGTTTCTCTCTATCAAATGGCGAGCACTAATAAGCGTTTAAGATTGTGTGGAAAATCGGGACCCACGCGATGACACACAATCTTTCGTCTTTTGTTTGGGCAAGGGCACACACGCGATGTCCCTTGAGAAATCTCAGCTGCACTGTGAGCTTTTCTATGTAAAAGCTCCGCACTCGCTCTGTCCTCTGTCCGGGAAAGAGGGCAGCCGTCCTACTTCCTCGCGACCTGGGACCCACGCTGCCGAGGCACGGAGGTAATGAAATTAGCAGTTGGATGTGGCGATGAGTGAGAAAGAAAGAGGACCGCCCCTTTTTGCGCTGTCGGCCGAGCAGAGTGAGCTGCTGGATTGTGACGATGATCTTCTGACATAATCAGTTCAGCGGCTGGTTCTTCTCTCTGCATATGAGCGAGTTTTGGGGTTGTGGATCATAAAAATGAATCTTTCTGGCCAAATCACCCCCCAGCTCGAGTGAGCCTTCCTTTCTTCATAAAATCTCGTGTGGAGAGTGAGAAGGGTGAAAAAAAAAAAAAACTATTTTCCTCGTATTCATGAGGTTTCAACATACTAGTTATGCTGACACTGTGTGAAAATGGCTATGAGCGGATGTCCCCTGTGCAGGATGATGAACAGCTTATCTCTGTGGCGACATCCTCCTCAGGCTCCCCCCGGCCACCTAAGCCCCTTCTCGCTTAAATGGCAGGGCTGCAACAGGTCAGACCCCCGTCATATGGTTATCTAAGGCGTGCAGACTGGTCTGCTGAAAGACCTGGATAAGGTTCATATAATCAGGAATGGGTTCTACAACCAGCTGGGTCTAGCCCATCTCGGTCTGAGGGTGAGATGGGCTCAGAGGCCAGTCTCGCGACTCATGTACCCTTTCCCTCCCGCGGCTAGGGTGAGAGAGAGCTTCGGTCAGAGAGAGGCAAGCCCCTCATTCCTCTCTAATTCCTCAGAACCCTGTGAATTTCACCTGACGAGGTTGGTGATTTCCTGCTGTCAGGAGTTCCCTCTCATTCTGTGAATGGTGCCGGGTCACCTATGCCTCCGGAGCGTCTGGGTTCCCTCTCATTCTGAGGGAATGAGTTCTCCGCTCCTCAGAGCTCTGTGATAAGTCGCTCTCCTTGCTGGTCGAGCTAGCATTGCTCCCTCACTATAGAGGGTTATCTATGAGCATGCCGCTCTGCTGGCGGCTGAGTTCCTCTCATTCTGAGGAATGAGTTCTCCGCCTCCTGAGCTCGTTATAGTAGAGCTAGCACTGCTCCCCTCGTTGAGGGTCTGCCTGAGCATGCTCGGGCGCTGAGGTTCCTCTCATTCTGAGGAATGGGACTCTCCGCTCCTCAGAGCTGTGATAGGTCGCTCTCGCTTGCTGGTCGAGCTAGCGTGCTCCCATTATGAAGGGTTGTCTATGAGTTCCTGCTGATGACTCTCATTCTGAGGAATGAGTCTCAGAGCTCGTTATAAGTCTCACTCTGAGGGGTGGGTTCTCAGCTCTAGAGCTCCTCATTGGTAGCTGATCTCATTCGAGGAATGAGTTCTCCGCTCTCAGGCTGCGCCTCGGTGGGTTGCTCCCTCAGCAGAAGGGTCACCCTGAGCATGCCGCTCCCCTTCTTCGAGTCTCTCCGCCCCCAGGCTCTGTGATGGTGCCGCTCCCTTCTGAGGCGGTGGGTTCTCATTCTGAGGAATGAGTCCTCCGCTCTCCAGAGCTCTGTGATAGGTTGCTCTCCTGCTGGTCGAGCTAGCATTGCTCCCCTCACTATAGAGGGTTATCTATGAGCATGCCGCTCCCTGCTGAGCGGGAGTTCCCTCTCATTCTGAGGAATGAGTTCCCGCTCTCCAGAGCTCATGGTTGGGCTTGCCGCTCCTTTCTGAGCGGGCGGAGTGCCTTCTCATTCTGAGGAATGAGTTCTCCACTCTCCAGAGCTCGTTATAGGTCTCACTCTGAGGAGTGAGTTCTCCGCTCTAGAGCTCCTCATTAGTAGCTGAGTTCCTCTCATTCCGAGGAATGAGTTCTCCGCCTCCAGAGCTCGCCGCCGGTAGAGCTAGCACTGCTCCCCTCAACCAGAGGGTCACCTATGAGCATGCCGCTCCCGTCTGAGCGTCCGAGCTCCGCCCCCAGAGCTCTGTGATAGGTCGCTCGCCTTGTTGGTCGAGCCAGCATTGCTCCCCTCAACCAGAGGGTCATCTATGAGCGTGCGCTCCTTCTGAGCATCTGAGTTCCCTCTCACTCCGAGGAATGAGTAGTTCTCCGCTCCAGGGCATAGAACGCTCTAATAAGTGCACACGCGAGACTTTGGGCACTTTCTAAAATCCACTTAGTGGTAAGTCCGCACATCAAAGATTCTGCGTTCTTTCTAAAAATCCCGTAAGGGTAGGGTTACGCGCACTGCTTCGTGCCCTTTTTTGAGCTGGTCAAAGCCCCGGCTTGTGCCTTGGGCCCCGCTCCCCTGTCCCATATATGTTGGGTCCAAAAAAAGGGAAAGGGGGTGTACACTACCAAGAGGTCTGTTGAGACAGTTCCCTCAGTAAGCTTGGGAGAGCAAGTGGTAACCCCTGAGTGATCGGCCAGGACCTAGTGAGCCAGGTGCCTGGCCATATCCCCTTGAAGGAATCTTTTCTGATTCCAAGACCTTGAGCTCTACCCTAGGCCCGGTAATCCCGGCGCCTAACAGGTGAAATGCTAGGGTATGCAGCTCGGGCCTTTGGCCGAAGGATAATATCACTGACAGCCATCAGCCGTCCGGGAAACTCCCTTGCCGGGTAGAGTTGGCTTAGTGCGCCTTTTTGCGAAATTGGCTTGCATTCCCTCAGCATGGTGAAGTGGGTATAACGTTCACCGTGGCGACCCCTAGGGGACGCAGTTCGAGTTCCCATGGAGGGAACGTCTCAGGTTACTGTAACCATGGTTCCCCAATGGGGAACGACACTCGTCCCCTAGGCTTTGGACCATGCTTGACGCAAGCTTCAGGCGAAGAAGCTGATGATGTATTCTCCCGGCGGCACTTATATTGTGGCACGCCGGTAGTGACGTCATGGGCTGTCGCCGGCCAACAGGTGGTGTTTTTACATATGTATCTTCAGACACGAGTCACGCTGAGGGCGTTCCCCGTAGCGACCCCTAGGGGACGCAGTGTCTCGTTCCCCATTCGGGGAACCATGGTTACATACGTAACCTGAGACGTTTCTTCAGGAAATATTGTACATCATTGTACATTTAACTGTTGCACGGACTTTTTGGAAGCCAGACATCAGTGATGGAATTGCAAGTGGTAATTCAGGAAGGAGTTTTCATCACAGACACTTAACAGTGTGAACAAACTTTTGGAAGTCAGAAATCATCAGTGGAATTGCAACTATGAGTTTATTCAGGAAAAATTGTACATCATTGTACATTTACTGTTGCACAGACTTTTTGGAAGCCAGACATCATTGATGGAATTGCAAGCGACAATTAAGGAAGGAGTTTACATCACAGACACTTAACAGTGTGAACAGACTTTTGGAAGTCAGAAATCATCAGTGGAATTGCAACTATGAGTTTCTTCAGGAAAAATTGTACATCATTGTACATTTAACTGTTGCACAGATTTTTTGGAAGCCAGACATCAGTGATGGAATTGCAAGTGGTAATTCAGGAAGGAGTTTTCATCACAGACACTTAACAGTGTGAACAGACTTTTGGAAGTCATAAATCATCAGTGGAATTGCAACTATGAGTTTCTTCAGGAAAAATTGTACATCATTGTACATTTACTGTTGCACAGACTTTTGGAAGCCAGACATCATTGATGGAATTGCAAGCGACAATTAAGGAAGGAGTTTACATCACAGACACTTAACAGTGTGAACAGACTTTTGGAAGTCAGAAATCATCAGTGGAATTGCAACTATGAGTTTCTTCAGGAAAAATTGTACATCATTGTACATTTAACTGTTGCACAGATTTTTTGGAAGCCAGACATCAGTGATGGAATTGCAAGTGGTAATTCAGGAAGGAGTTTTCATCACAGACACTTAACAGTGTGAACAGACTTTTGGAAGTCATAAATCATCAGTGGAATTGCAACTATGAGTTTCTTCAGGAAAAATTGTACATCATTGTACATTTAAATGTTGCACAGACTTTTTGGAAGCCAGACATCAGTGATGGAATTGCAAGTGGTAATTCAGGAAGGAGTTTTCATCACAGACACTTAACAGTGTGAACAGACTTTTGGAAGTCAGAAATCATCAGTGGAATTGCAACTATGAGTTTATTCAGGAAAAATTGTACATCATTGTACATTTACTGTTGCACAGACTTTTTGGAAGCCAGACATCAGTGATGGAATTGCAAGCGACAATTAAGGAAGGAGTTTACATCACAGACACTTAACAGTGTGAACAGACTTTTGGAAGTCAGAAATCATCAGTGGAATTGCAACTATGAATTTCTTCAGGAATTTTTTTTACATCATTGTACATTTAACTGTTGCACAGTCTTTTTGGAAGCCAGACATCAGTGATGGAATTGCAAGTGGTAATTCAAGAAGGAGTTTTCATCACAGACATTTAACAGTGTGAACAGACTTTTGGAAGTCAGAAATCATCAGTGGAATTGCAACTATGAGTTTCTTCAGGAAAAATTGTACATCATTGTACATTTAACTGTTGCACAGACTTTTGGAAGCCAGACATCAGTGATGGAATTGCAAGTGGTAATTCAGGAAGGAGTTTTCATCACAGACACTTAACAGTGTGAACAGACTTTTGGAAGTCAGAAATCATTAGTGGAATTGCAACTATGAGTTTCTTCAGGAAAAATTGTACATCATTGTACATTTAACTGTTGCACAGACTTTTTGGAAGCCAGACATCAGTGATGAAATTTCAATTGGCAATTAAGGAAGGAGTTTAGATCACAGACACTTAACAGTGTGAACAGACTTTTGGAAGTCAGAAATAATCAGTAGAATTACAACTATGAGTTTCTTCAGGAAAAATTGTACAACATTGTACATTTAACTGTTGCACGGACTTTTTGGAAGCCAGACATCAGTGATGGAATTGCAAGTGGTAATTCAGGAAGGAGTTTTCATCACAGACACTTAACAGTGTGAACAGACTTTTGGAAGTCAGAAATCATCAGTGGAATTGCAACTATGATTTTCTTCAGGAAAAATTGTACATCATTGTACATTTAACTGTTGCACAGACTTTTGGAAGCCAGACATCAGTGATGGAATTTCAAGTGGTAATTCAGGAAGGAGTTTTCATCACAGACACTTAACAGTGTGAACAGACTTTTGGAAGTCAGAAATCATCAGTGGAATTGCAACTATGAGTTTCTTCAGGAAAAATTGTACATCATTGTACATTTAACTGTTGCACAGGCTTTTTGGTAGCCAGACATCAGTGATGGAATTGCAAGTTGTAAATTAGGAAGGAGTTTTCATCACAGACTCTTAACAGTGTGAACAGACTTTTGGAAGTCAGAAATCATCAGTGGAATTGCAACTATGAGTTTCTTCAGGATTTTTTTTTTTACATCATTGTACATTTAACTGTTGCACAGGCTTTTTGGAAGCCAGACATCAATGATGGAATTGCAAGTGGTAATTCACGAAGTTTTCATCACAGACACTTAACAGTGTGAACAGACTTTTGGAAGTCAGAAATCATCAGTGGAATTGCAACTATGAGTTTCTTCAGGAAAAATTGTACATCATTGTACATTTAACTGTTTTACAGACTTTTTGGAAGCCAGACATCAGTGATGGAATTGCAAGTGGTAATTCAGGAAGGAGTTTTCATCACAGCCACTTAACAGTGTGAACAGACTTTTGGAAGTCATAAATCATCAGTGGAATTGCAACTATGAGTTTCTTCAGGAAAAATTGTACATCATTGTACATTTAACTGTTGCACAGACTTTTTGGAAGCAAGAGTGCTAAAAGACAATTTCAATTTCTCCCTCCGTCATCCTTCAGTGGTGTGTGCCAATCCACTCATACACTCACCTGGACAGAATATGAGTGACCACAGGACTTCATATCAGCTTCCGAGTCATTATGTGGTTGAAGAATCCCACAAGGATACTGATAACACCACACAGCCAAAACAAGCACTGCTCATGGACATCCCGGCTGAGCTCTGCCCACAGAGCTCATCACATGCAGACTGTGACATATTACAACAGCTCCAAGACTCAGCACCCAAGGACGACTTTCTGGAAAACAGCCTGGGAAGCCAGGACAACACATCACAGTCACCGGAAACACCAGAGCTAGAGCCCCGCTCACCAGACACACTATCCCTCTCTCCAGCACCTGGACAGAATATGCCCCGCTCACCAGACACACTATCCCTCTCTCCAGCATCTCCACTTCTAAGCTTTTCACAGAAATGGAGGAATTGGTGTATGCTGGGACCAAACTCTCTGCAAGTCCCCAGATATCAACTAAAAAACGGCGGGCCCCCCAACCACCAAAGACTGCAGGCTCCCCAACCACCAAAGACTGCAGGCTCAGCTCTCCCGCCTCCTCCTGTGAGAGCTCTCCGACCGCTGCCACAACGCCAGGGCCCAAACCCTCCTCCATCTGCTGTAGGTGAACCAAAAACAACTGATAACAGCTCTCAGTGATATGTGTCGGGTCCCCGCTATACTAGCAGCAACATTCACAAACGTTTACAAAACAAGCGGGAACCCAGTGTGCCTGTAGCCTTCTCTATCTCTGTTTTATCACGTGATAGAAGGTCTAAGGCCTTCAAAAAGGCGTCATCTAATCTGCCTGTTATGCATCAGTCTAAGATTGCTGTAGAGACAAAATTTAATTCCATCAAGTTAGCATTTTTAAACACTACTAAAAATAAATCATTTGTGATCAATGATTTAATAACCACAAACAAGTTGGATTTTATGTTTCTAATTAAAACATGGCTAGAAGACAACTGCAGTGCAACAGTCCTCACTGAAACAGCCCCTCCTAACTTTAATTTTATAAATGTCTGCAGGACTGTTAGGAGAGGTGGAGGTGTAGCTGCTCTGTTTAAAGATGGTTATCAATGCAAGCAAGTGTCATTTGGTCAGTACTTGTCTTTTGAATATCTAGGTATTGTGCTGAAAGGTGCCCCACGCATTCTGTTTATCATCATCTACAGGCCCCCAAAATACTCTCCAGCCTTTGTTGAAGAGTTCACAGAACTGTTATCAATGATTTCCTCAGAGTTTGACTGTTTTGCTATTGCAGGATTTTAATATTCACATAGACAATGCTGAAATCAAAACTACAAAAGAAATTGTAACTGTTTTAAACACTTTTGACCTGATTCAGCATGTGCACGGACCCACACACAACCGTGGACACACTCTAGATTTACTCATAAGTAGAGGTCTAAACATTTCATCTATTGTCATTAAGGATGTAGCTCTGTCTGATCACTTCTGTATTTTCTTTGATATATTGATCTCTGTCACCACTGAATCTAGATCTGTCTCTGTCAGAAAGAGATGCATTAATGAGAACACTAGTGCGCTATTTATGAAGGCAATATCTTTAACACCGAGCATTTCTGCAGACTCTGTTGATTTTCTCCTGGATTCATTTAACTCAAAAGTTAAGAATGTTATTGATGATATTGCACCGATAAAGGTCAGCAAGAAGAATGGCAGACAAAAATCATTTTGGAGAAAATCAACAGCAGTTCAGAATATGAAAAGACAATGCAGAAAAGCTGAGCGGATGTGGTGGAAGACGAAACTAGAAATACACTATAGCATCTATAAAGACAGCCTTCATGCTTTCAATTTGGAACTAGCCACAGCTAGACAGACCTTCTTCTCAAACCTAAACAACACTCGCACTCTTTTTGCTACTGTTGAGAGACTGACAAACCCCCCAAGTCAGATTCCCAGTGAAATGCTCTCTGACAGCAAATGCAATGAGTTTGCTTCCTTCTTTTCAGAGAAGATCAATAATATCAGGAAGGAGATTGGCACATCTTCCTGTAATACAGAGGTCACACAGATTCGACAGCAATCTCAAAAAGAAGTGACTATGTCTGGTTTTAAAACAATTGATAGCAAAATTTTGGAAGAAATAGTACAGCATCTTAAATCGTCAACCTGCTATCTTGACACACTTCCCACATCTTTTTTCAAAAGTGTGCTTAACTGTTTAGAAGCAGATCTCTTAGAAGTGGTGAACACCTCACTTCTTTCTGGGACTTTTCCAAACTCCCTGAAAACTGCAGTTGTTAAGCCCTTCTGAAAAGCGCAATCTTGATAACACTGTGTTGAGCAACTATAGACCAATATCAAATCTTCCTTTCATAGGTAAGATTATTGAAAAGGTAGTTTTAATCAGCTGAACAACTACTTAAACTCAAATGGATACCTGGATAATTTTCAATCTGGTTTCCGCGTGCATCACAGCACAGAGACAGCACTCATTAAGATAATAAATGATATTCGCTTTAATTCTGATTCTGGCAAAATATCAGTGCTGGTACTACTAGATCTTAGTGCTCGTTTGACACTGTCGATCATAACATACTTCTAGAGAGACTGGAAAACTGGGTCGGGCTTTCTGGGATGGCACTCAAATGGTTCAGGTCATACTTAGAAGGGAGAGGTTATTATGTGAGTATAGGAGAGCATAAGTCTAAGTGGACGTCCATGACATGCGGAGTCCCACAAGGCTCTATTCTTGCACCGCTCTTGTTTAGCCTGTATATGCTCCCACTAAGTCAGATAATGAGGAAGAACCAAATTGCCTATCACAGCTATGCTGATGATACCCAGATTTAACTAGCCTTATCTCCAAATGACTATAGCCCCATTGACTCCCTCTGCCAATGCATTGATGAAATTAACAGTTGGATGTGCCAAAACTTTCTTCAGTTAAACAAGGATAAAACTGAAGTCATTGCATTTGGAAACAAAGATAAAGTTCGCAAGGTGAATGCATACCTTGACTCTAGGGGTCAAACAACTAAAAATCAAGTCAGAAATCTTGGGGTGATTCTGGAGACAGACCTTAGCTTTAGTAGTCATGTCAAAGCAGAAACTAAATCAGCATACTATCATCTCAAAAACATTGCAAGAATTATATGTTTTGTTTCCAGTCAAGACTTGGAGAAACTTTTTCATGCCTTTATCACCAGCAGGGTGGATTATTGTAATGGTCTCCTCACCGGCCTTCCAAAGAAGACCATTAGACAGCTGCAGCTCATCCAGAACGCTGCTGCCAGGATTCTGACTAGAACCAGAAAATTTGAGCATATCACACCAGTCCTCAGGTCCTTACACTGGCTTCCAGTTACATTCAGGATTGATTTTAAAGTACTTTTACTTGTTTATAAGTCACTCAATGGTATAGGACCTAAATATATGGCAGATATGCTCACTGAATATAAACCTAACAGACCACTCAGATCATTAGGATCGAGTCAGTTAGAAATACCAAGGGTTCACACAAAACAAGGAGTCCGCTTAGCTATTATGCCCTAGCTGGAACCAGCTTCCAGAAGAGATCAAATGTGCTAAAACTTTAGCCACATTTAAATCCAGACTCAAAACTCATCTATTTAGCTGTGCATTTGTTGAATGAGCACTGTGCTACGTCCAAACTGACTGCATTATTTTATGTATAATCCTTTTCTATTTAACTGTTTTAAATTTCATTTTAAATCAATTTCTATATCATTTTAAATTTCCTTATTTTATTATTTTTAACTCCTTGTTTTTATTGCTGTGAATTATTATTTCACTTTATTTTATGTAAAGCACTTTGAATTACCACTGTGTATGAAATGTGCTATATAAATAAACTTGCCTTGCCTTGCCTTCAGGAAAAAGTGTACATCATTATACATTTACTGTTGCACAGACTTTTTGGAAGCCAGACATCAGTGATGGAATTGCAAGCGACAATTAAGGAAGGAGTTTACATCACAGACACTTAACAGTGTGAACAGACTTTTGGAAGTCAGAAATCATCAGTGGAATTGCAACTATGAGTTTCTTCAGGAAAAATTGTACATCATTGTACATTTAACTGTTGCACAGATTTTTTGGAAGCCAGACATCAGTGATGGAATTGCAAGTGGTAATTCAGGAAGGAGTTTTCATCACAGACACTTAACAGTGTGAACAGACTTTTGGAAGTCAGAAATCATCAGTGGAATAGCAACTATGAGTTTATTCAGGAAAAAT
This sequence comes from Gymnocypris eckloni scoliostomus, assembly GCA_027564155.1. Classification (NCBI taxonomy): domain Eukaryota; kingdom Metazoa; phylum Chordata; class Actinopteri; order Cypriniformes; family Cyprinidae; genus Gymnocypris; species Gymnocypris eckloni. The sequence continues at coordinate 34,358,620 of CM050422.1, forward strand.
TGTACATCATTGTGCATTTACTGTTGCACAGACTTTTTGGAAGCCAGACATCAGTGATGGAATTGCAAGCGACAATTAAGGAAGGAGTTTACATCACAGACACTTAACAGTGTGAACAGACTTTTGGAAGTCAGAAATCATCAGTGGAATTGCAACTATGAGTTTCTTCAGGAAAAATTGTACATCATTGTACATTTAACTGTTGCACGGACTTTTTGGAAGCCAGACATCAGTGATGGAATTGCAAGTGGTAATTCAGGAAGGAGTTTTCATCACAGACACTTAACAGTGTGAACAGACTTTTGGAAGTCAGAAATCATCAGTGGAATTGCAACTATGAGTTTATTCAGGAAAAATTGTACATCATTGTACATTTAACTGTTGCACAGACTTTTTGGAAGCCAGACATCAGTGATGGAATTGCAAGTGGTAATTCAGGAAGGAGTTTTCATCACAGACACTTAACAGTGTGAACAGACTTTTGGAAGTCAGAAATCATTAGTGGAATTGCAACTATGAGTTTCTTCAGGAAAAATTGTACATCATTGTACATTTAACTGTTGCACAGACTTTTTGGAAGCCAGACATCAGTGATGAAATTTCAATTGGCAATTAAGGAAGGAGTTTAGATCACAGACACTTAACAGTGTGAACAGACTTTTGAAGTCAGAAATAACGCTCAGGTTACGTATGTAACCATGGTTCCCCAGTGGGGAATCGAGACACCTGCGTCCCTAGGGGCCACTATGGGAACGCCCCAGCGTGACTCGTGCCTGAAGAAACATATGAAAAACACCATCCGTTGGCGGCGACAGCCCATGACGTCACTACCGGCGCGACCACAATATAAGGACGGCCGGGTGAATACATCATTCGCTTCTTCGTCTGAAGCTTGCGTCCGAAGCACCCCAAAGCCTAGGGGGCGCGGTGTCTCGTTCCCCACTCGGGGAACCATGGTTATCACGTAACCTGGAGACGTTCCCCTTCATGGGAACTTGAACTGCGCCCCTAGGGGCCACTATGGGGAACGTTATACCCACCGCCATGCTGAGGGGAATGCAAGCCAAATTCCGCAGGAGGCGAGCACAAGTCAACTCTACCATTTGGCTCAGGAGTTGCCCCTGTTTGGGTTGATGCTGTCAGTGACATTATCCTCCTTGCCAAAACCCGAGCTGCATACCTGAAGTACTTACCTGCTAGGTGCCGGCATTACGGACCCAAGGTAGAGCTCACAGGTTTGGAATCATTCTTAACAGAAAGATTCCTTTAAGGGATAGGGGTACCTAGTGGTAGCCACTAGGTCCTGGCCGGTCACTAGGGGCTACCGCTTGCTCTACATGAGCTTGCTGAGGAGCTGTCTCAACAGACCCTTGGTAGCATTACCCTTTTAAACCAAAATATTTGGTTACATGGAGTGGGGCCCAAGGCAGAAACCGGGCTTGACCAACTCAAATAAGGGCACGGGCTGCGCAGAACCCTACCCCAAAGGGCTTTTAGAAAGAAAGCAGAACATTCGATGTGCTAACTTACCACTGGGTGGATTTTGAAAAGTGCCCAAAGTCTAGCGTGCACTTACCATAGCATGGATTTTAGAAAGAACGCAGAACATTTGATGTGCGATCTTACCACTAAGTGTAGTCTGCATTTCGTTGGTTGAATAGTTTTGATTGCACTTACTGGTAAATATAATCATTTGCCTCCATTGCTCCTGGGCAAGGTGTTAGTTTCGTCTCGAGCCATTAGCACTCTGTTAGGCTTATTGGCTGGGCTAATCAGAAGCCGTTCACAGCGACTGTTGGAGTATTTAAACTGCTTGGTTCTTGTTTTAAATCGGGAAAAGCCGATTAGTCACCAGAAGAAACAGACGTCAGCTTGTGAGTGTGTCTTTAATACTTGTTCATAGATCTGTTGTTTATATTATTTACTTGCTCCTAGGAAGGAATATTTCGTTTCCTACCTATTTGTAGTCTGCATTTTCGTTGGTTGAATAGTTTTGATTGCACTTACTGGTAAATATAATCATTTGCGCCTCCATTGCTCCCTGGGCAAGGTGTTAGTTTCGTCTCGAGCCATTAGCACTCTGTTAGGCTTATTGGCTGGGCTAATCAGAAGCCGTTCACAGCGACTGTTGGAGTATTTAAACTGCTTGGTTCTTGTTTTAAATCGAAAAGCGATTAGTCACCAGAAGAAACAGACGTCAGCTTGTGAGTGTGTCTTTAATACTTGTTCATAGATCTGTTGTTTATATTATTTACTTGCTCCTAGGAAGGAATATTTCGTTTCCTACCTATTTGTAGTCTGCATTTTCGTTGGTTGAATAGTTTTGATTGCACTTACTGGTAAATATAATCATTTGCGCTCCATTGCTCCTGGGCAAGGTGTTAGTTTCTCGAGCCATTAGCACTCTGTTAGGCTTATTGGCTGGGCTAATCAGAAGCCGTTCACAGCTGTTTTCACTCTATTCTCTTAATTAGACTGTGTATTTATGTGATGTCCGAGGCTGACGCGGAAGCGTCTGCGGAAGCGTTCAGCATCCTCGTGTGAAGACAGACGAGTGTAAAGACAAGCGACTTTTTCCTGTGCGACTTTACCCGAGCAACGACACCGGCAACGCATTCAGGTATATTTTTCCTCCCTTCCCTCACACACTCTCCTTTGCTATCCTCTATACTTCCACCTCTATCATGTGTTTCAAAACCATTCCGGTTGTCTCTCGACCACGCTCTAACATCACACGCAGACGGCAACGTAATCCTGCTAACCTGCGCCCCATCTCTACATCTTCTACTACACCTCTTTCTTTCTCTATGGCTCTCTGGAATTGTCAGTCAGCTGTCAACAAAGCAGACTTCATTTCCGCTTTTTCTTACAATCCACTCTCAGCATCTTGGGCTTGACTGAGACCTGGATTCGTCCAGAAGACTCAGCAACTCCAGCTGCCCTCTCTAACAATTTCTCTTTCTCTCACCCCACGTCAGGTTGGCGGGGTGGGGCACTGGTCTGCTCATTTCAAATAATTGGAAATACTCAACCCACTTGCCCCTATGCAATTACAACTCATTTGAATCCCATACGATTACTGTAATGGCTCCTATAAAACTCCAGATTGTGGTAATCTACCGTCCCCTGGTCAAATTCTAGCCCCTTCCTAGAGGAGCTGGATGGGTTGCTGTCCTCTTTCATGGAGGATGGAACTCCACTCTTAGTTTTTGGCGATTTCAACATTCATCTAGAAAAGCCTTATGCTACAGACTTTCATTCGCTCTTAGCTTCATTTGATCTCAAACGCCACCACTACTAGCACTCACAAATCAGGCAACCAACTTGATTTAATTTATTGTACTGCAGATAACATTCTGGTACAACCACTACATATCTCTGACCATTTCTTTATTAAATTCACATTACACTTTGCTACCCGGTGCCACCAACCCCCTTACCGTTACTTTTAGACCAAAACCCACGCTCCCTTTCTCCCTCACATCTTTCCTCTGTAGTATCCTCCTCTCTTCCCTCACCTACACATTTCTCATCTCTGGATGTGAATGCTGCTACTGATACTTTATGCTCTACTTTATCCACTTGTCTAGATGACATTTGTCCTCTCTCCTCCAGGCCAGCACGGACTGCCTTCTAACCCCTGGTTATCTGATGTTCTTCGTGAACTTGGACCACACTCCGAGCGGCAGAGAGAAAATGGCGAAAATCAAACGAGCCGTCGGACCTGAGTATGTATCAATCGTTTCATCTTTCTCTGCTAGTCCACACTGCCAAATCGTCACAACAATGCTCCAGATATGCGTGATCTCTTCAGAACATTTAATTCTCTCCTCTGTCCCCCTCCACCACCTCCCACCACTTCTATCACAGCTGATGACTTTGCAACTTTTTTTACAAACAAAACTAAAACAGTCAGCAGTCAGTTTTCACCTCCACTCACACAGGACCCCCAACCAACTAGATCCACTGCTCAAACTCCCATCTTCTCCTTCTGTCCCTCACTGAGGCGGAAGTATCCAAACTTCTCCTCTCCAGCCATCCTACAACATGTCCTCTAGACCCTATCCCTCACACCTTCTCCAAGCAATCTCTCCCGCACTCCTACCAGCACTCACACACATTATCAACACATCTCTCCTCACAGGCATCTTCCCACTGCATTCAAGCAGGCTCGGTAACCCCACTGCTCAAAAACCTACATTAAACACTTCTCTTTTAGAAAACTACAGACCTATCTCTCTCCTTCCATTCATTGCCAAAACACTCGAACGAGTTGTCTTTAACCAGGTCTCATTGTTTCTTTCACAGAACAACAAACTGGACGCTAAACAGTCAGGTTTCAGGAGTGGCCATTCAACTGAGACTGCGCTACTATCGGTCACTGAAGCCCTGCGAATTGCAAAAGCCAATTCCAAATCATCAGTCCTCATTCTGCTGGATCTCTCTGCCGCTTTTGACACTGTCAATCATCAGATCCTCCTGTCCACCCTCTCATCACTGGATATTACTGGGATTCCACTTCGCTGGTTTGAATCCTATCTCACTGGTCGGTCTTTCAGGGTGGCCTGGGGAGGGGAGGTATCCAAAGCACATCAATTGGTCACTGGGGTTCCCCAGGGATCGGTTCTTGGACCCCTCCTCTTCTCCACATACACTACATCACTGGCTCCCATCATACAGGCACATGGCTTCTCCTACCACTTCTATGCTGATGACACACAGCTCTATCTCTCATTTCGACCAGATGATCCAACGGTAGCTGCACGGATCTCAGGCTGCCTGGCGGACATCTCGGCATGGATGAAAGAACACCACCTACAGCTCAACCTGGCAAAGACTGAGCTTCTTGTCTTCCTGCAACTCAACTCTACAGCATGATTTCACGATTCAGTTAGGTTCACAACAATTACCCCATCAGCTTCGGGTCAGAAATCTTGGTGTAATCTTCGATGACCAGCTGACCTTCAAAGAGCACATTGCAAAGACTGCTCGATCTTGCAGGTTTGCACTACACAACATCAGAAAGATCAGGCCCTTTCTGACAGAGCATGCTGCACAACTTCTTGTCCAGGCCCTTGTCATTTCTAGACTGGACTACTGCAATGCTCTTCTAGCTGGACTTCCATCAAACACAATCAAACCTTTACAAATGATTCAGAATGCAGCGGCACGACTGGTCTTCAACGAGCCCAAGAGAGCCCATGTTACACCTCTCTTTGTCTCCTTGCACTGGCTACCAGTTGCAGCTCGCATCCAGTTCAAGACACTGATGCTTGCATATAGAACAATCACAGGCTCAGCACCCACCTACTTCCACTCACTATTACAAACTTACATCCCCTCCAGAAGCCTGAGATCTGCTAATGAGCGACGCCTCGTGGTACCATCACAGAGAGGCTCAAAGTCACTCTCCAGAACATTCTCTTTCACCGTTCCTGGCCGGTGGAATGATCTTCCCCATCCGGAATGCTGGATCCCTGTCAATTTTCAAGCAACAACTGAAAACTCATCTCTTTCAACTCTACTTGACTATATAAAAAAAACAACCTTTCACTTTTTCAAAATCTTCATCTTCTCTTTATCTTTCTCTCCTTCCCTTGCTAGCTTGTACTTATTTGAACAATGCCTGAGACTTGTGTTATTGGCACTTCCTCTGTATGTTTGCCTCTTCAAGATTAATCGCTTTATGTACTCCCCAATTGTAAGTCGCTTTGGATAAAAGCGTCTGCCAAATGACTAAATGTAAATGTAAATGTAAGTGGATTTTAGAAAGTGCCCATTGCTTTAGCGTGTGCACTTATATATATTGTTTTATTTACGTTCTATGTCGGGGGACTAGATGCTCAGAAGGGAGCTGTATGCTCATAGATGACCCTCTATGATGAGGGGAGCAATGCTAGCTCGACCCACCGCGATCTACACCGAACTCTGGAAGTGGAGAACTTCCGATTCTCAACAGGAGTGGCATGCTCATAGGTGACCCTCTATAGCGAGGGGAGCAATGCTAGCTCGACCAGCAAGGCGAGCGAACTACCACAGAGCTTTGAGGAGCGGAAAACTCATTCCTCAGAATGAGCTCAGATGCCCTGAAGGGAGCGGCATGCTCATAGGTGACCCTCTAAGTGAGGGGAGCAACGCCAGCTCTACCAATAGCGAGCTCTGGAGAGCGGAGAACTCATTTTGAGAGGGAACTCAAACACTCAGGAGTGGAGCCCAAGGCACAAGCCGGGACCTGACCAACTCAAATAAGGGCACGAAGCTGCACAGAACCCTACCCTACGGGATTTTAGGAAAGCAGAACATTCGATGTGCTAACTTACCACTGGGTGGATTTTAGAAAAGTGCCCAAAGTCTAGCGTGTGCACTTACCATAGCATGGATTTTAGAAAGAACGCAGAACACTTGATGTGCGATCTTACCACTAAGTGGATTTTAGAAAAGTGCCCAGAGTTTAACGTGTGCACTTATATAATGGTATTACGTCTACTTGAACGGTGAACTACTCATCCCTTGGAGTGAGAGTCTCAGACGCTCAGAAAGGAGCGGCATGCTCATAGATGACCCTCTACAGTGAGGGGAGCAGTGCTAGCTCTACCGATGAGGAGCTCTGGAGGCGGAGAACTCAGTCTTCCCGAGTAAGGGAGCTCAGATGCCCAGAAAGGAGCGGCATGCTCATAGGTGACCTCTATGGTGAGGGAGCTATGCTAGCTCAACCAACCAGGAGAGCAACCTCTCACAGAGCTCTAATGGAGCAGAGAACTCATTCCTTAGAAGGAGGAATTTTAGGCGCTCAGAAGGGAGCGGCATGCTCATAGGTGACCCTCTAAGTGGGGGAGCAGTGCTAGCTCGACCAACCTGCGACCTATCACAGAGCTCTGGGGAGCGGAGAACTCATTGTACAGAGTGAGAGGAACTTAGACGTTCAGCAGGGAGCGGCTTGTTTATAGATGACCCTCTATAGCGAGGGAGCAATGCTAGCTCGACCAGCAAGGCGAGCGAACTACCACAGAGCTTTGAGGAGCGGAAAACTCATTCCTCAGAATGAGCTCAGACGCTCCAAGGGAGCGGCATGCTCATAGGTGACCCTCTAAGTGAGGGAGCAACGCCAGCTCTACCAATAGCGAGCTCTGGAGAGCGGAGAACTCATTTTGAGAGAGAACTCAAACGCTCAGGAGTGGTGCCCAAGGCACAAGCCGGGCCTGACCAACTCAAATAAGGGCACGGTTGCGCACAGAACCCTACCCTCACGGGATTTTTAGAAAGAAAGCAGAACATTCGATGTGCTAACTTACCACTGGGTGGATTTTAGAAAAGTGCCCAAAGTCTAGCGTGTGCACTTACCATAGCATGGATTTTAGAAAGAACGAAAACACTTGATGTGCGATCTTACCACTAAGTGGATTTTAGAAAGTGCCCAGAGTTTAACGTGTGCACTTATATATTGGTATTACGCTCTACCGGCGGTCACAGAGCTCTGGGAGCGGAGAACTCATTCTATAGAATGAGATGAAACTCAGACGCTCAGCAGGGAGCGGTTTTGCTCATAGATGACCCTCTGTAGTGAGGGAGCAATGCTAGCTCGACCGGCAAGGCGAGCGACCATCACAGAGCCTTGAGGAGTGGAAAACTCATTCCTCAGAATGAGCTCAGACGCTCGAAGGGAGCGGCGCATGCTCATAGGTGACCCTCTAGGTGAGAGGAGCAATGCTAGCTCTACCCACAACGCTCAGAAAGGAGCGGCATGCTCATAGGTAACCCTCTAGGTGAGGGGAGCAATGCTAGCTCTACCAACAACGAGCTCTGGAGGGTGGAGAACTCATTCCTCAGAATGAGAAGTAATTTAGATGCTCAGAAGGGAGCGGCATGCTCATAGGTGACCCTCTAAGGTGAGGGGAGCAAGGCTAGCTCGACCAACAGGAGAGCGACCAATCGCAGAGCTCTGGGGAGCGGAGACTTTTACACATTCTTCAGAATAAAAGGAGAACTCAGACGCTCAGAAGGGAGCGGCACGCTCATAGGTGACCCTCTAGTTGAGGGGAGCAATGCTAGCTCGACCAACAACGAGCTCTGGCGAGTGGCATTGGTTACAGGGGAATTAGAGAGGATCAAGAGGGCAGATGCCCCCCTAAGGGAAAGGAGTAGATGTCTTACTCTGGTCCGGACGAAAGTGTCATATAGGACGCTTCATCCGGAACACCTCCCTCAGGTTTTGCCTCTCTGACCCATGCCTCTCTTTAGCCCCTACCCACAAGCGGGAGGGGCATGAGTCGCGAGACTAGTTCTGAGCCCATCTCTGATCCCCAGACCGAGATGGGCTAGGACCCCTGGTTGTTCGGGCTCATACCTGGACTTTACAGAAAGCCTTATCCAGGTCATTCAGCAGATCAGTCTGGTACGCCTGAAGCACCGCCATAGTGTGCAACGAAGCGACGATCTGACCTGCTGCTGCATATGCCCTGCCATTTAAGCAAGATTCAGAGGCTTAGATGGCAAGGAGGGAGCCTTGAGAGAGGATGTCTCGCCCACAGCGAGATAAGCTGGCTATCATCTCTTGCACAGGGGCATCCCTCAGCAGCATTTCCAAGATTCTCAATGTCAGCATAACTAGTATGCTGAAACCTATGAATACGAAAATAGCTTTTCCACTCCTTCTCAACCTCCACATCGAGATTTATGAAGAAAGGAAGGCTCGCTCGAGCTGGGGATTTATGGCCAGAAAGATTTATTTTATGATCCATAACCTCCAAAACTCATCATATGCAGTGCAGGAGGATTGAGAGGGTTCAGTCTCAACTTCCTCACCCTCAAACATCTCCTGCTCTTCCTGGGCATAACCCAGCAGAGCACTAACCGCTGAATCTGATGATGTCAGAAAGATCACATCATCACAATCCAGCAGCTCACTCTCGTTTTCGGCCGATGCACGCGAGGCGGTCCTTCTCTAACTCATCGGCCATATCCAACTCGCGAACCCGCGATTTCAATCGCCTCCGTGCCTCGCAGCGTGTACCGAATCGCGGAAGCAGAGCCGTCCCTCTTCCTCGAAAGAGGGACAGACAAGAACGGAGCTTTCTATTAGAGAACAGCTCACAGTGCACGCAGACTGCCCCTCAAAGACATCGATGCGTGCTCTTCGCCCAAACAAAGACGCAACAATCGTGTGTGTCATCGGGTGTCAAATAACGAGGACACAGATCCACACACACACTTGAACGCCTTGCTAGTGCTCGCCATGATAAATAAAGTAAAACTGTGTTCCTACCAGAATGCAGGTTTCTTCAAACAAATCAGTCAGTGAAGACGAAAAGCTAATGATGTATTCACCCGGCCGCCCTTATATTGTGGTCGCGCCGGTAGTGACGCTGGGCTGTCGCCGCCAACGGATGGTGTTTTTCATATGTTTCTTCAGGCACGAGTCACGCTGGAGGCGTTCATAGTGGCCTAGGGGACGCAGTTCGAAGTTCCCATGAAGGGGAATCAGTGGAATTGCAACTATGAGTTTCTTTAGAATTTTTTTTACATCATTGTACATTTAACTGTTGCACAGGCTTTTGGAAGCCAGACATCAGTGATGGAATTGCAAGTGGTAATTCAAGAAGGAGTTTTCATCACAGACACTTAACAGTGTGAACAGACTTTTGGAAGTCAGAAATCATCAGTGGAATTGCAACTATGAGTTTCTTCAGGAAAAATTGTACATCATTGTACATTTAACTGTTGCACAGACTTTTGGAAGCCAGACATCAGTGATGGAATTGCAAGTGGTAATTCAGGAAGGAGTTTTCATCACAGACACTTAACAGTGTGAACAGACTTTGGAAGTCAGAAATCATTAGTGGAATTGCAACTATGAGTTTCTTCAGGAAAAATTGTACATCATTGTACATTTAACTGTTGCACAGACTTTTTGGAAGCCAGACATCAGTGATGAAATTTCAATTGGCAATTAAGGAAGGAGTTTAGATCACAGACACTTAACAGTGTGAACAGACTTTTGGAAGTCAGAAATAATCAGTGGAATTACAACTATGAGTTTCTTCAGGAAAAATTGTACAACATTGTACATTTAACTGTTGCACGGACTTTTTGGAAGCCAGACATCAGTGATGGAATTGCAAGTGGTAATTCACGAAGTTTTCATCACAGACACTTAACAGTGTAAACAGACTTTTGGAAGTCAGAAATCATCAGTGGAATTGCAACTATGAGTTTCTTCAGGAAAAATTGTACATCATTGTACATTTAACTGTTGCACGGACTTTTGGAAGCCAGACATCAGTGATGGAATTTCAAGTGGTAATTCAGGAAGGAGTTTTCATCACAGACACTTAACAGTGTGAACAGACTTTTGGAAGTCAGAAATCATCAGTGGAATTGCAACTATGAGTTTCTTCAGGAAAAATTGTACATCATTGTACATTTAACTGTTGCACAGGCTTTTGGTAGCCAGACATCAGTGATGGAATTGCAAGTTGTAAATTAGGAAGGAGTTTTCATCACAGACTCTTAACAGTGTGAACAGACTTTGGAAGTCAGAAATCATCAGTGGAATTGCAACTATGAGTTTCTTCAGGAAAAATTGTACATCATTGTACATTTAACTGTTGCACAGACTTTTGGAAGCCAGACATCAGTGATGGAATTGCAAGTGGTAATTCAGGAAGGAGTTTTCATCACAGACACTTAACAGTGTGAACAGACTTTTGGAAGTCAGAAATCATTAGTGGAATTGCAACTATGAGTTTCTTCAGGAAAATTGTACATCATTGTACATTTAACTGTTGCACAGACTTTTGGAAGCCAGACATCAGTGATGAAATTTCAATTGGCAATTAAGGAAGGAGTTTAGATCACAGACACTTAACAGTGTGAACAGACTTTTGGAAGTCAGAAATAATCAGTGGAATTGCAACTATGAGTTTCTTTAGGAAAATTGTACAACATTGTACATTTAACTGTTGCACGGACTTTTGGAAGCCAGACATCAGTGATGGAATTGCAAGTGGTAATTCAGGAAGGAGTTATCATCACAGACACTTAACAGTGTGAACAGACTTTGGAAGTCAGAAATCATCAGTGGAATTGCAACTATGATTTTCTTCAGGAAAAATTGTACATCATTGTAAATTTAACTGTTGCACGGACTTTTGGAAGTCAGACATCAGTGATGGAATTTCAAGTGGTAATTCAGGAAGGAGTTTTCATCACAGACACTTAACAGTGTGAACAGACTTTTGGAAGTCAGAAATCATCAGTGGAATTGCAACTATGAGTTTCTTCAGGAAAAATTGTACATCATTGTACATTTAACTGTTGCACAGGCTTTTTGGTAGCCAGACATCAGTGATGGAATTGCAAGTTGTAAATTAGGAAGGAGTTTTCATCACAGACTCTTAACAGTGTGAACAGACTTTGGAAGTCAGAAATCATCAGTGGAATTGCAACTATGAGTTTCTTCAGGAAAAATTTTCTTTTACATCATTGTACATTTAACTGTTGCACAGGCTTTTGGAAGCCAGACATCAGTGATGGAATTGCAAGTGGTAATTCAAGTTTTCATCACAGACACTTAACAGTGTGAACAGACTTTTGGAAGTCAGAAATCATCAGTGGAATTGCAACTATGAGTTTCTTCAGGAAAAATTGTACATCATTGTACATTTAACTGTTTTACAGACTTTTTGGAAGCCAGACATCAGTGATGGAATTGCAAGTGGTAATTCAGGAAGGAGTTTTCATCACAGCCACTTAACAGTGTGAACAGACTTTTGGAAGTCATAAATCATCAGTGGAATTGCAACTATGAGTTTCTTCAGGAAAAATTGTACATCATTGTACATTTAACTGTTGCACAGACTTTTTGGAAGCAAGAGTGCTAAAAGACAATTTCAATTTCTCCCTCCGTCATCCTTCAGTGGTGTGTGTGCCAATCCACTCATACACTCACCTGGACAGAATATGAGTGACCACAGGACTTCATATCAGCTTCCGAGTCATTATGTGGTTGAAGAATCCCACAAGGATACTGATAACACCACACAGCCAAAACAAGCACTGCTCATGGACATCCCGGCTGAGCTCTGCCCACAGAGCTCATCACATGCAGACTGTGACATATTACAACAGCTCCAAGACTCAGCACCCAAGGACGACTTTCTGGAAAACAGCCTGGGAAGCCAGGACAACACATCACAGTCACCGGAAACACCAGAGCTAGAGCCCCCTCACCAGACACACTATCCCTCTCTCCAGCACCTGGACAGAATATGCCCCGCTCACCAGACACACTATCCCTCTCTCCAGCATCTCCACTTCTAAGCTTTTCACAGAAATGGAGGAATTGGTGTATGCTGGGACCAAACTCTCTGCAAGTCCCCAGATATCAACAAAAAAACGGCGGGCCCCCCAACCACCAAAGACTGCAGGCTCCCCAACCACCAAAGACTGCAGGCTCAGCTCTCCCGCCTCCTCCTGTGAGAGCTCTCCGACCGCTGCCACAACGCCAGGGCCCAAACCCTCCTCCATCTGCTGTAGGTGAACCAAAAACAACTGATAACAGCTCAGTGATATGTGTCGGGTCCCCGCTATACTAGCAGCAACATTCACAAACGATACAAAACAAGCGAACCCAGTGTGCCTGTAGCCTTCTCTATCTCTGTTTTATCACGTGATAGAAGGTCTAAGGCCTTCAAAAGGCGTACGGCTGACCCATCTAATCTGCGGCCTGTTATGCATCAGTCTAAGATTGCTGTAGAGACAAAATTTAATTCCATCAAGTTAGCATTTTTAAACACTCGCTCACTAAAAAATAAATCATTTGTGATCAATGATTTAATAACCACAAACAAGTTGGATTTTATGTTTCTAATTAAAACATGGCTAGAAGACAACTGCAGTGCAACAGTCCTCACTGAAACAGCCCCTCCTAACTTTAATTTTATAAATGTCTGCAGGACTGTTAGGAGAGGTGGAGGTGTAGCTGCTCTGTTTAAAGATGGTTATCAATGCAAGCAAGTGTCATTTGGTCAGTACTTGTCTTTTGAATATCTAGGTATTGTGCTGAAAGGTGCCCCACATTCTGTTTATCATCATCTACAGGCCCCAAAATACTCTCCAGCCTTTGTTGAAGAGTTCACAGAACTGTTATCAATGATTTCCTCAGAGTTTGACTGTTTTGCTATTGCAGGATTTTAATATTCACATAGACAATGCTGAAATCAAAACTACAAAAGAAATTGTAACTGTTTTAAACACTTTTGACCTGATTCAGCATGTGCACGGACCACACACAACCGTGGACACACTCTAGATTTACTCATAAGTAGAGGTCTAAACATTTCATCTATTGTCATTAAGGATGTAGCTCTGTCTGATCACTTCTGTATTTTCTTTGATATATTGATCTCTGTCACCACTGAATCTAGATCTGTCTCTGTCAGAAAGAGATGCATTAATGAGAACACTAGTGTGCTATTTATGAAGGCAATATCTTTAACACCGAGCATTTCTGCAGACTCTGTTGATTTTCTCCTGGATTCATTTAACTCAAAAGTTAAGAATGTTATTGATGATATTGCACCGATAAAGGTCAGCAAGAAGAATGGCAGACAAAAATCATTTTGGAGAAAATCAACAGCAGTTCAGAATATGAAAAGACAATGCAGAAAAGCTGAGCGGATGTGGCGGAAGACGAAACTAGAAATACACTATAGCATCTATAAAGACAGCCTTCATGCTTTCAATTTGGAACTAGCCACAGCTAGACAGACCTTCTTCTCAAACCTTATAAACAGTAACTTAAACAACACTGCACTCTTTTTGCTACTGTTGAGACTGACAAACCCCCAAGTCAGATTCCCAGTGAAATGCTCTCTGACAGCAAATGCAATGAGTTTGCTTCCTTCTTTTCAGAGAAGATCAATAATATCAGGAAGGAGATTGGCACATCTTCCTGTAATACAGAGGTCACACAGATTCGATAGCAATCTCAAAAAGAAGTGACTATGTCTGGTTTTAAAACAATTGATAGCAAAATTTTGGAAGAAATAGTACAGCATCTTAAATCGTCAACCTGCTATCTTGACACACTTCCCACATCTTTTTCAAAAGTGTGCTTAACTGTTTAGAAGCAGATCTCTTAGAAGTGGTGAACACCTCACTTCTTTCTGGGACTTTTCCAAACTCCTGAAAACTGCAATTGTTAAGCCCCTTCTGAAAAGCGCAATCTTGATAACACTGTGTTGAGCAACTATAGACCAATATCAAATCTTCCTTTCATAGGTAAGATTATTGAAAAGGTAGTTTTAATCAGCTGAACAACTACTTAAACTCAAATGGATACCTGGATAATTTTCAATCTGGTTTCGCGTGCATCACAGCACAGAGACAGCACTCATTAAGATAATAAATGATATTCGCTTTAATTCTGATTCTGGCAAAATATCAGTGCTGGTACTACTAGATCTTAGTGCTGCGTTTGACACTGTCGATCATAACATACTTCTAGAGAGACTGGAAAACTGGGTCGGGCTTTCTGGGATGGCACTCAAATGGTTCAGGTCATACTTAGAAGGAGAGGTTATTATGTGAGTATAGGAGAGCATAAGTCTAAGTGGACGCCCATGACATGCGGAGTCCCACAAGGCTCTATTCTTGCACCGCTCTTGTTTAGCCTGTATATGCTCCCACTAAGTCAGATAATGAGGAAGAACCAAATTGCCTATCACAGCTATGCTGATGATACCCAGATTTACCTAGCCTTATCTCCAAATGACTATAGCCCCATTGACTCCTCTCTGCCAATGCATTGATGAAATTAACAGTTGGATGTGCCAAAACTTTCTTCAGTTAAACAAGGAGAAAACTGAAGTCATTGCATTTGGAAACAAAGATGAAGTTCTCAAGGTGAATGCATACCTTGACTCTAGGGGTCAAACAACTAAAAATCAAGTCAGAAATCTTGGGGTGATTCTGGAGACAGACCTTAGCTTTAGTAGTCATGTCAAAGCAGTAACTAAATCAGCATACTATCATCTCAAAAACATTGCAAGAATTAGATGTTTTGTTTCCAGTCAAGACTTGGAGAAACTTGTTCATGCCTTTATCACCAGCAGGGTGGATTATTGTAATGGTCTCCTCACCGCCTTCCAAAGAAGACCATTAGACAGCTGCAGCTCATCCAGAACGCTGCTGCCAGGATTCTGACTAGAACCAGAAAATTTGAGCATATCACACCAGTCCTCAGGTCCTTACACTGGCTTCCAGTTACATTCAGGATTGATTTTAAAGTACTTTTACTTGTTTATAAGTCACTCAATGGTATAGGACCTAAATATATGGCAGATATGCTCACTGAATATAAACCTAACAGACCACTCAGATCATTAGGATCGAGTCAGTTAGAAATACCAAGGGTTCACACAAAACAAGGGGAGTCCGCTTTTAGCTATTATGCAGCTGGAACCAGCTTCCAGAAGAGATCAAATGTGCTAAAACTTTAGCCACATTTAAATCCAGACTCAAAACTCATCTATTTAGCTGTGCATTTGTTGAATGAGCACTGTGCTACGTCCGAACTGACTGCATTATTTTATGTATAATCCTTTTCTATTTAACTGTTTTAAATTTCATTTTAAATCAATTTCTATATCATTTTAAATTTCCTTATTTTATTATTTTTAACTCCTTGTTTTTATTGCTGTGAATTATTATTTCACTTTATTTTATGTAAAGCACTTTGAATTACCACTGTGTATGAAATGTGCTATATAAATAAACTTGCCTTGCCTTGCCTTCAGGAAAAAGTGTACATCATTATACATTTACTGTTGCACAGACTTTTTGGAAGCCAGACATCAGTGATGGAATTGCAAGCGACAATTAAGGAAGGAGTTTACATCACAGACACTTAACAGTGTGAACAGACTTTTGGAAGTCAGAAATCATCAGTGGAATTGCAACTGAGTTTCTTCAGGAAAAATTGTACATCATTGTACATTTACTGTTGCACAGACTTTTTGGAAGCCAGACATCAGTGATGGAATTGCAAGCGACAATTAAGGAAGGAGTATACATCACAGACACTTAACAGTGTGAACAGACTTTTGGAAGTCAGAAATCATCAGTGGAATTGCAACTATGAGTTTCTTCAGGAAAAATTGTACATCATTGTACATTTAACTGTTGCACAGACTTTTTGGAAGCCAGACATCAGTGATGGAATTGCAAGTGGTAATTCAGGAAGGAGTTTTCATCACAGACACTTAACAGTGTGAACAGACTTTTGGAAGTCAGAAATCATCAGTGGAATTGCAACTATGAGTTTCTTCAGGAAAAATTGTACATCATTGTACATTTAACTGTTGCACGGACTTTTTGGTAGCCAGACATAAGTGATGGAATTGCAAGTTGTAAATCAGGAAGGAGTTTTCATCACAGACTCTTAACAGTGTGAACAGACTTTTGGAAGTCAGAAATCATCAGTGGAATTGCAACTATGAGTTTCTTCAGGAATGTTTTTTACATCATTGTACATTTAACTGTTGCACAGGCTTTTTGGAAGCCAGACATCAGTGATGGAATTGCAAGTGGTAATTCACGAAGGAGTTTTCATCACAGACACTTAACAGTGTGAACAGACTTTTGGAAGTCAGAAATCATCAGTGGAATTGCAACTACGAGTTTCTTCAGGAATGTTTTTTTCATCATTGTACATTTAACTGTTGCACAGACGTTTTGGAAGCCAGACATCAGTGATGGAATTGCAAGTGGTAATTCAGGAAGGAGTTTTCATCACAGACACTTAACTGTCATGACTTCGGTCTGATCAGCTGGTTGTGTGTGTGTGTCTTGTCATTGGTACATGTTTGTTGTTGAGATGGGTTTTGTTTTGACAGTTTGCCATGTGTTCATTGTCTTCATGATTCCCCTCCTCGTCGTTATCTCATTTACTAATTAAGCTGCCATCACACCTGTGACTTGTTAATCTATCTATTCTCCCTCTATTTAAGGCCCCTTCGTGTGTAGTCTTGTGTCTGACCGTTGTGGTGTGAACATGCTACACTTTGCTCGTGACCAACTTCCAGTCTAGTCGTGTTTTGTTTTGTTGTGTTTTCCTAGGCTCCCAGTTTAGTGTTTACAGTTTGCCTTCTCATCTGCCTCACGTTTCTCCAGATCTCTGTTTTCTCAGTTCCTGTCCTGGTGCTCCTGGAGCTGTGTTTTGTGGCTTCTTCACCCCTGCACCTCTCTGCGCACTCAGGAAGGGAGCTTCCAACTCTGACGTTGCGTCAATACTGACTCTGTGTGCTGACCTCTCCCCACTCTGACGTTGCGTCAGCTCCGACATTTGGACTGTGGGCGCTGATCTCCCAACGCCTTACCCTCTCTGCCTTGTGGAGTGTCTGGGGGCTTGATTGGACTGATCCCCTGTTCCTGTTTATTTTCTTTGCCTTGAATTACGGCCTCCGGCCCTCTTTACCGGCCGAGTTTTGTGTTCCGAGACCTTAATAAACATTTGAGTTGAACCTGCAAATTGAATCCGTGTTTTTCCCTGACACTTAACAGTGTGAACAGACTTTTGGAAGTCAGAAATCAACAGTGGAATTGCAACTATGAGTTTCTTCAGGAAAAATTGTACATCATTGTACATTTAACTGTTGCACAGACGTTTTGGAAGCCAGACATCAGTGATGGAATTGCAAGTTGTAAATCAGAAAGGAATTTTATCACAGACACTTAACAGTGTGAACAGACTTTGGAAGTCAGAAATCATCAGTGGAATTGCAATATGAGTTTCTTCAGGAATGTTTTTTACATCATTGTACATTTAACTGTTGCACAGACTTTTTGGAAGCCAGACATCAGTGATGGAATTGCAAGTGGTAATTCAGGAAGGAGTTTTCATCACAGACACTTAACAGTGTGAACAGACTTTTGGAAGTCAGAAATCATCAGTGGAATTGCAACTATGAGTTTCTTCAGGAAAAATTGTACATCATTGTACATTTAACTGTTGCACAGACTTTTTGGAAGCCAGACATCAGTGATGGAATTGCAGATTTCTTTTGGATCTGTGGAGGTGAGTCATTATTGCCTTCTTTACCAATTGGATGGAAAGGTATATGCGTAAGAGTACGATTACTACAAGAAATTAACATGGCCCAATGGGGAACAGAACAAAGCACAAACAAAAAGACCACAGAATTAGAAGAGGTTACGAGCCAGACCCCAAAGTATATATAGACCCAATCGGACACCCTCGAGGAATTCCAAATGAATTTAAAGCAAGAAATGAAGTAAAAGCAGGTTTTGAGTCAATATTTGTTTGGATCTCTGCCATTATTAATGATTGGTCTTCATACATTTCTATAGAAGGTAAGGCAATAGTTTGATTTTCACATTTTTCTGGTGCTATTTTACTTCCTTTATTTGCTCTGAGTGCTAAAAGCTCTGGAGCTCTAGAAGGAATTCCTGATTTCCAAGAATTTTTCCTATCTATATACCAACTAACAGAACATTCTCCTTTGAACTTGCCCACATTTTGTGTTCCTTTTGGTTTATGGAAACACTCATATTCTTGTTTATAATCTATGCTATACCATTTAGGAATCTATACTTTCCGTTTTTCAATTTTTATATTTTGGCTGACATCTGAATACTGACACCAAGATCCCCAGAGAGGTCTAAAGAAATAATCTGTTAATTTAGGATTTCCCAAAAATCCTAGACATTCAGCTAAACAATATGGTCTGGTAAAATCAGTTAATCAGTTTTTCCCACATTCGGCACATTTTTGATAGTCATATGAATTTGGTATGGCTATCACTTTGTTTAATGGCGATTTGGAGCACAGCAAGCAATTTTCTTTCCCTGTTTCTCTAGCAGTAAAGGCTGCCCATCTGTACCACTCATTATTTTGGGCTGTGTCCCATAATTCATCATTTTGACTAAGTTCTTCATCACCTTGGATATCATGATCCGTATTTCTACGATCTCAATGTCAAGGTCAAGGTTTCTTTATTAATAAGGATCTTTGATCATTATTGGTTCTATTGAGTTGATATCATTATCACTGTTGTTCAGCGGTTGAAAAGTTAATTGCAGGGAAGTCAGGTTGCTTTCTGTTGGTTGAGTTTGGGCTTGCATTATTAGGTTGACTAGACATATAATGATCTTCAGGTATGTTGTCAGATTTATTCTCTCTCCTCTCCTCTTCATCTGACAGGAGGATGTGAGTTCCTTGTGAATCTTTGCCTTGTGAATCTTCAGTTTGCACTTCATCTTGTGTCTCTTGTTTCTTCTTGTCCCTTTCTCCTGAATTATCTGCTTGCCTGTTTCTTTCTCTTTCCGTCCTTCTCTTGGGAACTCGAGTACAGTGGTTTAGATGATACCAGGTTGTGCTTCCCTCCACTTGGACTGCTGTTGGAGTAGCTCTCACCACTTTGTAGGGTCCTTCTCTCCTGGGCTCATTCCATTTTCTCCGGAATACCCTCAAATATACTTGGTCACCCGGAACAACTGGTGATGACGTCTCTGTTTCCTCTCTGGGCTCTTTTCTTTTTTCCTGTAAATAGATAACTTTATGTATGGCAGTTAATTTCTTCATATACGAGCGAAATTCCATTTGTAATTGCTCTAGAGGCGGTCCTTTGTAGGGACCTCTACAATATGGCACAGGCATGGGTCGATCCGTAAGCATTTCATGCGGTGTTATGTGCGTGTTTCTGTTAGTTTGCATGCGATAACTCATTAGAGCAAGAGGTAATGCGTCAATCCAGTTAAGTTTAGTACTTTCACATATTTTGTTCAGTTTGGCCTTGATGGTTCCATTCAATCTCTGTACTGCCCCTTGTGATTGAGGATGGTAAATTCACCCTAGTCTTTGCTTTATTCTTAATTGTTGCAGTACTTGTTTTACAGTTTTTTTTTATGAATGCCGAGCCATTATCTGAACTTATTTCTGATGGTATACCAAATCTAGGAATTAATTCTCTTGTTAGAAATTGTATTACTGTTCCTGCTCCTTTGTCTATGATCACAAGCATGTACCTTTTGCCATGTACTCGCTTTATCATATCCACATAGTCCATTACCAAATGCTTAAATGGTCCTTCTGGTACTGGTATATGGCCTATTGGTGTTGCTATCCCTTTCCTCACATTGTATTTTGCACAAACTTCACATGTGGACAAAAATTCATCCACCATTGCATGTAAATAAGGAGACCAAAATCCTTGCTGTTTAATTTTCCTTACTACTTCCCCCCTTGAGCAATGGTCAAAACCATGCGCATCTGCAATGAGAATATTTAAAAGTGAAGTTGGTGCAACAATTTGTCCTTCATGTGCACGCCAGATCTCTTGTGAGTCTTTTCTAGCTCCCCTTTGGTGCCACATTGATTGTTCATAGGGTCCTACTTGTTGTTGAATTCGAATTATATCATCCAATTTAGGCTGAGGTTCTATTAGTACTACAGGTGCTAATACTGCTACCTTACATCCTGAAGCTTTTTTAGCTTCTAAATCTGCTGCATTGTTTCCCTTAATGACATAATCATATCCCTTTTTATGTGCCTGACATTTGATTACTGTTAATCTTTTAGGTAGCATCATAGCAGAAATGAATTGACCTATTTGTTCACTATGTTGGATGGGAGTCCCATCACTCTTTTTGAAACCTCTTTGCTTCCACACTGCACCGAATAGATGACATACACCATGAGCATATGCTGAATCCGTGAAAATATTGGCTGTTTGTCCTTTTGCTAACTGACATGCAGCTGTAAGAGCTTTTAATTCTGCTAATTGAGCAGAACAGGGTTGTACACAATGTTGTGATATTACAGGTACAAATTCCTCTTTGTCACTCTTCACTACAGAATATCCTGTATGATTTCCTACGTGGTCTTTAAAACTAGAACCATCTACGAAGTAATTAACTTCTGCTTCAGTGATGGGTGTTGATTCAAGATCTGGTCGTAATCTTGTAAATGCCAATGACTCATTCACACAATCATGAGGTTTCCCTTCAAAAGCCAAAGGAATTAGTTCAGCTGGATTAACTGTACGGCATCTTTTAACTGTAACATCTGGATATGTGAGTAGGGATGAATAGGCCAGAATTCGAGCTTGAGTCAGAACAAATTTCCCTTGTTCTAATAATTCCACAATTTTGTGATGAGTATAAATAGTTACTGGGTATCCCATGGTTATTGTGGATGATTTTTCATAAGCATAATATACTGCTGCCAGGCCTTGTTGATAACATGGTGGGTAACCTTGTGCTACATTATCCAATTTTGTGCTGTAATAAGCTATAGGCTGTTTTTTACTCCCACTACAAGTCTCTTGCATCAGTACAGCTGATGCATAACCTTCAGCTCTATTTGCCACATACAAATGAAAGTTTTTAGAGTAATCAGCCAGTCCCAATGTAGGGGCCTGTTGCAGTATCTTTTTGATAGTCTCAAATGCTATTAAGGCATCTGTGTTCCATTTTAATGGATTTCTTAAATTTTGCAATCCTGCTTGGTTCATAATTTCTCTTAATAGCCCTGTCTTTACTGCATAGTCTTCTATCCAGTCAGCACTAAAGCCAGTCATTCCTAGGAAAGTCATCATTTGTCCTACTGTTTGAGGCAATGGTGCTTTACTTATGCCTTCTAACTGTGCTGGAGCTATAGCTCGTGTGCCAAATGCAATCAATCTTCCTAAGTATTCAACTTGAGGCTGGCAATACTGTATTTTGTTTTGGGACACTTTGTGACCTCCTTGTGCTAATTTTGTCAAGATCTTAATAGAGTCTCTATGACATTGTTCTAGTAAGGAAGAACAAATAATCAAATCATCCATATATTTTAATAGTGTACTATCTATCATAAGATCTTCTAAATCTGCCTTTAAAATTCGATTAAATATGTGTGGTGAATGTTTAAATCCTTGAGGGATTCTGGTGTATGTATACTGTTTACCTGCATATGTAAAGGCAAACAAATATCTACTCTCTTTTGCTAGCGGCACACTGAAGTAAGCAGAGCAGAGATCAATTACCGTAAAGTATTTGGCATCAGGAGGGACCATTCGTCAGTAATGTGTGTGGGTTTGGTACTTCAGCTGGCAAATCCTCTACTATTTCATTGATTGCTCGTAAGTCATGAACAAGTCGCCATCTATTTTTGTCTGCTTTAATTACAGGCAAAATTGGAGTGTTACAGTAACTAGTTGTTTCTATTAATACTCCTGCCTTCACTAAACCTTCAATAGTGTTTTTATCCCTACTTCAGCATCTGGATGCAAAGGGTATTGTGCTTTTCTGGGCAGGCGTGCATCTGGCTTAAGTTGCACTCTTATTGGATTTGCTGATGTTATTAATCCTATATCTGTGTCATGTTGAGACCATAGTTCAGTTGGTATCTACACTTCCTCGTTCCAGCCACAGGATGCGGCGAGAACTCGATTGAGTACCTGGACACGGACCTCCCTCCTGCTGGAGCAGCAACAAGGCTCGTGCCCACACCATTCAGAGCGATCGAAGGCTGGCGCAATTCCTCTCTGTAGTGCGTTTCATCGTTGTTGCTGATGAGACCTACCACTGATGTGTCATCTGCAAACTTGATGATGTGGTTGGAGCTGAACTTGGCAGTGCAGTCAGCAGCGTGACAGCCCTGTGGGGCCCCTGTGCTCAGTGTGGTAGTGCTCGAGGTGTTGTGGCCGACCCGAACTGACTGAGGTCTTCCGGTTAAAAGTCCAGGATCCAATTGCAAAGGGAATTGTTGAGGCCCAGCAGGCTTAATTTATTGATGAGCTGTTGTGGGATTATTGTGTTGAATGCTGAGCTGAAGTCGATGAACAGCATTCTAACATATGAGTCTTTATTTTCTAGGTGGGTAAGAGCCAGGTGGAGGGTGGAGGAAATTGCATCATCCGTAGAGCGGTTTGGGCGGTATGCAAACTGGAGCGGATCGAGTGTGTTGGGGATGCTGGTTTTGATGTTGTGCATGACTAGCCTCTCAAAGCACTTCATTATGATTGGAGTCAGTGCTATGGGACGGTAGTCATTTAGACAGGACACAGGTGATTTTTTTGGTACCGGTATGATTGTCGTGGATTTGAGACATGTGGGGATGACTGCCTGGCTCAGCGAGGTGTTGAAGATATCTGTTAGGACATCTGTCAGCTGTTCAGCACAGTCTTTCAGTACGCGGCCAGGTATATTGTCAGGACCCGCAGCTTTGTGTGGGTTAATCCTCGATAGGGTCTTCCTTACGTCGGCTGGAGACAGACAGAGTGCCTGGTCGTTGGGAGGTGTGGGCTGTTTTTGTGCAGATGTGTCGTTCTGCATTTCAAACTGTGAATAAAAGTGGTTGAGTGCATCTGGGAGGTATGTGTCTTCATCACAGGCCTGTGGCGGGGGCTTGTAGTCAGTGATGGTCTGAATGCCTTGCCACAGGCTCCGTGTATCTCTGCTGTTTGTGAAATGATTATTTATTTTAATGCCATATGACCGTTTTGCATTTTTGATGCCACGGGACAGATTGGCTCTTGCTGTTTTGAGGGCTGCTTTTTCTCATGATCTGAACGCTTCATCTCTGGTTTTTAGCAGCCCACGAACCTCTGCTGTCATCCATGGCTTCCGGTTTGCACGTGTGGTGATGGTCTTGGTGACTGTCACATCATCAATGCAGTTTTTGATGTAAGCAGTCACAGTTTCAGTGTACTCCTGCAGGTCTGTATGGTTATTATAGGTGGCCGCCTCTTTAAACATGTTCCAGTCTGTGTCCTGGAAGCAGTCCTGCAGTGCTGAGGTAGCATTGTCTGGCCATACCGTGATCTGCTTTTGAACCGGTTTGGCCAGTTTGAGAAGCGGTCTGTATGCTGGGGTTAGCATAACAGAGATGTGGTCCGAGTATCCGAGGTGGGGGCGGGGTTCGGCTTTGTATGCGTTTTTCACTGTTGTGTAAACAAAGACCAGTGTGTTATTTCCCCTTGTTGCAAAGTTCACATGTTGGTAGAACTTTGGTAAAACTGTCTTTAAGTTAGCGTGGTTGAAGTCGCCGGCTATGATGAAAAAGCCATCGGGGTTATTTGTTTGTTGTTCGCTGATGGCGCTGTACAGTTCACGAAGCACGTCCTTAGCATTTGCACACGGTCGACATTTCACAACCATAAACTCCACCAGCGATGAACAGTGTTTTGATAATACCGCTGCATTGTTACACCATTCTTTGTTGATATACACACACAAGCCACCCCCGCAAGTCTTACCAGACAGTGATGAATCTCTGTCCGCTCGGCAGCAGGTTAGTCCGTGCAGCTGAATGGCGGAGTCCGGGATGTTGTCGTTTAGCCATGTTTCAGTGAAAACAAACACACAACAATCCCTTGTCTCATGCTGTGTAGACCGGCTGAGTTGAATTAAGTCCAGTTTGTTTTCCAGAGCGAACGCTTTGAGAGCATGAGTGATGGAATTGCTGGACTAGTTGGATTAGCCCTTAGCCTAGCTCGAATACCTGCGCTTCTGTTCCCTCTCACACCGCCGGCGTCGCCGCTTTGTGCGGGTAGCATCAGTAGGCGAGGCCGCGGTCTCGGGGTCCGGCTTCAGCAGCAGACAGAGGCCTTGTAGCTTCTCAGTAGTCGCCGGTGAAAGCTGATGTTTGTACACATTGTCGATATCCAGGAGGCTCTGGCGATCATAGATGTGTTTCCGGGTGTTTGTCTTTTGATTTTTAAATAAAGCCAGACAGTTTGAAGACAAGGAGACAAGACTAACAGACATAAAAACACAGTTTTTAGGACCCGGAGTAGCCGCTGCGTCCGAACGCGCCGCCATCTTGGTATTAAGAACCTAAAGACTTTGTCGAGCTGTTCATTTCTGATTTACTGATTCAGAACATTGTTGATCAGACCATCCTGTATGCAGATCAGTGTATTCAGGCTATGGATGGTACTTCACAGCATGCTAGAATTCATGCATGGAAGCCTGTCACAGTTTCAGAAATGAAAGTCTTCCTGGGGCTGTTTTTTCTCACTGGTATCATTCATAAGCCTGAACTTGATATGTACTGGTCTACAGATGAAATGTTAGCTACCCCCTACTTCAGCAAGGTCATGTCTCGCAACAGGTTTGAAATCATATGGAGATTTCTTCACTTCAATGATAATACAGCAAGGCCAGCCAATGACACTGACAGGCTGTACAAAGTCCGCCCTGTCTTAGATCACCTCGTGACCAAATTCCGTGAAATGTATCAGCCTAACACAAACATTTGCATTGATGAGGGTATGCTTCTGTGGCGTGGGCGCCTAGCTTTCAGGGTGTACAATCCTCAAAAACCCATCAAATATGGAATAAAATCCTACATCTTGTGCGATTCTGAAACAGGGTACTGTTTTAACATGAAGCCCTATTGTGGAGAAAGTTCTCCTCTGAAAGACACGTTGTCTCTCTTCTTGATCGCCTAGCAGGTCATGGTTACAGATTATTTATGGATAACTTTTACAACTCTGTACCACTGTGTAAGCACCTACTTGATTTGAAAACCCATGTCTGTGGTACAATTAGGAAAAACAGAGGTGAACCACCAGTCATTCGAGATCTCAGAAATGCTGACCTTCGGATTGGGGAAACAGTCATGCGTCACATTGAAAATGTGATGGTCTTGGCATGGCGAGACAAACAAACAGTGAAAATGGTCACAACATGCCATGAGAACAACATGGAAGAAGTTGAGGTATGGCAGAGAGGCCACAAAGAAAATATTGCAAAGCAAAAACCAGCATGCATTGTGGAATACAATAATTCAATGAATGGAGTTGACAAATTGGATCAAAACATTGGGTACTACCCTTTTGTCAGGAAGTCACACAAGTGGACAAAGAAATTTGTCACATATTTGTTTCAGATCAGTTTGTTCAATGCTTTTGTCATTTACAAAGCAAAAAAACAACAAGGTAATTGTAAAACTCTCCTCTCTTCATCCAGAGTGTCATAAAATCCTGGACCAGCCAGGAACAGGCTGGTGGTGGGGAAGAAAGAGTTAACCATCCAACTGAAAGCACTCCTAGAGCACCATACAACACTGACCCTAGAAATAGGTTTGTAACAAAGTTCGTAGGAAGGAAGGAAGCGGACAGGGTTGGCTCGTGAAGACTCAGGTATTTTATTTAAGACAGATAAACTCACACAGGTGCGCACTCTGCGTCACCCGGAAACATCAACTCTCTCGTTCGTCTCGCGATCACTCTCTGTATTCGTTCCGACTGTTTCTCTCTGACAGCTGCGCGCCCGAGTCTTCACTCCGTCTCTCTCTCTGAACTGCCGTTCCACGGCGGCTTTTATCCGAGTCTCCACGCCAATTACTGCAATCAGACACAGGTGATCCTCATTTTGCACTTGACCCACTTACTTACTGCTGTCTCCTGAGTCTTTCTCCCGTCGCTGAACCACGCCCCCCGCCACATACCCCCACCGCCCGACTCAGGCCGGAAGCCCTCCGGCCTGCAGCCCCCATTCCTGGAGAGGAAGTCGGCTACAGTCATCTGCGCCCCGGCCTGTGGATCACCTTGAATTTGAAGGGCTGTAATGCCAGATACCAACGGGTGATCCGCGTTGGTATCCTTCATGCGGTGGAGCCACTGGGGGCGTGGTCCGAACAGAGGGTGAATTCCCGTCCCAGGAGATAATAGCGGAGGGTGAGGACCGCCCACCGGTTCGCCAAACACTCCTTCTCAATGGTGCTGTACATCGTCTCTCTCTTAGAGAGCTTCCGACTGATGTACAGCACCGGGCGCCTCACCCCCTATCTCCTGGGTCAGGACAGCTCCCAGCCCCCGGTCCGACGCGTCCGTCTGCAGCAAGAAGGGGAGAGAAAAGTCAGGAGAGTGTAATAGCGGCCCGCCACACAGAGCAGCCTTTACCTGGTGAAAACCTGCTGGCACCGCTCCGTCCCACGGGACCGTATCTGGGACCTCCTTTTTAGTGAGGTCAGTCAGCGGGCTGGTGAGCTCCGAATAGTCAGGAACAAACCTCCTGTAATACCCCGCCAGCCCCAGGAACTGCCTCACCTCCTTTTTGGTCTTGGGTCTCGGGCAGGCCGCAATAGCTGCCGCCTTATCAATTTGGGGACGACCTTGTCCGTGACCCAAGTGGAAACCCAGATAACGCACCTCCACCGCCCAATCGCACACTTCTTTGGGTTGGCCGTTAGTCCCGCTCCCCTCAGCGCTCTCAGCACCTCCCGCAGGTGCACCATGTGCCGCTGCCAGTCCTGACTGTAGATGATGATGTCATCCAGGTAGGCAGCGGCGTATGCGGTGTGCGGTCGGAGGATTTTGTCCATGAGGCGCTGAAAGGTAGCAGGCGCCCCGAACAACCCAAACGGAAGCGTGACAAATTAGTGCAATCCAAACGGCGTTGTGAAGGCTGACTTTTCTTTGGATAACGGTGATAAGGGGATCTGCCAATATCCTTTAGTTAAGTCCAGCGTCGAATAAAAACGAGCGGTACCCAGCCGATCAAGCAACTCGTCAACCCGCGGCATTGGATAGGCGTCGAATTTCGACACCGCATTCACCTTGCGATAATCCACGCAGAATCGGACCGAGCCGCCTGTTTTCGGTACCAAAACGATCGGGCTCGCCCAGTCACTGCGGGACTCTTCTATCACTCCCATCTCTAGCATCGCCTCTAATTCTGACTGGACCACCTTTTTCTTGTGCTCCGGTAAACGATACGGCCGGCTGCGCAACCACGCCTGCTCGGTCTCAATATGGTGTTGAATAAGGTTGGTTCGACCGGGCCGGGCGAGAACACGTCCGCAAAATTCTCTCTGCAACCGGGCTACATCGGTGAGCTGGGAGGGTGAGAGGTGATCCCCCCCCGGGGCCAGAGTGAGTGATGGAACTTTGAGGCTCGCCTCTGGCCCGAGATCTTCCTCGTTACCTACTACCGTCGCCAGCATCACCGGCTCGACCTCGTTCCATTTTTTTAAGGAGGTTGAGGTGATAAATCTGACGTGCCCCGCTCCGATCCGTTCGAACCACCTCATAATTGAGATCCCCTACCTGCAGTGTGACCTCAAACGGTCCTTGCCACTTGGCGAGTAATTTGGGGCTAGAGGTAGGGAGTAATACAAGTACTTTATCTCCCGGCGTGAAATTGCGTAATCTGGCCCCCCGATTGTATAGCCGGCTTTGCTTGTCCTGGGCCTGTAACAAATTCTCCATGGAGAGCTGCCCCAACGTGTGGAGTTTTGTTCTCAGGTCCAGCACATGCTGAATTTCGTTTTTACTCCGAAGGTCCCTCCTCCCAAGTCTCCTCAGGACGTCCAAAACCCAGGGGCTGGCGGCGTACAGGAGCTCGAAGGGGAAAACCCGTGGAGGCTTGCGGGACCTCGCACAGCGAACAAAAGGGGTTCCAGCCATTTGTCCCAATTTTTACGTCTTCGTGAACGAACTTTCGAATCATTGTTTTCAACGACGATTAAATCGCTCCACCAGGCCGTCCGTTTGTGGGTGATAGACGCTGGTGCGAATCGATTTAATTCCCAACAACTCATAAAGTTCGCGAATGGTTCGTGACATAAACGCCCGTGCCCTGATTGGTGAGAATCTCTTTCGGGATTCCCACCGGGAGATCATACTAAACAGAGCCTCCGCTACACTCTTTGCGGAAATGTTGCGGGCGCCACTGCCTCCGGTATCGGGTTGCATAATCCACTAGAACCAATGCAAACTGATGCCCTCGTGCTGACTGCTCCAATGGCCCGATGAGGTCCATACCAATTCTTTCAAGGGTACCTGCATTAGCGGAAGGGGCGCAAAGGCGCTTTTGGGAGGCCGGGGATTCACTAACTGACATTCACGACAAGCCGCACACCACCGGGCGTACATTCAAGTGAATGCCCGGCCAAAAAGCGGGCCATTAAACGGTTCAGTGTTGCTGCTTGACCCAGATGCCCTGCCATAGATTACAGTGAGCCGCCTGGAAAAGCATTTCCGACGGCTTTTGGTACCAACAACTGGGTTGTATCTTGTTTTGACTGAGCGTCCTCGTCCACTCGATACAACCTATCTTTTAATATAGCAAAATAGGGATAGGAAGGGGCCGTGACTGGAGAGGCCGGCCGTCAATGGAACGGACCTGGTTGAACGCGCTTTTCAGCGACTGCCCTGGGACTGCTCCAGGGAAAATCATCACGCTCCGTGAGGATTAGCCTCTCGACCGCGCCGCTCCCCTGGTGCCGCCTCAGCGGGTCCTGGCTCAGCCTCTCCTGCTCGCACGGCCGCCTCCTCCGGCTTCTCTTTTCCGCAGGAGGCATCCACACAAAACTCCCAATAAAATTTTAAACGCTGGCCAATTGGTTCCCAAAATCAGCGGATGCCGGAGGCGGGGTTAACTGCCACCTCCACCTTATGCTTTTGCCCCAGAAATTGGATGGTTAACAGCACTACTGGGTATGTCACCACATCCCCATGTACACACCTCACCCGAACCATGCAGCTCTTATCCAATGCCTCGGCTGAATTAGGCTTTGATGGATCGAGGTCTGGTTACATCCTGAATCCACCAAAGCCCAATAAGTACCCCCCCCTAATACTCACAGGTATTTGGTACCCGCCAGCTTGATCGGGGGCAGCCTGTGGGGCGTCCGGAACCCGGACCAGTGTCCCCACCTCCCTAGTGGCGGGAAGTGGGACAAGGAATTGGCGTGGAGACCCCGGAGGAACGGGAATGAGCGCGGAGCTCGGGCTGGCTGACCCCGCCTCCCTGGCGTGGGCTCTCCCGGCCGCCGACTCCGGTGCCGGTCCTCCTCTCCATCGAGGCTGGGCTCGAGGAACCACGCCGGCACGGGACCTGGGAAGGAAGATAGGGGGAGACACAGAAGGGGAAGAGAGAGAGAGAGAGACGGATGGTAGGGTTTCGCCAACCCCATGGCACGCCACCATCTGGTCCTCGGCGAGTTGGATGGCCAGATCCAGCGACGCCGGGCGGTGGCACTGGACCCACTGCGCGGTCGCCTTAGGGAGCCGCGCAATAAACTGCTCCAGCACCACCTGGTCGATGACATGGTCGACGCCGCCTTCCCCGGCCAACAGCCATCTGCGGCAGGCGTCCCGGAGCTGGTGAGCCATCACGAAGGGCCGGCCGTTCTCCCCCAGCTCCAGTGAACGAAAGCGCTGGCGGTGCTGCTCGGGGCTCCGCCGACCCGCTGGAGGATGGCTCGTTTCAGGTCGTCATAGACCAGGAGGTTCTGGACTAGCAGCTGCTGCGCCGCCAACTGCGCCTCCCGGTTAGCAGGGGATGAGGCGCACTGGCCAGTCCGTTTGTGGCCACCCACATGCCGCCGCGGTCTTTTGAAGAGGTCGAGGAACGCCTCCGGGTCATCCTGCGGCCCCATCTTCTGTACCGGCATGTGGGTGGGCGGGCCGGGACTGTTGGATTCTCACCGGCCCGAACCTCCCGGTCCATCCAGCTCCGGAACAGCTCGCGGTCCTCCCGCTGGTTCTGGACGAGGGCACAGAATCTCCTCTCCTGGTCTGCCCTCATGTCCATCAGCGCTTTGTGATGCTCTTGGTGGAGTCCCATGAGCGACTGGATGACATCCGCAAATGGCGATCCCGATGGTGAGGACATGATGGCGTTCCGGCTTCCTTTCCCGGTTTCGCACCAGTGTAACAAAGTTCGTAGGAAGGAAGGAAGCGGACAGGGTTGGCTCGTGAAGACTCAGGTATTTTTATTTAAGACAGATAAACTCACACAGGTGCGCACTCTGCGTCACCCGGAAACATCAACTCTCTCGTTCGTCTCCGCGATCACTCTCTGTATTCGTTCCGACTGTTTCTCTCTGACAGCTCGTGCGCCCGAGTCTTCACTCCGTCGCTCTCTGAACTGCCGCCCACGGCGGCTTTTATCCGGTCTCCACGCCAATTACTGCAATCAGACACAGGTGATCCTCATTTTGCACTTGACCCACTTACTTACTGCTGTCTCCTGAGTCTTTCTCCCGCTGCAGACTTCGCTGAACCACGCCCCCCTCGCCACAAGGTTGAATTACCTTTTTGCAGTTCATGCACTTGTTCCGATTCGTCCCACTTCCAAAAATCAACACCCGACGAGAAGGTGCAGGGTTTGTGCACGTAACGGTTTTAAGTGAGACCTCATTCTACTGCAAAAGTTGTGGCGTCCCCTTACATTCCGGGAATTTTTACACAGTTTACCACTCAAAGATTGTCAGACTTTGTCTTCCTCTGCCTTTGTTTCCTCACCCTTATATGGTCCTTCCTGTTCCCCATCACTAGTTTATTCGTTTTCTGTGTCTTGATTATGTCCCAGGTGTCTCTAGTTATGTCTCCCTATTTATAGTCTGTTCTGCCTCATGTTACCTGTGGATTATTGTTAATGTCAATTGTGTTCATGTTTCCATGCTGTTTGGATGTCATTCCCGTGTTCCTGTATCTCCTCCGTCGTCATCCATTAAATACCCTGTTTGTTATATCCTCGCCTCGTTCCTGGATCCCCGTGTGAACCGTGACAGAATAATCCACCGAAACAAGATGGAGATCACCGGCGTCTGCAGTTTACCGAGCACGGCGTTATGGAAGTCTGCCGCTGTCCGCGGCTAGCACGAGCCCGTCACCGTCATGGCAAACGGAAGCCCGCTGGTGTCTCTGCTGGCTCCGCCCAGCTCATCTTCTTCGCCGCTGGTCCTGCCCAGCCTGCCTCGCCTCCACTGGTTCCGGCCAGTTCCGCGCTACCGAGCGCCCCAGGTACCCCTGGGTATTTTAGTAGTTTTGAGGGGATGGTTTGGAGCCCAGACCCAGAGCCTGCTCCTCACCAGCAGCACCTGCTCCTCGCCAGCGCCTCCGGTGCCTGCTCCGCCAGCGCCCTCCGGTGCCTGCTCCTCGCCAGCGCCCTCCGGTGCCTGCTCGCCAGCGCCTCCGGTGCCTGTTCCTCGCAAGTGCTTTCCACAGCAACCACGAGAGTCAGCGCTACCCGAGCGCCCACGAGAGTCAGAGCCACCCGAGCGCCCACGAGAGTCAGCGCCACCCGAGCGCCCACGAGAGTCAGCGCCACCCGAGCGCCCACGTGAGTCAGCGCCACCCGAGCGCCCACGTGAGTCAGCACTTCCAGAGCGCCCCCAAGAGTTGGTCCCGTCCAGCTCACCTTTGCCTCAGCTGGTCCCGTCCAGCTCACCTTTGCCTCCGCTGGTCCCGTCCAGCTTCCCTTGGCCTCCGCTGGTTCCGTCCAGCTCACCTTTGCCTCTGCTGGTCCCGTCCAGCTCACCTTGGCACACGCTGGTCCCGTCCAGCTCACCTGGGCCTCCGCTGGTTCCGTCCAGCTCACCTTTACCTCCGCTGGTCCAGTCCAGCTCCTTGGCCTCCGCTGGTCCCATCCAGCTCACCTTGGCCTCCGCTGGTTCCGTCCCAGCTCACCTTTGCCTCTGCTGGTCCCGTCCAGCTCACCTTGGCCCACGCTGGTCCCATCCAGCTCACCTGGGCCTCCGCTGGTCCCGTCCAGCTCACCTTTACCTCCGCTGGTCCCGTCCAGCTCCCTTGGCCTCCGCTGGTCCTGGCCCAGCTCACCTTGGCCTCCGCTGGTCCCGCCCAGCGCCCTTCTGCACTCCCAGCGCCCCGAGGCTCGCGCAACCCGAATGCCCGCGAGTCAGCGCCACCCGAGCGCCCACGAAAGTCTGCGCCCAGAGCGCCCCCAGGAGTTGTTCCCGCCCAGCTCACCTGGGCCTCCGCTGGTCCCGTCCCAGCTCCCTTGGCCTCCGCTGGTCCCGTCCAGCTCACCTTGGCCTCCGCTGGTCCCGTCCAGCTCACCTTGGCCTCCGCTGGTCCCGTCCAGCGCCCCTTCTGCGCTCCCCGAGCGCCCCCGAGGCTCCGCGCAACCCGAATGCCCGCGAGAGTCAGCGCTACCCGAGCGCCCACGAAAGTCTGCGCTTCCAGAGCGCCCCAGGAGTTGTTCCCGTCCCAGCTCACCTTTGCCTCCGCTGGTCCCGGCCCAGCTCACCTTTGCCTCCGCTGGTCCCGCCCAGCTCACCTTTTGCCTCCGCTGGTCCTGGCTCCAGCTCACTTTTGCCTCCGCTGGTCCCGTCCAGCTCACCTTGGCCCATGCTGGTCCCGTCCAGCTCACCTGGGCCTCCGCTGGTCCCGTCCAGCTCACCTTGGCCCACGCTGGTCCCGTCCAGCTCACCTGGGCCTCCGCTGGTCCCGTCCAGCTCACCTTTACCTCCGCTGGTCGCGTCCAGCTCCCCTTGGCCTCCGCTGGTCCTGTCCAGCGCCCCTTCTGCGCTTCCCGAGCGCCCCCCTGAGATGGGGAGCTTCCCCAAGAAAATTTTGGGGGGGGGCTACCCTCCATGGCCTCCCAAGCACCCTGCTCCGCCATGGCCGCCCGAGCACCCTGCTCCGCCGTGGCCGCCCGAGCACCCGGGTCCGCCGTGGCCGCCCGAGTCCCCGGATCCGCCGTGGCCGCCCGAGTCCCCGGATCCGCCGTGGCCGCCTGAGTCCCCGGATCCGCCGTGGCCGCCTGAGTCCCCGGATCCGCCGTGGCCGCCTGAGTCCCCGGATCCGCCGTGGCCGCCTGAGTCCCCGGATCCGCCTTGGCCGCCGGAGTCCCCGGATCCGCCATGGGTCCCGGAACGGGCACCGCCCTGGAGGCCACCTGTCCGGTCTCCAAGTCTTTGAGGCCTCCAGAACGCCCACCCCCCCTCCCCTTTCGATGTCATACGGCGCGGGACGCGCCTATTGGAAGGGGGGGGTAATGTCAGACTTTGTCTTCCTCTGCCTTTGTTTCCTCACCCTTATATGGTCCTTCCTGTTCCCCATCACTAGTTTATTAGTTTCCGTCTTTGTCTTGATTATGTCCCAGGTGTCTCTAGTTATGTCTCCCTATTTATAGTCTGTTCTGCCTCATGTTACCTGTGGATTATTTTTAATGTCAATTGTGTTCATGTTTCCATGCTGTTTGGATGTCCTTCCCGTGTTCCTGTATCTCCTCCGTCATCCATTAAATACCCTGTTTGTTATATCCTCGTCTCCTCGTTCCTGGATCCCCGTGTGAACCGTGACAAAGATAAAATACAGTGCCTAAATTTTATTTACCAATTTACAATTGTATTTATTTGCAATGTTTATTTATTTTTGAAGGTTTTATTTATAAAAGAATATGACATCTGAATGTATTTTGCTTGAAAATGCACTACTTTTATAAAAATGCGTTTTTCTCAGTTTTTTGTCCAAAATGTTGTATTTCTGATGAAACCTATCTGCATTCAAGTGGTGATAAAACATGAACACATGAAGAAAATAGTTTTTTTTCGTTTAAAAGCAGAGGCGTGGTTCTTTATTTTGATATATAATATGTTCATATTTTCATAGCAGAAAATATTCTGAGGGCCGTCAAATTTAGTTGAAAATCATCAAAAATGCTGGCGGTGGCTGGCAACTTTTTTTAAAAAACGCTGGCGGGGAAAGAGTTAAATACCCACCTGGGGAGCCCACCTGGGTTCACCCATGTGGGTCCTAGCTGGGTAACCCAAGTGGGCCCCAGATAAGATGCCCATTTTGAGCCCATGCCCACTCTGTACCCCTGTAGCCCATGTGAAACACATGTGGGCCCCACGTTGACGTGTTTTCTGGGCAAGTTCCATCCAGAGATGGATTTGGCCCCAGAGCCGAGGACGTGCCTTCTGTGAGGGGGAGGTGATGTCACTCCCCAGGACTGTCTGTATGTTTTTCTCCCCATGTACTCTCCGTGATCTAATTGTATGTTTGATTGTATTATTTGGTTCAGCTGTGTCTTGTTAATTACCGTCCTATACGTTAGTACTTGTAATGTGTGTTCGACTTCATGCGATCGGCGGCTGACTTGAAGCAGTGCATACTGGTTAGAAAATTTGTCTGACTTGAACCGACACCACGTCACCGTCACATGTGGCATCAAAGTATCGCGATAGCGTGTCGAGAGCAGCCGGCTGACTCAGCTGGCGCAGCTTATTTAGAGTGACTGCAGGAGTGCTGATGACGACACTGCTGTTTCACGATTGTCCTGTGATTCCTTCGTCCGGTATTGTCTCAATGTTATGTGCTATGTGTGTTTCCTGCCTGCCCTGTTTTACCCATTGTCTGGAATATTAACGTGTGTTAAACGAAATCTCGTTCGTCTTCGTGCTCCTCTCTTCCACACAGTAGTTCATAACAGCCATTCAGTGTAATGGATCACACTGTGTTGTGACAGAGAATTTACATTACACTGAATGACAAAACTTTTACTTCAGCTTATACTGCAGGCAATCAACTGGCCACCCATATCGAACACTGAGCTTGGCCAGTAATGTTGATCATAATTTTTTACAGCGTCTACTTATTTTTCAAAAAAATCTCACAATATAAGTGTTTTTTAACATTTCACTGAATGACTTGTGTTTGTATCTTAGGTGAAGATACATGAAAATGTG
Source organism: Gymnocypris eckloni scoliostomus (assembly GCA_027564155.1). Lineage (NCBI taxonomy): Eukaryota > Metazoa > Chordata > Actinopteri > Cypriniformes > Cyprinidae > Gymnocypris > Gymnocypris eckloni. The sequence continues at coordinate 34,394,075 of CM050422.1, forward strand.
GATTTATCATGTATTTAAGAGCAGGATCAATTTTTTTATATGATATTAAAATGGCTTCTTATTCCTGTTACACTGAATGATCTCTGACAAACTGCATTTTTGGGACAAAAGTCCACTGTCTATTTAAATACTATTTAAAACAATAAGACATAATCTTTTAATATAACACAGCCAACACTTACTTGAAAATGCCAAGATAACAGATGCATTTATTTTTTACTTGGTATTTTATGTTTATTTAAAGCAGTAATGGTAAAATCAGTCCAGACTATTACGCTGAATAACAATTTCACACTTTAGAACATTATTTCCGTATTTTGACATTTTATTTTTACCATAGTTAATTGAAAATGAAAGTAGACACTTTACTTGTATTTAACATAATTATATGTATATGAAATTACTTTTGTAAAGTTGATTTGATGCGGACACCAAAATGGAGATGTCTTGTATTTGACCCATGTATCATTGTCACTGGCATTTCAGTAATTATGAAAATGCACAGCTGAAATTGAAGTAAACATTTATTTAAAAATTACATCCTACTTGCTCAAAATAGCAATCACATTGACCTTTAGTGTATGTCTAGAGTCCAAACTGATGATTGTTTGAATATAAGACAAATTATGCTTTAATCCATTGTTCACAAGTATCGACAAAACCACAGCCAAATATGTAAAAAATAGTTTGAATAGTTAAGTGAAGATGAATCGTTTATTGCTCAGAATGTTAGGGATGAGTTGTAAGAGGATGAAAAGTTAAAGAGGATAGGATGATGGTCAGGTTGATCTGGGCATCTTGAATTGATAGCCCGGAGAGACTCAAGATGGGGGTATCATCTTGTTTGTTTATTTAGGCCAGACGATTAGAACCCCCCTCCCTCCCATACATTTTTGTTTCATAAGGGAATACTGTCTACTTATTCATATTGATTGCATTCACTGTATTGTGGAGGAGCGTCTGCAGGCGGGTGATGAATGGAAGAGCTGCTGGCCACAGGTATCTGAAAGAGAAAAAAAACACGGTATACGATCAGCTTCCTTGCTTGATTGCTTATTTATTGATAATATTATGTAAAAATGATTGCACTCGTTACTGAGTGCTCTACACATTTCAATACATGGGGCCTCATTTATAAAGCCTGCGTACGCACAGATTTGGTCTTAAGGCTTAAATCCATGCTAGCATTCATATTTGTAAAAACTGTCTTTGACGTGGAAAAGTGCTTAGGGTCACGTTGGGGTCTGTCCGTACACACGTTTTCTCGTCTGAGAACAAGACAAGTTTTTGTCCTGACAAGACTACAAGTTTTTGGAAATGTAAGCTTTTCTTGCAGCTCACTGTTCGAGTCTAGATGAAAGGATTTGGATGATGACTGTTATATTTTATATGTTAATGACATTAATTAGGAGTTGTTTACAAGGCAGAGAGCTGAAACCATTCAGTTGCGCGCAAGTTTAAGATCATTTGCGATTCATGGATTTCACTTCAGAAAGAGAGGAATACATGCGTTTTCTGTGCCTACAGTATGTTCATTCTATGAATCACATGTACGCATATTTGAGAAATGATTGTAAGATCAATTTTACAATGGTTTCTGTGCAACATAAATGAGGCTCATGGACTCTCAACACTATATTCAAAAATGCTTTTATTTGTTTATTTTATTTTTTATCATTTTACTCAAAGTCCAACTAATCTTGGGTTACAAGCTTCTCTTACCTCTGAGCTGTTAAGATCCTGGAAACAAATGGGCCTGAAATCAGAGGACTGTGGTGGTAAAACCTGAGCAAACTGCACCTTTGGAAAAACACATGTAATGTTAGAATTAGGGATGCATAAGAAATGAGTTCTACAAGAAAATGTTTTGGCGAAAAACCTGACAAATGTCTTGAAATAAAATATTAATCAGTAGAGCATAATTAATATTATCATTTTAAACACATATTTACATTTTTTATAAACAACAACTTCTTCTGAGAGTACAAATGTGTGACTCAAACTCTTCCTAGAGCTTTAAAACTACAATGCGCCTTCAGCCAGAGTACTGAACCCTCTCAGTCAAAATGTGTACTTGAGCCGAATGTCATTTTAAAAGTGTTTCACTGGCGCTCGCGAACGCTGGAGAAGATGGCCCCCTAAATTGTAGCTCCGCTCCTGATTGTTTAATAAATTGCTACCCTCCTCAATTTAAATTAAAGAATCTCCTAATTTAAAAGCTTAACACACAACTAACATTTTCCGAGACTCAAGATCCAAAGGACTTTCCACTTTTGCAACCTCGCTGTCACAGAAAAAGAAGAAACAAACTGCATCTGCAACAGAAACGTCTTCGACTTCAACGGAGCAAATGGACCCAGTTTTGAACGAAAACGAGCGCTTAGTATCCGAATGGGGAATATCGATGGTCGTTTCGACACTATCAAAAGTCGTCTTGATGTTATATCAACCTCGGTTTCTGCAGTTCATGAGACTTTATCCAATTTGTCACAAAGAGTGTCTTCAGTGAATCCCGCTTAATGGAAGCTGAAAACAGAATCTCTACCACAGAGGACGCTCTGCAGGCCTGCGAGAGGAACTGTCTGCTTTGGACGAAAACAGTGACTCAGCTTCAAGCTAAAGTTAATGACTTAGAAAATCGAAGAAGATGTAAGAATCTGCGAATCGTCGGTTTACCCAAAAAGACTGCGGGTTCTACTCCGCTCCCCCAATTCCTGAGGGAAATGATACAGAAACGGCTCGACTTCTCTTTTGATCTCCAGCTGGAGATTGAGAGAGTGCACAGATCGCTTGGACCTGCTCCAGGAGTCAATGACCCACCACAAAGCGTACTGGTCAGATTTCTGCGCTATGCGGACAGAGCGCATTCTACAGGCTGCACTGATAAAATTGCAAATTATTCATGAGGGCAAGCAGGTACGCTTCTTTCAAGATCTTTCAGTGGATGTAATGAGGAAACGGAGGAATTCGACACTGTGAAGAAGATTCTAGTCGATCGCAAAATGTTCTGTGGATTCGCGTACCGGCCCAGTTGCGTTGTTTTTATGATTCAGAGCTTTCGTATGTTCAGGACTCCAGCCGCGGTGGAAGAGTTCATAGGGACTTTGCAAGATAAGAGATAAAGGGATTCTTACTTATTCTCTAATCTTTACCATACTTGGGAGGTGTTGTGACTTTAATTTTCCTGGGTTCTCACATGCCATTTATTCATTTTTAAATCTGTTTGGAAAGGCAGATATGACCGTTCATATAACGAACTTTTCATATTTTCCATAATTTTTTTGTATGAGTACTCCGAGATCATGTATATTTTACTGGAGTGGATTAACGTAGCATCTCTCAAAATAGGTATGATCCTGGATATTATGTTGGGAACAGGTATAACTTTTTTTTACCTGAGTCCAATGGGGTGCAGAAACCTAGGCTTAGGGGGACTTAGTTGGCCCTGTCAGTTGGGGACAGAGCCGGGGTTGGGGGAGAGGGAGTTGTGTTTTTGTTACCTGTTCTTTGATGTTAAAAATTTGCCCATAAAATACTTTTGTGGTTTTATCTTTTTGTTGAAAATTACATTGACAGTCTCTTATTTTCTCACACCTTTTTGTAATGCAGAGCTAGATTTATGACATGGACTGTTAAAGGATTAGGGCATGTGATAAAAATGAAAAAAAAAAAATACTAACTTTTCTAAAAAAGGAAAAAGTTACAGTTGCCATGCTTCAAGAAACTCGTCTATCAGATAGTGAGTATCTGAAATTGAATCGAGATTGGGGGGCCAAGTGTATTATTCTTCATGCCGAGCTAACCCTAGAAAAAGAGGTACAATTATTTGAATTAACAAACACTTTCCATTTCTTTTTGAAAACCAAGTTAGGGATCCTGAGGGTAGATTTATTTTGGTCAGAAGCCTTATATTTGGCCAGCATATTACAATGTTGAATGTTTATGCACCTAACGAAGACTCTCCCAAATTCATGTCCAAGATGATTTTGTTATTCAATGAACAAATATAGTATAGTCTCTATGTAAAGTATAGAGACTATATATTTTACTCCAATCCCTATGGTTTGTACTCTAATTGATTATATCTTTATTCCAAATACTCATTTCAATCTTGCATCTTTTAATCAAATTGGTTCAATCGCCATTTTAGATCATGCTTCTGTTCAAATAGATATTACATTAGAAACCCAACGACCAAGAAGCAAGCTATGGAAACAGAATTCTTCCTTGAATTTGAATTCCATCCACTTTTTCCACGACATTATAATTTATTGAGATGAACCTGTACATACAGGACTGTTTTTGTTTATTTCCTTAAATTTTTGTAGAATTATTATTTATAGAATGCTCTAAAATGGTGTGATCATATATATATAATTTGTTTTTCTTTACTTTGTTCCATCCATTTTTCACATCTTATCTTTGGGGTCTTGTACATTCTGTAATATGATGTGATACTGTTAATGTTATTTGATTTTGTGGGCAAACAATTAAAAAAAAAGTTTTACTTTCCGATCGCCTATATTTGTGACTTCGTAGTAAAAGAAGTAAACAAATTAAAGCAAACTAGTCCTTAAACTCACTCTGTATGAAGTGTGAGGTGGGATATTTTGAGATGAGCAGGTTTGTTGAATTAGTTCTATCAGGGGGGAAAACTCACTGGTCAAACTCAGGCCTCAAGTCCAAGTGTAACCTAATTACCTTGACCAAAACATTTTATGCAATACGTTTTTAGGGCAACTCAGTTCACAGTTAAAAATGCTTCTCACAAACTCCATCTCTGCAAGCACTGCAGGTTTAATCTTTGGGAACACAATCTGTGCTGAATTCACTTTATTTACATTTAAAACTGGAGAATTTTACATTGAACTCGAGAGAAGTTTGAGCACTCCTGATTTGGCTCTTCACTTACCTGAGTAGGAGAAAAGCAGGGGATGGCTTTACAGGCAAATGCTAACAGATAGATGGAGATGATAAACTCAAGCACGGCGAATAACAGCAATACACCACTGATTCCCCTGAAGAGAGTCTGAGAGAAAAATCAACATGAACACAAATAATTAGAACAGAATCAATGATAATCACTACTCACACTGGTACACTCTCTGCTCAGCAGTCCAGAATCTTTCATCCTTGAAGTTTATATGATAATGTAACATTTAAGACATGCTTTTTTGGGCATTAAATTATGGCAGAAATATAGGTAAATTGACTGGTGAAAACCTTAATAAAAAATGTGATGTAATTAATTTACATAATTTTGAGTCTGAAATGGAAACTTTACAAATGCATATGCAGTAAGGACAGCTGCAAAAATAACTGCCCTTTTCATTGCTGATGTTTCACTGTGAGTCTTGACAGTAGTTTTTAACTAGAGGTGGGCATAGATTAATTTTTTTAATCTAGATTAATCTAGATTAATTTTGGAATTAATCTAGATTAATCTAGATTAAAATGGCTCATTTGATTTCTGCCGAAGGCATTCAGAATATGTGTGCTACCCAAATAATGACTAAAAGTAAGTCTTTAAGAACGGGTTTCTCAAGCCAGGTGGCGCATTAGACCAGGGGCTCATCTCCTGTTTCCAATATGCATCACAAACTTTAATCTCTTCCCGTCCCAATCCCACGAAAAAACTGGAGGAAAATCCCGTTCCACTTCCGGAAGAATGACTCCCATTCCCTCCCACTCCCGTGTTGTTGTTTTTTTTTTTTTTTTGCCGATAACTGTCAATTACAGTAAAAATATAGTACAGATCACAGCGTGCCCACCTTATTAGTTGAATAAAAACCCAAAATGTCGTTTTTTGTTATTATATTGAACTGAAAGCCATCTTATTATGCACAGTGTTGCACAGATTCAATTTCATGTAAATTATCCATGCTAACACACGTCTTCTATTTTTTTTTTTGGACATTTCACTCTCTATAGATATATTTTTCAAAGACAGAGTTTGAAGTTTCTCGCTCAAGTTCACATGAGACCTAAAGCGCATCCTGTTTGCTTAAAAGCAACGTTTCATTGTTATTCTGAGTGCACACAAATAACGTAGAGTCTTTACAGATTCGAAAGATGTATTAGGCTACTTTTATCTGTATGACCAAAAATGAGGAGATTTTAAGAGCAAGTGAGCGCACGGAGCCTGTCCTGCAGCAAACGCGCTTCCACACAAACACTTCAATAGCGCACATTTCTCTAGGTTAACATCATATTGACCATGTACAGTTGCTACTACATACATCTTTCAGATGAAAAGCCATATTTGAGGTTGATGAATGATAGGTGAGCGTTTGGATGTCCTGCCCGATTGTATTACCACATAGACCAGCCGTTAACAATCTGTCCATCACGGACTGCGAGCCTCTAGTTCAAGACTCGTTCTCGCCCCTACAGTGCAATTCGCTAGGTATACATCCGCTAAAATATCAGGGTGAAAGTCATCATAGCTTGCGTAGTATAGACCCAGCTCCCAACCCAACTTTGAGAATAGATTAACGGCGATATTTTTTATCGCCGATAAGAGTCTCACGTTAACGCAAGCACGTTAACGCCGATAACCCACCATTATTTTTAACTATTGTAACTTTGGCTTCTATCATACAGATAAATAACCATTTGGGTCCTTTATCTGTGAATTCTTATACAACATGCAACACATTTTTGAGTGATTTTTGATAATGCTCTTAACGCAGTTGTGAAGAATAGCTTTTATCATCTCAGATCTATTGTGAAACTCAAAGCATTCTAGTCAGTAATTACTTAACAAATGCGAATATTGCGTCTTATATTTTCAACCATTTTTCTCTTTTGACCAAAAATGCAATTTCGGTGCATAGTGAATATAAAAGTTGAAGACATACCTCATAATTACATTGATATCCCCTGCAGTACATGTGTTGACCTATAACCAAATCCAGTGAAATTAAAATAATGGCAAGGCCTGCGGTTATAGTACTGAACGTATTCATTCCAAGTGAAGCTTTCACCTATAGGCAGAAAAAAAACAAAGCAGGTTAATACATTTTCACAAAGTTTAAAACATTATGTTAACAAGTTAATGCATATAGAAAAGTAAATGGAGTGTGATAAAAATACATGATACTTCACACAAATAAATGAAACATAGCCTCATTAAGCAGCAGTTATCAGGGTCCAAGCACCAGTGGCTCATGTGGATAATTAAATCAAACAAATTAAAATGTGTCTTTTTAAATATAGTGTGGTTTTTACAGCAAAGTCCAGTCAATCTTATCAGATTTTTTTTTAGCTTACAGGAATTATACTGGTTTAAAATGGGACAATGTCATTTTAATTGCATTTAACCTAACAAGATGAGAAATAGGAAGCATTCTGAAAAACTTGATTATAGATTTAAGCTTAGGATGAAAATGTGCCTAATTGGCTCTTCAGAAAAGTTTAGATGATGTTTTGATGTCATCGCAATTAAAGGGCCAGGGGCTCAAGCAACTATGGCTCATCTCGCTAACCCAGAAATTAATGTTGAATTAAACAACATTGTAAAAACGTCAAAATCACCAGCAATGTTTACGATTTCTTGTTTTAATGAAATTTGAGTGAAAGTCAGCGTAGCTACACAAAAACACTCTTATAAGTTTCCCGAGCCATTGAGATTTTATGTTATTAGTTGCTGAAATTTGATTTTTGCTGGTAGTGGCCATGTTTTTTAAATGTACCGAGTCATATTATGTTATGATAATAGATGAATAGACGCCTGAATAGATGTGCACATTTGGGACCTTCCTGACAAGTTTTGGGTCTCTACGAATTATGGATCTTCTAGGGCAGAAAAAGAAGATATCAGTTTAATCCAGTCCAGAAAATCAGTACAAACACAACAGAACACTATTTCTGAACTTCCAGCACCGTGCTTGGACCCTGAAAGTAAAGTGTTGTGTAGTACATACCAAACACAAACTGGAGGGTAAATAAATGTTGTTTTCTGCAGCAATGCAGAGTGCACCTCTTGTAATGTACTGAAGAGAGAGAAAGGCAAACATTGAGGCTTGCATTGGAATATGCAGCTTGTATTATAAAAGACAGAACACTTAAGTGTATAATAGTTTCTTCGATGAGAGATCCCCAGTAAGGAAGACCAATAAAGACAAAAGAGACTGTGCATAAACTGTAGACACAATGCCAAACAGGAGAGTCAGCACACCGATCATTATCTGGACCGTCTGTGAAGGACAAAAATAACAGAAAGTGTGAGTAGGACGAGAGTCTTTAATAAAGGGGAACAATATAAAATATACATTTATGACAGATGTAGTTATGGACTTATGATTGTAAAATATCTCAAATATATATTCTGCAAGTGTGGAACTATTATTGTATGAATATCATTGTATTTGCTGGCGGATGGTGAACCAACTCCAGGGTAAGGCTAAACGCAGCCAAATGTATTAACTACAAACATGATAAACCCGTCTTTTAGGCAAGAAACAGATATGGGTGTCATGCAGACAAATACATTTTGAATGGGACTGAATTTGTATTTAACGTGATTACAGTTTATTAAAAACATTAGAAATGGATAATTATAACGTTTAATTTACAAGGTTATTCAAACAGCACATAAATTATATACAGAAAGCGAGCGAAGAACATTATCACTAACTTTGATCTATCGCGAGTTTAAGCGGTTTCAAAAAACAGAACTATGTTTATAATATCTGAAGCTGTCTACGCTGTGAAATTAATATCTTACATTATATGTACATCAGAGCTTTGTTATTTATGATAAGAGAATTCGTTAGGATCCGAAATTCAATCAGCAAGCGCGCGCACTCAACAAAACTGAGTTTCAGCAATGACTCATCTGAACGCCTCTGATTGGCGATTACATTCCTAAGTGCAACAGAATCGTGTGTGATTGGTTATAATGCGCAACACTGTAAAAACGGTTTATAAAAAGAAAAACGGGGGCAACATGAGCAGATCTTAATTTAATGTAGCAATCGACACTTTCTATTAATTTACACTACGTTAGCAACAGACTTAATAAAAAAAATTCCAGATACGCACGACAATTGCATGCAATTAATTGCAAAGCCCTACTCTAGTTATTGGCGATTTGGAACATGAAAATTGAGACACCAGCCACCATAGTCCGATGTTTACCAGGAGCCAGAGAACCTGACATCTTGGCAAATTTAAAACTGCTGGCTAATGCTAAACGTAAATTCAGTAAGATTGTTATTCACGTCAGCGTTAATGATGTTAGAAAAACTTGATCTTATACTGGTGTCTTCCCTGCACTGTCACCAAGATAATAAGTCACATTCTTTAATAAAAAATGGTGTATACTATGTTAATGTGTGTACTACTCATTTTAAATTTAGTACTTTTCTTATCTCACACTGACATGCACAAATAAAAAACAATTATTTTGGTTTGAGACATTTCTCACCCCAAGGGCTTTCGGTTGGCCTTTCAGAAATGCCTGAAGTCCTTGAAGTGGTGAACCTCTTAGAGTCGTAACAGCAGCTGTTTGTGTTGCTGGTTGAAACTGGATGACGAGCGTTGAAGAGTTCACGGGTATGATAGTGTGAGACATTCTGGTTTCTCAATCTTCAACTGACCTGTACAAAACCATGGTAAATCAAAACATATAAATGATTTGATTATGAAACAGATCATGTTTAAATTAATCAACATAATTTACATTTAAGACATTGTGCTTCGCTATACATCATACAAACATTTACTCCAAAATTCTGCACATTATGTATTCACATGTTTACCTCATATTTCTTTTAATAGAATAATACCAGAATTTCTTAATGACTCACAGAAAGACGATTCTCTGCCGATCCATCAGTCAATATTGGGTGATCATAATTCCCACAGTGATGCTAAACTTCTGTATTCTGTCTCATAATACACTTATGTGTCAGTTTATTATTTACATTATCTGCATTAGGTCACAATAGAGGGAGTTTTGAGCAAAAACATTGTGTATTAATATCATACTGTCACTCTGAACTAGACACGCACTGACTTTCTGAAGAGCCCTGCATGGATTGAGATGCGTGAACCAGGATAAAGAAACCCAGAGGGTCTCTTAAAGTCCATTTCTGAATTCATTGTTGTTTGTATTGTCATATTTCAGTGTTTTACTTGCTGATGTTTTAAAAAATACTTTTATTTTTGGTATTTTATATGCTCTATTTGTGGTTGGTGGAGTAGCATCACTCAGGGGAGTAGCACCCTCAACACTTAACTCTTGAGTGTAGCAGAATTCAATGGATGTAAAATTATTATCATGTCACATGTGACACACTAAATTAAGTAGTTTAATCCATTTGTATTCTAATTCCCTAGAAATAAAGTAGCCTAGGTCCAATAATACCACTGAGTTCAACAAAAGCTTCATATAAAATCATGAGATAAATGAGAACATTTCTGATAACTGAAAAGAAACAGTGGACTTAAAAATATATTTTTGTTACATGGGAACAACAGTTACACAACTCTAGGGGACCACTACTTTCACTATATATTTTATAATGTTTATCCAAGGTTTTGTTTTGTTTTATGTCTATTACATCATATATTTGATAGTTATGAATACATTATTTTATTTTAAATGATAGAAAAACATGTCTTTGACCTCAAAATAAAGCACTTTTAAAGTACATAACTGTGGGGACAGATTTGTAGTGCTTGGAATTCTATATCATTCATTAAAAAACAAGTATTGCCACATTGATGGCTCATGAAGGTATACTTTTTCAAATAAAATATTGTTTCAATATTGTTTAAAATATAAAGAAATTGTAACACTAAAATGTTTTTCAGGTGTGATATTTCTGTAAAGGCTAGGGACAGAAAAATTGACATTTCCATAGAATGACCCTGAATCATAATGGATTCGAATTTGTAAAATAATAAATACAACTTGTGATAAGTTGCCCCTGACTCCTCGAGTAAACACCTTTCAACTAGAAGTATACCAAACACACACTAATATCGTGACATTTATATGACAGCATATCATATAAATTAAGAGAAGGACATACTTACCGTTAAATTAGGCAGAAGTTGTAAGCTTTGGTTTACAGCGTTGAGAAATGGGGTCTTATCACATGGCGAACTCTAACTTTTAGTTTCGTTTACTTGTAAAATCTATAGAGCAAGTTGCGACAGGTAAATTCTCGATCATCACGTGACTCACGTAGACTTCAAATAGTTCCGGAAGTTAATAGCAGGCAAAAATTGAGACAGAATAGCGATTTTTGGTAATTAGTAGACAATAAAATAATTTATTTACATTATTTATAATACATCGACATTAATATGTAGCATATATGTGTAGTTATATCAGTGTTTATAAAAGATAAAATATACTAATATTTGAGGATTAATGTGGTTAACTATCGCTGTTTGTCTTGTTAACATATTTTAGGCTAAAGTTACTTTGAAAAACTTTAAGTTGTCTTGTTAGTGTGTTGTCTTAAGAAAATTATTCCAGATAAGTGAATTATAAAATTAAATCGAGGGGAAATTAATCTTGTTTAATGTTTTTGTTATATTCATAGTATATTCCAATTAAAATGTTGTTTTTACTCATTTAATCATATATTTTATGCATGTTGACTTTTGTTATACACTTACTTACAGCAATGGATTTATTAATTTATAATAAACTGAAAAGCATCCTGGCCTTGTTTAGTCTACACCATAGTTTGCTGTGCTGTATGGAAATGTTCCTGTCACTCACAGAAAGCAGAGTGAATGTATGGTTTCCCTACTGACATGGAGAGGAAAAAAAATTATGCATTTGATGTTTTATTCGATTCACATTTATTTGTAAAGCATATTTTATTATACACACTCAGGCCCATAGGGGGGTGCTAAGAATCCTCAAACTACATAAAAAGGAACCTCAGTTAAATCTGTATTAATGGCATTTTATTGCAGATTTGGCAACAATCCAGTGCATTATGGTTTGCACTCTGAAGATCGATTTCTGTTTCAACATGTTTTTGCAGCGTTCAGCAATGTAGCCAGTCACAGACATACAGGTGCATCTCAATAAATTAGAATGTCGTGGAAAAGTTCATTTATTTCAGTAATTCAACTCAAATTTTGAAACTCGTGTATTAAATAAATTCAATGCACACAGACTGAAGTAGTTTAAGTCTTTGGTTCTTTTAATTGTGATGATTTTGGTTCACATTTAACAAAAACCCACCATTCCTCTTCTAACAAACAAAGAGCTGTTCTGAGGTCCTGAAGCTTGGTGTCCGGCCCACGTTCCGTCTTAAGGCACGGAAGGGACAGAGCAAAGCTAGGGCTGGGTCTGCATCCTCCAAGGTCAGCAATTTCAGGTTCTCTACATGACCCCCGTGATAAATTCGCGAGACATTGCTGACAACAAGTTTATGTTCATGTCTCTGTGTGTGTGTGTTTGGTTTCAGTGACCTGGTGCAGCGTTTGCGTGTGGACGAACGGCCAAACCGCATTTAAAAAACTGCTGTTTTCAAAATAACTGTGTTCGTGTGGACAGGGCCTGAGAGAACAGGAGAAAGACAGACGTGATTTCTGTACATAGAAAAGGTGGAAAACGGAAATAGTTTGTAATTTTTTACGCTATTGTTAGTTATATTTACTGAGGACTAGGAGCTGTTTAGTTACCCACATTCTTCAAAGTATCTTCTTTTGTGTTCAACAGAAGAACTTTATGCAGGTTTAGAACGACCTCTGTAAATTATGACAGAATTTTCATTTTTGGGTGAACCATACCTTTAAAGTGACAGACACATCCGTGTTTCTAAAGGTACAGGCCTATTGTTTTATTAAAATTTGGATAGTCTGTTAATATAATATTCCATACATTATCGGAGCTTGGTAAGGGCTCTGATCATATTTTTAGACCTTATTAGACAGATAAATTAATAGATTCTAATTAATGTTAGACTATTTATTAATTTATCATTGAAATTAAATACAGATTTTAAATAATAACAAGAAAGAGTTTAATAGCTTTGATACAGATTTTGTGAAATCAAATCTCTGCATAGCTACGACAGGAAACACTGGACTCTAACAATGAGTGGGTTTACATGCACTTTCTTAAGCCGATTATGCTTAATAAGCTGAAATGTGTAATGTCCTGTAAACGCGTTACGTGGATTTCTTTTATCAGTTAAAGATCAAAAACGGCTTAAACAAAATCCGATCGGAACAGGTTGTTTTTTGCCCAATACCACGATTTCGCATTGCATTGCATTGCATTGCATGTAAATGCCTTTATAGGCGTTCTAGCAGTTTATTAATTTGTGCATGTCTGATTGTGCATGTGAGGTACACGTCACACATGGAAGTAAGAGTAGAAAACATTATGGCTACCAAGCGGCAGCACTTCTGGTCCGAGGAAGAGACAACTTTAAAGTTACACCTCATGAAAGAATTGAACATTCTAAAACATCTCGATGGGCGGAAACATCGAAATGCTGATATGTTTCAGAAGGTGTCAGATAAGATGGCAGAGACAAGATTTCATAGAAGCGTCGAACAAATACACTTCTGATGGAAAGCATTGAAGTCATCCTATTATAAATGTAAAAAACACAACAACACCAGTGGGTCAGACCCAAAAATGCCCTTTTTAAAAAGAACTGGACCAGCTACTAGAACACAGGCCATTGTCTTTGGTCGATGATAACGCCGTTAATATTGCTTTCAAAGACCCTCCGCTGACATTGACGAGATATCAAGACAATCTTCCCGGGTAAGTTAACTTATTGGCTAACAAACTTATTTCATTCACCAATTATACCAGTTACATTTGTTCACGTTATATAAAGTATAAATCATAAATATTCGCTTGTTTTATTAATCATGTCCTATTATTTTTGTCATAGAGTTGTTTTGTGGAAATTACTTTCATTTTCTTACAACTATGTGAGAGGAAGTTGTTTGGTAGGCTCCAAAGTTCTTAAGTTGTATGATAGTAGTCTGTTCATGTTTGTCTGATACTTGCAGAGACATCTGACTACTCTGAGGATGCAGGGACTTCAGCCACATCCACTGATGATGTTCCACAGCCTGAGTTTCAGCAATTTCAGGGTTAGTTTTAACCCTTTAAGGCCTAGTGTATCAAATATGATTCTTTTATTTTAATGGCCTATGCATAATCAAAATGATCAGTGTTACAAAATGTAGCTAACTGTCTTGGGTAGTGTCTAGTGTGTCTAGTGTTACTTATGTCTACTAACAAAGAGTAGCTGTCATCGAAGGTGAAATAGTAGGCTGTGGGTATGACTCCTCATCAAACAGATGATCCAGAGTGGATAACTTGAGTAGAAACACTTCACTTTCCTTAAAGAGGAAAGCTGTTAGCGCTAATGAGGGATAGGATAATTCATCCAGAAAAAGAAGATTAGACACCTATGGATGTGTAAACTGCCACCTAATGAAACACCTGAATCCCAGAAACATACAAAAAGGGCTGAAGAAAATATACAAAGGGAGATACCGTGACGCCAAAGGTACAGTATGGAGAATATGATGAGGGTCACCTTCTTCACATAGAGAAAATAAATTATCAGTAAAATTGAGACCTCTGATTTGAAACATGAATGGCTATATTTATTTGAGACAGTTGGCATGAAGACTCATTTTAAAGAGCTTACAGGAATGGGCATTGATGACAAAGCCATAGCAAATAAATGTGCCACACTAGTTTCATACTTCAAAGACAGTGAAGGTGCAGATCATCTTCATGGAAATGGAGACATCAAACAAAAATGTTGTAGATGTCAGTGCTGCTGGGTTTATTCTACGAGTTCTGAAGTATTTCAATGAGGATGAGAAACAGATGCAGAGTTCCATAAAGTGGGTCAGAAAACCTTGCCCTCTGAAGTGGACTTCGCTGAACTTCCAAGTACATCCTGCATAGTTGTGTGTAGTATGTTTGAATATTTGAAGTAAAATTATACTTAAAAGGTGACATATCATGAAAATCTGACTTTTCCAGGTGTTGAAAACTCTGTTCTTCTAAAGTAGAAAACTCAGAAGAGAAGACCAGGAGACTTCGGATTGGATTGTCAGCAGAATTTCTTTATTCTATGACATGTTGATGGTAGCTGCAGTCATCGAAAATCTCATCTTAAGTCATTTTTACAGGGTATCTTTATAGGCAGAATTGGAGGAGGGACTTTTTTGGAGGTTGAGACAAAACATCAAAGAACGCAAACATCTGAGGGAGGCGTTAGTTAGTTACGGGAAGCTTCCGTGGTCCAATAAACCTAACGAATCCACGCCTGGCCAGGACAAAAGTTGAATCTCTCAGTAGTCTGACTCATTGATCTTACCATTATCATAAAGACAAAAAGCACAGCTGTCCCAAGCCCAAATGGTCAGGAAACGATCTCAGGCACCTTTGCCCCGACACCTCTTAGTCAGGAATAAAATTTGTAATCCCACACAGGTTTTAAGTGCTATAATCAGGTCCCGCAGTACCTTAAGTGCTATAATCAGGTAATGCGCAGTACCTAATAAAGTGGGCAAATCTGCAAATCAAAATGACTGTTTACCTTCACAGACATAAATAATTGTTTTTGTAACTCGTGTGTTTTTAACGTAAACTTGTGTGTAAATAAGAACTTAGTTTACTCACATGCTGTGACAGCCGCTTTCTGTCCGTGTGCTTCAGATGTGTGCACTCAGAAAACCATATATCAGAAGTTTAAACTAATATGGTTTAAAACGCATGATTTCAGCACGATAAACATGATAATCAGAACCAAAACAGATGTTTTTAGAAGGTACGAGAAATGGTACAGCTCTATTCTGGAAAGGGGGCGGGAGCAGCAGCTCATTTGGATTTAAAGAAACAGGCACGAAAATGTTTTTGCTTCCACTCAAAATAGGCATATTCAAAATGATATAATAAATTATCTGTGGGGCATTTTGAGCTGACACTTCACAGACACATTCTGGGGACACCAGAGACTTATATTACATATTGTAAAAAGGGGCATAATATGTCTTCTTTACAGCTGCAGTCTGTAACTTTTTGGCAAAAAATGATCCGAAATCTATTTTTGAGCAAGTACATAACAAGCCAGTGTCATCTCCTTACCTTACCCTGATTCACAATGATTTGCTTATAATCAGTAGTGTGTTTAGGCACCATGCAGCCCACACAAATGCGTGGGGCCCCACGGCCCAGGCCGTGGAAAAGAACTTGCAAAAGAACTTCCCATTCCCTTACTGGTAAGATTTATGATAATGAGTTATTAAATGTCTTTAGAGATATTTGGGTCATTCTTCAATTGCGGTGGCAAGTGGTGTCCCTCTTCTTTACAACAGTTGAAATAAACTTTAAATACCAATAAATTATAAAATGTTTGTATTCTGTAGGGTAAACACAATTTGTGCACTATTAATAGTTACATTTTTGTTTTAAAATAAATATTTAATTGAGTTTGAGAAATTGCATTTGTAACAAATAATGCATGTTCCCGCCAACAGATCAGTTGATGGCAATTTAATTCTGCTACAGTTATTAATGTCAGCCGATACAAATAATTGTAATTAATCATAATTAATTGTAATTTTTTAAGAGTGTGTAAAAATATAAAAAGAGTGTGTAAAAATGTTCCTCAACGTCAAATTGCAAAGGCTTTGCAAATCTCATCATCTATAGTGCATAACATCATCAAAAGATTTAGAGAAACTGGAAAAATCTCTGTGTGTAAGGGACAAGGCTGAAGACCTTTGTTTGATGGCTGTGGTCTTCAGGCCTTCAGATCCATCACTCATCGGCATGATTCTGTCATTGACATTACTAAAAGGGCCCAGGAATACTTCCAGAAACCACTGTCGGTAAACACAATCCGCTGTGCCATCTGCAGATACCAACTAAAGCTCTATCATGCAAAAAAGAAGCCATATGTGAACATGGTCCAGAAGCGCGGTCCTGTCCTGTGTGCCAAGGCTCATTTAAAACGGACTGTTTCAAAGTGGAAAAGTGTTTTATGGTCAGACGAGTCCAAATTTTACATTCTAGTTGGAAATCACAGATGCCATGTCCTCTGGGCTAAAGAGGAAGGAGACCTTCCAGCGTGTTATCAGCATTCAGTTCAAAAGCCAGCATCTCTGATGGTATGGGGGTGCATAAGTGCATACGGTATGGGCAGCTTGCATGTTTTGGAAAGCACTATGAATGCTGAAAGGTATATAAAGGTTTTAGAGCAACATTATGCTCCCCTCCAGACGACGCGTCTATTTCAGGGAAGGCCTTGTGTATTTCAGCAGGACAATGCAAAACCACATACTGCAGCTATTACAACAGCATGGCTTCGTAGTAGAAGAGTCAGAGTGCAGCAGTACAGATCTTTCACCTATAGGGAACATTTTGCCCATCATTAAACAAAAATACGTCAAAGACAACCACAAACTCTTCAGCAGCTGAAAACCTATATCAGGCAAGAATGGGACCAATTTCCAACACCAAAGCTCCAGAAACTCATAACCTCAATGCCCATACGTCTTCAAACTGTTTTGAAAAGAAGAGGAGATGCTACACCATGATAAACATGCCCCAGTCCCAACTATTTTGAGACCTGTAGCAGGCATCAAATTTGAAATTAGCTTATTTTATCTATGTTCTATTGTTAATAATATATTGGCTCATGTGATTTGAAATTCTTTTAGTTTGCATTTTATTCAAATTTTACAAATTTCCGGAATTCAGGTTGTACTTAAATCATTACTAGTGAGGACTCAATACCATATTTTTGGCTTTGGTATAGTACCAGAATCTAATAATTCAGTATCAATGTTAAATCAATACCATAGGGGACAAATAACCTGCCTCAAAAAATAAGTAAACTGAAAACAATTTCATAAAAAAACCTCAAACCTCTTTCCCGCCTCTTTTTTTCTCTGATATAATAGTTGACAGGATGCAGCCCAAGTCTTATTTTTGTTATTTTCCATCACTGATTGTTGATTAGGGAGATCAGCTGTCAACTTTTTATATAAGTACTTCCATCAGACAGAACAAAGTGCTGTCTCTTTTTTCCTACACAGGGCATCAGTGAAGGTACTTCAGGACCTGTCGCACTGTCATTTTGGTGATGAGTAACCACTAGACACCTCTTCTTCATGTTTTTTTCTTCTTCTCATATCATATCTTCTGTCAAGCTGTTCCACAAGGTTTCTGAATTCTGTTTTAGACGATGCAAATAAACTCTACAACAGCCTTGTTAAGTCTTTTTGCTTTTTTGGAGTTGCTTTTATATTTTCTTGGTGCTGAAAGTACTTCTGGAATAGTAGTTTGTTCTTTTCTTTGAGTGTCAAAAGGATATTGAAATTACATGTGAAGCATTAGCTGTCGTGCATCAACAGTGAATGATCAATATTTATAACATTTATTAATCTTGGTTGATGTTAGGTTTGTGCCTGGATTCGTATTACTTAAATGCATGAAGTAATGTTAACATGCTACACTATTACGATTTGATGTGTTCCCAACCATGGCAACACATCATTTATAATGATTTTAGACTGGTGCAGTAAGATCTACTGGTTCACCTTTATCTTCTCTCTTGTAGGCAAAGTAATGCCATATTTCACTTCTGCAGCCACAACGAATTAAGCAAAATTATGATATCATATCGTTTCAAAATATATACTGGTATTTTTCCAGTCCCGGTATACTGCACAACCCTAATAGTTGCTTTCTTGAAGAGAAAGTGGGTCACACTTACTAAAAAAAGTCACACAAACATTATTCAGATCAATATCTTTATCCACCTGTGTAGCTATTAAAAGAAAATTGACTGATACACTTAGTTTTTCAATACATTTCCAGATTGAATCTGTTTTTCCTCAAACTATCAGTATCAACAATATAACAAAACTTGATTTGGTATTAAACTGAACTTCACTTTCTGGAAGACATATTTGGCAGATGTAGAAAGGCTAAGAAAACAGGAGTAAACCTAAGTTAAGAGATAACCTAAGGCAGAGATAACGCCTCGCTAGAGTGGCCAGTCTCGAAGCGCCATTCATTTACTTTCCACCAGTCAAGAGGATTAATATCCAAAGAGGGCAGATTGTCTCTCATATAGATTTCCATCTCTGCTTCTGGATAATCAGTGGCTTGTTGAGGGGTGCTGTAGTCTTCTCCCAGGAGCAACATCGTGGCATTACTCTGGCTGGGTTGTGTATCTCCAGCTTGGGCACAAGACACCGCTTTCTCATCTCCTCCCATAGTGGCCATTTCCAAACCAGCACATATTTCAGTAAGTTTTGCTTTTGCTGTTTCTTTCTGCACTTGTGGGAAAAAACAGATGTTTATGGCGTGGGTCCTAGGCTATAAGCTGGTTTGTGCTGGTTTGGCCCCCAACACATCTGTGTCAACCTGTGGCAAACAATATCCTCCTAGTTAATGCATAATAATAATAATAATATCAATATCTAGCTCCATGTGGTCACTTAAAGACTGCCGAACTTTCGCTTTGAACTCAGTCACTCTGTGCCCGTCCTCCTCGGCTCTCATCAGGTGTGTGTTCAGAAGGCTGAAGGTGATGGGGTAAATGTTGGAAATTGACACGTTCTTTTCTGTTGACCAGTGGTGGCTGCTGGTCTTTCAAAGAGGGGAAGATAATTTCCGGCCAACATCATAAAAATTGTCCATTTATTTATACGTAAATTCTGCCCTACGTTTCTTTTCAAGACAATGCTCTAGCCTACTGTATGAATGAATGAACAAACAATCTAAAAAAAGATATTAAACTTGACGGAGGAAATGTGGGAATTAGGTTAAACTGTAACAAGGAATGTGGTGTATAATTGTGTAAGGTCTGTTTTTGGTTTTGTTCCATGTTCTTGTTTTCATGTCTTTTATTTTGAAGTTTGGTTATGGTTCCTGTTTGTGTCATGCCCTTGCCCTCATGTCGTCTTTGCTATTGGTTGTCATGTTCATTGTGTCATGTCCCCATTGGTCTGTTCTTGTCATGTGTCTCTCAGTGTTTGTTATAAGCAGCCATGTCCTTGCATTTAGTTCTTGTCGTATTAATGTTGTTACCTGCTGTCGGTGAGTCTAGTTTGTTTCATGCCACGTCAAGTCTATTTCATGTTGAGTCTGTTCAAGTCAAGTCAAGTCTGTTTGGATCATGTTTGGATGTTTGGATATCACTTTGTAAATAAACTGCACTTGGGTTCATCACTAAGCTCGCCTTCAGTGGACATTCGCTACAGAATACACGACCCTCATCATGAACCCAGCAGTATCTCTCCTTCGCCTTCGTCAAGGCAATGGGGCCATTGAGGACTACGTTGTTGAGTTTCTTGAACTTTCCAACCAAGTGGGCTTTAATTAGGTGGCACTTAAAGACATTTTTCGGATGGGTCTGAATGAACCCATTCGTTCTGGATTGCCAGGAGGTAAGATCCATTTTTCCCTGGCTGAGTACCTTGATTATGCCCTGTTAATCTGTGGATCATCTTTCACTGTGGGTGTCATGGAGGAGGAACATGACACTTCCTCTAAGACTGCTCAGCTCATGCCTGCCAGAGCCTGCTCATGTCACGCTTGCCGCCCCAAGGCCTGCTCACGCCACGCCTGCCACCCCAAGGCCTGCTATCGCCACGACGCCTGCCGCCTAAGGCCTGCTATCGCCACGACGCCTGCCGCTCCAAGGCCTGCTATCGTCACGATGCCTGCCGCTCCAAGGCCGGCTATCGCCATGCGGTCCACGCAACAGTCTGCTCACGCCACGCCGTCCATGCAAGAGCCTGCTCATGCCCCGCTGTCCATGCCAGAGCCTGCTCACGTCATGCCGTCCACGCCTGCTCCGGCATGGCCCCCTGCTCTGCCTGCTCCGCCATGGTTCCCTTCTCTGCCTGCTCCGCCATGGCCCCCTGCTCTGCCTGCTCCGCCATGGCCCCCTGCTCCGCCATTGCCCCATGCTACAGGCCCACCTTTGCCCCATACTCCAGGTCCTGTTTCCATTCACGGGCCTGGCCCTCCATCCCGCCCCCTGGACTATGTCTGTTCCGCCTCCACTCCACCACACTCCTGGACTTTTTGGGTTCTGTTTTTGTTTTGTTTGGGCATCAGATGTTTGGATATCACTTTGTAAATAAACTGCACTTGGGTTCATCACTACGCTCGCCTTCAGTGGACATTCGTTACAAATTGTGTGAAATGTATGATGAAAATTGGCTAGCAATTTCGCCAAACAAATATCAAGAAATAGATTGCAGCAGTTTGTCTTTCGACTACACTTGCAAAATCCGCGATGGGACTGAGCTCGAATAGCTTCAGCGACTTTTTATAGAACAAAATTGTTCTCAATCAAAAGGAGATGCAGTCTTTCGACAGACCCTCCAATCATCACGCAGAAGCCCGGAGTCCAGGCCAGCCCACTCCTCCATTCACTCCCAGAGATGCTGAGCGTCCGTGGGTGGGACATAATCGCCGCATTTATCCAATGACTGTATAGTTTTGAAGCATTGAAAAAAAACTGTTCAAATCAGCCACATTGAAGTCAATAGACACTAGGCTTCAACAGGGAAATGCACTGTGACGCTACGGGAATGTCAGAGTCAGCCGACCTGCTATATGTAGCTGATTCTGAACGAACTCGTCTTCGAGATGAACGTGTTCTAACACATTTTTAGTCAATAAAATGTTAACACAATAGTACATATTTGATCATTATTTTTTTTTGACATTATAGGGGAAGCCGAGCTTCCCTTGCAGTCTTTAAGAAATCCCTACTGCTGTTGACATTATAGTGGTTGCACATTTTAAAGTTTTCAACACTGGCGAAATCTCTGTCATAAATTGCCAGTATTTGTCTCGCATCTCGAGGGTTCTGGCATCTTGGAGCTTGGTACCGTTCGATCAAACAGAACAGCTGTAACGGCCCACCTTTGTTCGAGAAGACTTCCGAACATGTCACACACCGAGTTCCATCTTGTTTTATATGATTGAATTAGCTGGTGTTTCGGAAGTTTCATTTGTTCTTGTTTTGCTTCCAGTGCTTTGCAAGTAGGGTGCTGTCCCGGTGCACAAACACTTTAAATCCATAATTTACAGCGAGCTGTAGTGTATGTGCGAAACAAGGAACTGAGTCCCAGTGCACGCATTCTGGAGAGTTTGAAGCCATGATGTTGCATACATTGTCATAAACACACTTTCCCATTTAGACCCCAGGTCTCCCCCGCATCAACTAGTTAAGTTGTGAGGTTCTCAGCTGTGTGTTTGCTTGGCATGCTCTGTGTTAGTAGGACAGCTGAATTAACTTTCCAGTCATCATCTATGTAGTGGCACGTTATTGTTATATAGCTTTTCGTTGTGAGTGCCGTCCAGGAGTCAGTTGTAAGGGCCACACACTTTGTGCTACTGAGTTGCATTTTAAGTGATTTTTTCTCTCCTCAAAACAGGCTTCAATTCTACGGGTAATAGTATCTTGATGGGATTTCTTAATTGGGCGTTATAGCCCAGTAGCTCTTGAAAGCCTTCACCACAGACGACACCGATGGGCAAAATTTATTTTTCTACCATTGAATAGATTCTCTGAGTTATCTCCTCAGATCGCTGTGAATCGCATCTTCTCCTGACAAAATAGAGGGCAAAATTTGCTGTCCTTCATCACACGATGACTGTGGGTGTTTGCTTCGCAAGTGATATTGCATTGTATTTGTACTACTGCTGTATTTTAATACCGCGTTGCATATTTTGCAAGTCACTTCGTCTGCCTTTCTTTCGTAATGTTTCCACACAGTGCTTATTTTTGCTCGCTTCATTTTGCTTGCTCGGTGAAATATGTAAGCACGTGTGGTTGCATGTGTCCATGCCATGTTAGTTAAATATGTGCAGCAATATTCATGCAGCAAACTTAAAATAAATAAATAATTGGAAAAAAACCTGGATAAAATAATATACAAAATACCTTTTAAACCATTTTAACTGATAGTATTAATCGGTCAAAATTCTTATCGGTCGGTTAACGGTTAAAATGAACATCCCTAACCAGTTTAAACATGATTTTACTAAAGTATTACAAATTACATTTAAGCATATGATAGCCTATTCTATGATACAGGCTTTATTACAGCAGTTACATCACCTGAAAGAAAATATGAACTGTTGCAATTGTTCTCACATGACAAAATGATACAGAACTATGAACTATAACTTTATTTAAAAATGGTGATAAAGCACTACAGTGGTAGAGATGGTTTTCTGCTAATTTACAAAATAGCTGCTTGTTTCACTGTAATAATGGATTATCTCTATAGAAATTAATTACGTGCCAATAAACTTGACTTTGTGCACATACACAGCATTATATGAAATGTGTTCTCTGCATTTAACCCATCCAAGTGCACACACACTTGGAGCAGTGAGCAGTTGACGCTGGGTCAAGGGTCTCACCTCATTCGTGGACAATTTCTACTGGAGCCGAGATTTGAACCCACAACCTCGGATCACAAGTCCAACGCTCTATCCACTAGGCCATGACTGCCCCCGTGTAATTTATGTGTAGACTATTCAAATTCGCTATTCAATGTGTAGACTATTCACTATTCAAATTCGGTGAAAATTATTTTCATTATCGATTAGCAGTTGCTGTCAGGGTGGGTGGAAGGGATGAGAGTGAGGACTCAATTGCTGGAGGAAAAGGGCTTTATTAAATACAAAAATGAAATAAACAAACAAAAACTACCCCATAGGGGAAAACTGACAGGACAGACAACATTCGACGACAAACTCGCACAGAACTGCAAACAAAAGGAGATTATAAAGGGAGCAAATGAGGAGGGTAACGAGATAACACAGGTGGGGTAAATTAACCAATAATCAGCAAACAAGATGGGTGGGGTCAAGACAATTGGCATGAGAGCACATGGCACACAGAAACTATGACAAAAGCCATGTGCTCACACAAAACAAAAACACAAGCACATGGCCAGCAAAACAGAATCACTAGCCATGTGCAAAACGGGACATGAACACGCAGCTAATAAGGAGACCCCGCGTGTTCACACAAAACATGACAAACATGAAAGCACACAGCCAGTAGAAAAACACAAGCTGCGTGCCACACAGATCAAGACAAAACAAGAGAAAGCAAAACGAAGACAATGAATGCACATGGACAGAGGAGCGCAAGGCCTGAGCGAACTCGAGACCGCACGCTCCCACAGCAAGACCAAACCTGTAGCGTAAGTGTCCGAACCCCGACACAAAACCAGAACTGGGCCTGAAACAAGACAAGAGTGCCGGGATCTGAACACCATGCTCCAACATGAAACAGAGGACGTAGACAAGAGAGCCCATGGCTCGAGCACACTCGAAGCCACATGCTCACCAGAAAACAAGACAAGAAGGAAGTGTCAGGGCTCTGTCACAAAACCATGAATAAACTAGACCGAAGTGACAGAACCCTGACAGTTGCAGGCCTAGTTTTATACAACCTGTATACACAAGCCCAACATAGGCAGATGTGTGCAGTCCATAGGGTGTATCAAGGTCGCATTAACTCCTCAACTCTCACGGTTGTCTCGGATTTCACTCTCTGTGTTCGTTCTGGCTATCCCTCAGCCCAGTCCATGCGCCCGAGTCTCCACTCCTCTCTCAGTCTTCTGCTCTCCGGTGGTTTTTATCCGGTCTCTCCATGCCAATTACTGCAATCAAACACAGGTGTTCCTCATTTTGCACTTGACCCACTTACTCACCGCTGTCTGCTGAGCCTCTCTCCGCTGCAGACTTCTGAACCACACCCCCTCGCCACATATATATATACACAATATTAATAAGCCGCTTTCTGGAATACTCAGTTGTTACTGGTCAGTTGCACACTCATCTACACTCTTAAGAAAGGTGCCATAAAGAAACAAAAGGGGACTTTGTGACAATGCCATATATTAACCTTTTTGGCAGGTTAATGTTAGTACCCCATCATCCACTACTATGCCCTTTTTCATCCCGTGGAAACTACCACTGGTGATTCAAAGAGTTCCGCTTTCACAGTCCTTCTGATGAATGGTTGAGGCTGGGTACATAGGATCCTGTAAAAAAAAGTGTCATTAGATTCTTAATTTTAATAGGTTTAGCACAGGTATAATGAGGTACAATTACAGACAACTATAATGGTAAGGTATTTTAAAGCTGAACAGCCGTCAGAATAGAAACAAAATCAAAGCAAGTCATCTATTCACTCTCCAAACCTAGGGTCATGGGGGCTGAAGCCTATCCTGGCATCTTGGGCCACAATTCATCAAATGAATGGTATATAAGCAATATAGTAATTAGTAACAATTATTATACTGTACCTGTCAAAATTTTGGAAACATTACACTGATTTTGGGGAATAAAATATCTTCTGGTCATGTGTATAGTTACACATTAAAATAACTATTGTCTTTTTTAATATATTATAAAATGTAATTTATTGCTGTGATCAAAGCTGAATTTTCAGCATCATTACTCCAGTCTTCAGTGTCACATGATCCTATAAATAATTTTAATATGCTGATTTGCTGCTCAAGAACATTTATTATTATTAAAACAGATGAAAACAGTTTTGGCTTCTTAACAATTTGGGGGAAATTGTTATACCTTTTCAGGATTCTTTTATCAATATTTCTTAAATGTATTAAACAATTTAGTAAATATAAATATTTTCCATCCATCCATCTTCTTCCGCTTATCCGGGGCCGGGTCATGGGGCAGCAGTCTAAGCAGAGATGCCCAGACTTACCTCTCCCTAGACACTTCCTCCAGCTCTTCCGGGGACACCGAGCTTCCCAGGCCAGCCGGGAGACATAGTCTCTCCAGCGTGTCCTAGGTCTTCCCGGGCCTCCTCCCGGTGGACGCGCCCGAACACCTTCCCGGAAGGCGCCCAGGAGGCATCCGGAACAGATAAATATTTTCCAATATTATAAATGTCTTTACTGTTACTTTTGATAAATTTAATGTACCCTTGATTAATAAAATAATACATACAAAATAATATTGAATGGTATTGTTTCCATAAAAATGTTAAGCAGCAACAACTGTTTTGTATATATTATATATATATATATATATATATGTACAGTGGGGCAAAAAAGTATTTAGTCAGCCACCAATTGTGCAAGTTCTCCCACTTAAAAAGATGAGAGAGGCCTGTAATTTTCATCATAGGTATACCTCAACTATGAGAGACAAAATAAGAAAAAAAGAATCCAGAAAATCACATTGTAGGATTTTTTAAGAATTTATTTGCAAATGATGGTGGAAAATAAATATTTGGTCAATAACAAAATTTCATCTCAATACTTTGTTATATACCCTTTGTTGGCAATGACAGAGGTCAAACGTTTTCTGTAAGTCTTCACAAGGTTTTCACACACTGTTGCTGGTATTTTGGCCCATTCCTCCATGCAGATCTCCTCTAGAGCAGTGATGTTTTGGGGCTGTCGCTGGGCAACACGGACTTTCAACTCCTCCAAAGATTTTCTATGGGGTTGAGATCTGGAGACTGGCTAGGCCACTCTAGGACCTTGAAATGCTTCTTACGAAGCCACTCCTTCGTTCGGGCAGTGTGTTTGGGATCATTGTCATGCTGAAAGACCCAGCCACGTTTCATCTTCAATGCCCTTGCTGATGGAAGGAGGTTTTCACTCAAAATCTCACGATACATGGCCCCATTCATTCTTTCCTTTACACAGATCAGTCGTCCTGGTCCCTTTGCAGAAAAACAGCCCCAAAGCATGATGTTTCCACTCCCATGCTTCACAGTAGGTATGGTG
Source organism: Gymnocypris eckloni scoliostomus (assembly GCA_027564155.1). NCBI lineage: Eukaryota > Metazoa > Chordata > Actinopteri > Cypriniformes > Cyprinidae > Gymnocypris > Gymnocypris eckloni. Next base: position 34,420,865 of record CM050422.1, read on the forward strand.
TTCTTTGGATGCTCAAACTCAGCATTCTTTCTCCTCCAAACACGACAAGTTGAGTTTTTACCAAAAAGTTATATTTTGGTTTCATCTGACCATATGACATTCTCCCAATCCTCTTCTGGATCATCCAAATGCTCTCTAGCAAACTTCAGACGGGCCTGGACATTTACTGGCTTAAGCAGGGGACACGTCTGGCACTGCAGGATTTGAGTCCCGGCGCAGTGTGTTACTGATGGTAGCCTTTGTTACTTTGGTCCCAGCTCTCTGCAGGTCATTCACTAGGTCCCCCGTGTGGTTCTGGGATTTTGCTTACAGTTCTTGTGATCATTTTGACCCCACGGGTGAGATCTTATGGAGCCCCAGATCGAGGGAGATTATCAGTGGTCTTGTATGTCTTCCATTTTCTAATAATTGCTCCCACAGTTGATTTCTTCACACCAAGCTGCTTACCTATTGCAGATTCAGTCTTCCCAGCCTGGTGCAGGTCTACAATTTTGTTTCTGGTGTCCTTTGACAGCTCTTTGGTCTTGGCCATAGTGGAGTTTGGAGTGTGACTGTTTGAGGTTGTGGACAGGTGTCTTTTATACTGATAACGAGTTCAAACAGATGCCATTAATACAGGTAAGGAGTGGAGGACAGAGGAGCCTCTTGAAGAAGTTACAGGTCTGTGAGAGCCAGAAATCTTGCTTGTTTGTAGGTGACCAAATACTTATTTTACCGAGGAATTTACCAATTCATTCATTAAAAATCCTACAATGTGATTTTCTGGATTTTTTTTTCTTATTTTGTCTCTCATAGTTGAGGTATACCTATGATGAAAATTACAGGCCTCTCTCATCTTTTTAAGTGGGAGAACTTGCACAATTGGTGGCTGACTAAATACTTTTTTGCCCCACTGTATGTATATACACACAAACACACACACACAAAAAAATTAACGCTCATGTATTTAGGTTTGTGTCACTCAGGTTTGGATGTCAAAACTTTCCTTTAATGAACTGTAATTTTATTTCATTTATTTATTTTATTTTAGACTAAATAAGTTAGACTACTTCCAATAAACCTATTGACAAACTGACAGCAATCCTGTTACAAAGCTATCAACACATCTTATCTACACATAAAGATGTTGAAGGATTACAAATTTTATTTTAAATGTTTAATTTAGATACACTTCCTGACTAAAGAAAGTGTCAGGAAATACAGATGTTTGAGAGCGTTTCCTGACCATTTGAGCTCGAGACAACGGTGCCTTTTGTCTCTTATGTTAATGGTAAGATCAAGGAGTCAGATTCAACCTTTGTTAGGTTTATTGGACCACGGGAAGGTTCCTGTAATTAACTAACGCCTCCCTCAGATGTTTGCTTTGTTTGATGTTTGTCTCCACCTCTAAGAATCCCTCCTCCAAAAATACCTATAAGATACCCTGTAAAAATGACTTAGATGAGATCTTCGATGACTGCAGATAACAACACATGTCATAGAATAAAGAAATTCTGCTGACGATCGAATCCGAAGTCTCCTGGTCTTCTCTTCTGAGTTTTCTACTTTAGAAGAACAGAGTTTTCAACAGATGGTGCCGTGACCCGGATAGAGTTCCAGCTTCCTCACCTAAAAAAACTTCAAGCTCAAACAAAGATCTGCATCTTTTGGAATCCAGCGAAACTTCAAGCTCAACAAGGATTCCCAGACTGAAATTTTCTCTCTGGTGAGTGCTGTCTCTAATCCGAAAGAACCTAAGACCAGTACAAATTTTTGTATCCTCTGTGCCGTCAGAGAAGAGTTAACATACATCTGTAGGGTTTTGTTTAACTAAAGGTTATCCTCTGTTTTCAGACAGGGAAGAGTTTATCCTCTGTTCTTGTAGGCAGGGAAGGTTATCCTCTGTTTTCAGGCAGGGAAGGTTGGCATTACGTGCTAATTTTTGGTTTATCCTCTGTTCTTTCAGGCAGGGAAGGTTAGCATTACGTGCTAATTTTTGGTTTATCCTCTGTTCTGTTCAGGCAGGGAAGATTTAGCATTACGTGCTAATATTTGTTATCCTCTGTTTTGGCAGGGAAGAATTGGTTATCCTCTGTTCATGCAGGGAAGATTAGCGTAAAGTGCTAGTGAATTGTGTTATCCTCTGCTTTGCCAGGGAAGGTTAACAATAGTTGATCTGTGTTAACAAGTGTACCCTCTGTTGATCAGAGAAGTTTTAGTGTTTTGATTGTGTGATAACAAAGAAACTCACAAAATGTTTAGAAAGAATGCTAGACTGATCCCCACAACTGAAAAAGGTGGTCTAGCGACTCCTTTGTGGTCAGATAGCGAATTCAAATCACTTTTAGGAGTGCAAATGAACATAATAGTCACTGAGAAAGTTAGACAAGAACTAACTCAGAAATATGAGATCCATCCAGACAAGACTTGGTCTGTAGATGAGTGTAAAAGGTACTGGGAGCATGTATTCGCAAGAACAATGTGAAAGGCATTATCTGCTGCCACAGAGAATTTGGTTTAGCGCCCACACAACAGTCTCAGCGTAACTCAGAGCTAGAGAAACAGAACAATGAGCTCTGTGCTAGAGTATCAGCAAAAACTGATGTGGAGGTTAGTCAGCCTGATAACATTTACCCTGATTTACAAGCGTTTTTGAAACAGATGTAGCTCTCAATCAGTAACTGATGTGCCTGTAAATTCCTTCAATGTGTGTGGTGCGAGGAGGAGATCTCAGGGGATTGAGGAAACTGATAGTGTTCCTCTCAATTCTTCTGTGGTGCAAATACAAACTGTTGCCAAAGCTTTAGGTCCTAAAGATATAGAGACTATCTCAAAGTTTACCAGCAGCACGCACACATTTTTCTGAATTTAGAAGAACATTGATCAGTAAAATGCGTCTTTATGACATGTGTCGTTGACAGAAGTCACGCAGCTGATGTCACAAATACTAACTGAATCTGAATTCAACAGTTTTGAATCTGCTGTCACTTCTGAACTGCGAAATGCCAGTATGGGTGATTTAAGAGAAGGTATTTTGAAAATCCTAAAGAATATCTTAGGACCCAAAATAGATTGGTCTAGAATTACTACCTGTGTGCAAAGGAAAGAAGAAACTGTGAGTGAATATACTGAGAGATTTTGTCAGTCAGCTGTAATCTACAGTGGAATTGTTGATGACCCTGAAAGTGTGCTAAATGACAAGGGACCCTTGGTTCGTATCTGGTCAGATGGCCTTGTAGCCGAATACAGAAAAGCTTTACCATTCTTAGATCTAACTTGGTCTAACAGAACTCTCAGAAGTAACCTAGACAGGTTAACTACATGGGAAAGAGATGCTGATGTCAAAGCAAAAGTAAGAGTAGCAGCAGCTACGTTTAACACAACGAAACAAGACAATAGATGGTCTAAAAGAGAAAGCAAATGCAAATACTGTGAAAAATTTGGACATTGGGAGAAAGAGTGTAGGAAGAAGTTGCAAGATAGTAAAATAAATGCTATGCATAATTCTGCTCCTTCTCAGCCTGCACACAACCCTGAAGTAGTTCCGCCAGTGACCACTGAAACTATAGGACAGTTAGTTCAGGCTCTTCTAAGAGCACAACAAGACCAGGAAAAAACTAATTATTGGGGCTGTGAGTAGCTACCTTTCCCTGTAATCCAACACAATGACCAAAGAATTTTTGTGAAAGGTAGCATAAAAGAGAAGTTAGCAACTCTCACAGCCCGAATATTGTTATACAGCGCACCAGTCACGAACCCATCCTCATGTATGATGTCTGCAATGACTGAATTTGTGTTAGAGGATGAAGGCGAAATGACTCATGATTGTGTTACGCTTACATATGCAGCGACAAGTGAAATAGCAGAAACTCCCATAGAGAATGCAGAATTGGAGTTGTTTGTTGATGGTTCAGCTCAAGTTATTGAAGGTAACAGACGAGCAGGATATGCAGTAACTTCCACCACTGAAGTAGTTGCTTCAGGTCGTCTTCCAGATCATTTTTCAGCTCAAGCTGCAGAACTAGTAGCCTTAACTAGAGCATGCACGCTAGCTTCAGGATCGGTTGCAAATATCTACACAGATTCCAGGTATGCTTTTGGGGTAATTCATGATTTTGGTGTCATTTGGCAAACCAGAAAATTTCTAACTTCTGCTGGATCCCCATTAAGCATGCTGGATTAGTGAAAGATTTAATGTTTGCCATGAAACTCCCAAAGAAATTAGCAGTGATCAAAGTGAAAGCACATCTCACAACTAATACTACGGAAGCTAAAGGTAATGCTCTTGCTGATGTAGCGGCTAAACAGGCTTGTTTCTATGCAACTGTACAAGTGTGTTCAGGTAGTACAGCACAGAAGATAATTCTACCTCCTGAATCAATCGTTGATCTGTATAAAGACGTTCCTCTATATGAAGCATGGACATGGTTAGACAAAGGAGCCACTGTGGATTCATCCGGCTGCTGGACCAAAGGGGAAAGTATGTTGCTCCCGAATCACTGTTGCCATATTTGGCTCAACAAATACACAGTTTGGGTCATAGTGGTCCAGCAACGATGAATCACAGGTTCTCAAATCAATGGTGGAATCCAAAATTCAGAAACGCAGCCACTGAAACAGTCAAGAGATGTGTTACATGTCAGAAAAATAATGATGTACCAGCAACCATTACACCAGCAGCACATACCCCAGCTCCACCAGGGCCATTTCGTCACCTGCAAGTTGATTACATATCGTTGCCCCTTGTAAAGGAAAAACTGACGTTTTGGTAGTAATAGACAAGTTCTCAAGATGGGTAGAAGCTTATCCAACAGGGCGTACAGCTGCACATACTGCTAAATGTCTTGTCACTGATTTCATTCCCAGATGGGGATTACCAGATTGCATTGACTCAGATCAAGGTACCCACTTCACAGGACAGGTAGTCAAGGAAGTGTCTAGAATGTTGAAGATTAAGTGGAACCTTCACTGTCCCTATAGGCCACAAGCATCAGGACAGGTTGAACGATCAAACAGAACAATCAAAACCAGGCTAAGCAAAATGCATCAGGAAGGAGTACCATGGGTTGAAGCACTGCCCGCAGTACTGTGTAGTATGAGAGCATCACCTAACAGATCAGTAGGACTGAGCCCTCATGAGATTATTACTGGACGCCCAATGCAGATGCCAGGTGTGATTGATCTTAGAAATGCTGATGTGCACATTGCTTCAGATGCCCTGATCGCTACTGTGAAAACCTCACAAAGGCAGTGCAGAGTGCCAAAGAGAGAGTTGAGTCGTGTTGGCAGACTCCACCAGAAGGGGACACACAATCGTCCCAGGTCAATGGGTCATGATAAAGACATTCAAAACAAGCCATTAGAGCCTAAGTGGTACGGACCACATCAAGTGATGTTGATTACAGCAGCTGCAGTATTGTGTCAGGGAAGGAAAACTTGGACTCATGTGTCACATATTAAGGTTGTTCCTCCCCCTGCAGGGATAGGATAGGGCAGACACAAGAACCAGTGAGGAGCCCAGGGAAGAACCGAAAGCAACAGGCTTCGGGGGCCAACCCTGAGGTGAAGATTTCCTCATAGGCCTTTCCCCTCCATTAGTCCATCCTTTCCTCACTGTTCTTTAGGTGTCGCAGGAATTGAGAAATAGGGAAAGAAGGAACAACCATAGCAGACTATATTTTGAACAGAGGATACAACCCTAATGTATGCAGACTCTACAAATACTGCTCTGTGCCGTTGTTCTCTCTTGTTTGTGTTTCTTTCTTCCTCTGTGCAGATAACATTTGATGGCTGTCCTGAGATCCATATGCACCACCCTTCTCACCTGCGGATGAAGCCACAACCTCTAGAAAACAACCAGACCCATTGCCAACTATCACACAAGAAAGAAAGAAAGAAAGAAGAAAGAAGAAAAAATACACAACGCAGAGACTCACATACGATCTTTCAGCAAAACTAATTGCATGTTTTGTTTCTGTGTCAGCATGCAATTACATATAAGCAACACAGAACATGTACACTGTGCCTGTAACGATTACAAGTTACAAGAATTAACTTTTAAGTGTCTAAATTTGTATTTTTGTGAGAGTTATTAGAACTCTCAAAGAGGGGATTGAAGGATTACAAATTTTATTTTAAATGTTTAATTTAGATACACTTCCTGACTAAAGAAAGTGTCAGGAAATACAGATGTTTGAGAGCGTTTCCTGACTATTTGAGCTCGAGACAACTGTGCCTTTTGTCTCTTATGTTAATGGTAAGATCAAGGAGTCAGATTCAACCTTTGTTAGGTTTATTGGACCACGGGAAGGTTCCTGTAATTAACTAACGCCTCCCTCAGATGTTTGCTTTGTTTGATGTTTGTCTCCACCTCTAAGAATCCCTCCTCCAAAAATACCTATAAGATACCCTGTAAAAATGACTTAGATGAGATCTTCGATGACTGCAGATAACAACACATGTCATAGAATAAAGAAATTCTGCTGACGATCGAATCCGAAGTCTCCTGGTCTTCTCTTCTGAGTTTTCTACTTTAGAAGAACAGAGTTTTCAACAATGTGATTAAAAGCCCAAACTTTCATAAACAAAAGCTCAAGCTTCAGAGTAGCCTTACATACCTCGTTTGAAAACAAATGCTGGCGGACATTTTCGAAGACTGTAAAACATTTATTTGAAGTAAATATTCAACAGAAACATGTCAGTTACATGTAAGAAAGTGTCTGAAAAGTTGTATGTGATATTTGTGTGATTTTAGGTACTAAACTCACCTGAAAGCAGTGAAAACAGCAGCGAGAGGCGGAGATTTATGGTTTGTCAGTTACAGTGTTGCACACCGCTTACATGGCAACTCCTCTGCTCCAGCATTTGAATGAGAATTCAGCGCCAAGACGCCCATTTTAATACGTCCACAGTCACGCAGCATTCACAATCACATTAAATCTTTATTAAATCGCGAATTTGAAACTCATTTTGTAGTTCTACGACCAATACATTGGTGCAAAATATATGATAGTGGGATAAAGTTGTACTTTGTTTAATATTTTAAGATTTGTATCACTCAGCCTTTTAATTAATTATAAAACACGATTGCAGTATTTTTATACTAAACTTTGCTTTTGCTAAATAACTAGCCTAATATATTTTTTTTTTGAGTAATGCAAAACAGCATTAAAATAGGAGTAATAAGTATAAAAGGACTGATCTGGTTCTGACTACTGGTCTTTTTAATTAAAAACACCACAACACTATTTATAACTCAAAATTAATACTTTATATTGCGTTTTAATTGAACACAACTAAAATAAAATTAGTCTGTAATGAGTTATGAACGGGCAGGAAAATTTAGCTCACTTGATCTCACTTTCCAGAAAAATATTTACAAAATATTGAGTGTGAATAACCATTAAATAGTCTAAAGTAGAAAGTCTTTCTGTGCTACAAAGAACCTTTGTGCAATGTAAAGGTTCTTCATGGAACCATACAGCCTGCCAAAGAACCGTTTAAGAACCCTTTTAAAGAGTGTATTTGTTCTAATAACTGGCAACACATTTGCCAAATTTGATTGGTTCATTTTCAGAAATCATGGGAGTAATTATGATTATTTTATTGAGCCCTATTTTTAAGAGTAAGAAATAACTAAATCTGTAATTAATGCTGTAGAAAACCCATGGGTTATTTTGTAATGGTCCTACTGCAAATGGTGTGGTAAACCATTTTTGTCAACGTTGTCCACCTAATTATCTCTCAAGTATATCGTGTATAAAACAACTGAGCTTTTAAACAGCAGTTTTATATTGAAAACAAGATACACTTACAGCATGGACACATAGAAATGGCTAATAAACCAAATAAAACACAAACCAGGCCGTACACTGAGGTACAAGTAAAGTGATTTTTTTTAATAATACTTCAAACAAAGAAGTAATTCATCACATCATTTACCTAATATGTGGAAATATTAGAAACATAGTGTCTCCCAGCACAGAATGAATGGATGATTGGGTAGTAATTCTGATTCAAGCAGATATTTGGACTGCATCCTCTCTTGCTCTTGTCCTCACAGAAGAGTTTTCCTCATTGGTCTGTCACCTTTTTATTTTGTGCTTTCTCTTTTTAATCTTGAGCCGCTAGGTCATTGATTTCAATTTAGAAAGAATGAGAAAGTGAGAGCTGTTTGTTGGTTTATTTTTATGCTGAAGTTTGCTGTGTTCCTTCTCCTCCTTATAAAGTACAATTCTGTCTCAGGCATCCTGCCAAGTTCCTCAAAATAATAATATGCCAGGTTTTATTTTTAGTAAATTTCCATCAAATTGAAATGTAATTATAAAATAAACAAATAACATAACAAAACCTGAAATGAACAAAGAGAGTGGAAGACAGGAGAGTTTTGTGTCACAATCATATAACCTGGTTTCTTTATTAGATAGAGTAACATCCCATCACCAGCAGGCAGATCATAATGTACACATATTTGTGTTTCTGACATTCACATCATTCTGACAGTAAATAAATACAATTACATTTTAGATGTGCTACACCGTCTTTCATTGGCAATTCCATTCAGCACATCATTGGACAACATTCATTTAAATATGTCTTTCACTAATAATTTAACTCTGAATACAGGCTGACAAGCTTTATTAGGAGTGTGTATTTCTGTGCACTTTTAATATGTGAACAGGACTTTATTTTGGCCCATCGGTGTGAGGTCATAAGACAGCATGGCGCTCCTGCTTCTGTTGTGATTCTACAGAAGAAAGGTTTGAGTTTTTTAATCATTTAAAGTGTTAAAATCGATGCAAACCATTCAGACATTTTTATAGTTTTAACAAGAACGGATGAAATATTCTTGAGTGTAATATTACAACGCTTTATGCAGCATTTAGCATTGTTATTTAGTGTGAGTACAGTGGTGGTCAGTAACGAAGTACAACTACTTCGTTACTGTACTTAAGTACATTTTTCAAGTATCTGTACTTTACTGGAGTAGTTTTATTTTGAGTAACTTTTACTTTACTACATTCCAAAGCATAAGATCGTACTTTTTACTTCACTACATTTCATAAAACATATCGTTACTCACGTGATACATCACGTGCTCCGAGACGCAGAAGCGGTGTATGATTCATGAACAAACTGATTCTTTTCAATGAACCTGTTCAATCGGTTCGCAAATCGCAACAAACGATTCATTCACAAACTGCAATGATCCGATTGCAGCTGTTCTCGAGTCGAAAACTCACTGATTCAAACGATCCGTTTAGAGCGAGTCTTCTTCAGTGAACTGAACTCACAAGTAAAGAACCGAGATCTTGTGGCGCTACTGATGCTGTGAAAAGTACTTTACTAATGTCGAATTTTAGGATTAATTATTGTAACTGAAAATAATATTTAGGTCAAAACTGTCAGTTGTTTGTGAACTAAATCTGCTGTAAAGGGTGATCTAATTAAGCCCACTGAAATGCTTGACTGCAGACAGATCAACATCAGTGTCTCTAACGTTATGTTTTAGGTCAAAACAAAACATTAAAATAACACCGATTAAATAAAATAACTGATGCTCGTGTAACGGATGTGTTATACCAGTAAGGGCTATGTGTAAACCTCACTCCCTCACCTCAAAAGACTCTAGCGACTGATGCAAGAGGCTGTAGCCTCCTTGTTAGAGCGCCCGCCTCCGCGCCGGAATCCCGGGTTCGCGACCCGCTCGGAGCAAGAACGAGTTAGGATGGTGTGGACCCGGGGAGATACACACGCTCATATTCCCGCTGCTGTAACGTTAGCAGTTTTTTAATGCTATGCATTTAGACCTATGTGACGCCTGTTTTATATTGTTTATCAACAGTATACATTTTTATATTGTTTAGATCAACTAGAGAGTATACAGATATGAATGCTTATTCATAACCATACTGAAAATAAGTAAATATCGTTAGCTGATGCTAACTGTCTAGCTAACAAGCTTGCTGGTGCTAAGTTGAGGAAATTTTTTTATATAAAGTCCAAATATCTTTATTCAGCCACCTAGATAGATTCCATCTGAGGGAAAAAGAAAGGATGTGATGTTCAGAACATAGTAACTACAGTAATTATCAGAGTGGGAAGTGATGCCCTCTGGGGGTATTTGGCCAGGGGTGTTTTTACACCAGAGACAAGGTTTGAGAAGAAAAAAAATCATTATGAAAATATAATTAGATTTTCCTTAAAATGTTCTTCCTAATTTCAGGCCTAATTCTCATGTCATATATAACTGACGTTCTGCAAAACAACAAGTTCTAAAACAATTAGATGGTGAAATCTGTTTTCTCTCAGGTACATGGCAGTGTAAGCTTCACAGTGAACATTACTACATCACTCTCATCAACGTAGTCCATATCAACAAAATATATATCTTGACTCTATATAGTGGTTATTTTGGGAAAAACCCAGGTATTTTGGGCAGTATGATTATAAAAATATGTGCTAATATAAAATTAAATAAAGTAGTCTATATAAAATTGCAAAATAAATCTGTCTATCAGTACTTTTTTACTTAAGTACATAAAAAATTGAGCACTTTTGTACTTTCACTCGAGTAAAATTGAAAAGCAGTACTTTTACTTTTACTGGAGTAATATTTTATTATACGATCTGTACTTTTACTCAAGTACTTGATCTGTGTACTTTGACCACCACTGTGTGAGTAAAGCGCATCAGAAAAGGATAAATATTCTTTTTCGCGTCTCATTTCGCTTCTGATATCGAGAATCAGTTTATCATAAACACACATTTGTTCGGTGGCAAGTAGTGATGGAGAAACTGAGCTTTTGAACGTCCGAATCATTTGATTCACCAAATGATTCACTTGAATCACTCGAATCAGCGCTGCGACACTGAGGGGCGAACCACGCGAGATGTCAAAACGAGATGTTGTTTGTCGGGCGTGACTCTCTGAATAGGCACTTAATTTAAATCCAAGCGTTAAATACTCTACAGCCAAATCTCGTTGAGTATGAATGCGATGTTGACATTATAATAAGCGCAACAGTTTTAAAGATATGAGCGACTGGTTTAATTCATCTATCTGTATGTATCTTGATGTTGATGAAACTTGCTAAGTTTGTTTATTGAAGAAACAGCTGCCCTTTTATTGTGATTGTAGTATAGGCAATGCATTTTGGGTTGATTTAAGTTCTTACATTTTAACCCTACTTATGTGACCCACAGTTTTATCCTTAAATTACTTTTAATTTTTTATTATGAAAACCCCAAGTCGTTATCTCTTGAATATGTTGCTAATTTATTCATTTTATGTGCAAAATATTTAATCCATAAGCAAAACCGGCTTAAATCTCCTTTGTTTTCTTCTTTTTCTTGTTGAAATTAACTCTTTTGTTTCATCCCTCAGGCTTCTCTAAAAAAAGCAAAATAAATGATTATTCAAAGATATTTATCCTTGTCACGGTGCATGTATATAATCTTATACTAACGCATATTTATGTTTACTGTTTTATATCATTGTGATTGTTCATTGTCAGATACAACCATCTTTCGCTGATATTATATGTAATTATAAGTTTGGCAATAATAATAATACAAATAATGATAAAATTATCCACAAATAATAATCCTAATTGAAAGAAAACAAGCCGGCAAAAAGCTTGATACCAATATTTGGAGATAATATTGCATAACAAGATATTTATAAGCTGTTTTTTTTTTTTTGGCCCGATCATTTTTGACTGGAAACATATAAATTGTTCCAACATTTGCCATTATATGATATCCGAAAACACATACAGAGAATGTCATCTTTGAGACTGTTATTATACGATTAAACAGCTAATGCATGGCACTCAGATCAGAAAACGTGAATCTTAAAAAGACAGACATTAACACATACCAGCAACCCAAAACAACATCAGGTGAATATGTGCATCTATCTTTAACATCTGTGATAAAGCAGTACAAAAATACACTCACACACGGGTATTTATCTTCTGCAGGCTATGTCCTTGTAAACTCTTTTATTCCTAACTGTTGTTGAGCGGTAACAAAGTTAGCGATTTTCGCTATTCGCTATTTTTTTTTTCCTGAAAGTAATTTTCTTACATTGGCAGATCAGTTTACTTGTTTTGAGCAAAAATCACTTAATTTTTATTTTTCCTCAGAAAGCAAGACTTTAATTCTTCTGTAATTTTGCTTATCTAGTAAATGCATCTTGATTTAAAGGGTCATATGATGCGATTTCATGTTTTCCTTTCTCTTTGGAGCTTTACAAGCTGTTTGTGCAGATAAGATCTGTATAGTTTCAAAGATTAAAGTCTCAAACACAAATAAATATTCTTTATAAAAGTTAAGACTCTGCCACGCCCTCCAAAATGGCTCATTCAAACACGCCCACATGTCTACGCCACGGTGTGGGAGATTTGCATAACACCGCCAAAATGTATATGCAATGAAAGAAGGTAGAATTATTATTCTCGATGTAGTATTGTTGCTGCGCATCATGTCCTGAGACGCTGTGTTTCGTTGTGAGAAAGCGAAAGTACTTTGTTTGGGCTTCCAAAAGAGGACAAAACTAGAAATCAGTGGTTGTTGTATTTACAACACTGTTCCAGAAGAGTTCAACCCAAATATTAGAGTGTGCGAAGCGCATTTTACGGAGGACTGTTTCCTGAACCTGGAAGAGTAGCTTACAATGTGAACACTATAAATGGCTGTGATGTGCACACTATAAAGTGGGTCCAATTCCAACATCGCAAGGACAGTCTGGTGCTTCTGACTCACAGAGTAAGTATGTTTCGATATTTAAAGAATTTTTTACGGACTATCCAAACGCGCAGTGTAGAGTAGTGCTTGTTTGGCTTTGTACGGTCACAAATTCAGACATTGTAGATGTTTACGCCGATGCGTAAAAGACAGTATAACAGTGCGTTCACAACAGATGCGACTTGCACGAATAAATCGTGCTATTCGCGTGTAGTTGGTCGCTTGAACATTTTAGTTTATTTGTTTAATTTGCGTGTGAAATTCGCTTAATTTGCATGTGAAATTCACTTCACAACAGACGCGAATTCACATCAGGGAGGGGCTTCTGCCAGGCGGCTGCAGTCTCGTTGCATAATGGCTGACATGGATTTTGTTGAGAGGGTAGCTGCGCTTTATGTGCTGAAAAAAGCAAGATCCTTTTATTCCTGTTTCTGTAAAAGTATGAAGATGTGTTCCTGTGTGGCTCAGTGGTAGAGCATTGCGTTAGAAGCAAAAGGTTGTGGGTTCAATTCCAGGAACACAAATACTGATTAAAATGTATAAATTGAATACAATTGTGAGTTGCTTTGAATAAAAGCGTCTGCTAAATGCATAAATGTAAATGTATCACAGCTCTGGGTGTCCACATACAGTGACGATTATTTTGTCCTCCATTGTTGTTTTGGATTTCTGCCTCCGCCGCCACGTCGTAATCACGCCACTACTAGAGCATGCTCCTAATTCGATAACAGGATGCGAATATTCGCCAAAGTTCAGATTTTCAACTCTAATCACATGTTATGTGCATCAAACACTCAATTCGCGCAGGATATCTATTTGCGTCTGTTGAAAACTCTGTTCTTCTAAAGTGTAGAAAACTCAGAAGAGAAGACCAGGAGACTTCGGATTGGATTGTCAGCAGAATTGCTTTATTCTATGACATGTCATTGGTATCTGTAGTCATCGAAATCTCATTCTTAAGTAATTTACAGGTTGTCTTATAGGTATTTTTGGAGGAGGGATTTTTTTTAGGTGGAGACAAACATCAAACAAAGCAAGCCTCTGAGGGCAATAAACCTAACAAATCCACGTCTGGCCAGGACAAAGACATTTGCAGAACAAAGGTTAAATCTCTCAGTAGTCTGACTCATTGATCTTACCATTATCATAGAGAAAAGCACAGCTGTCCCAAGCCCAAATGGTCAGGAAACGATCTCAAGCACCTTTGCCCGACACCTCTTAGTCAGGAAGTGAATTCAAATCAAACATAGAATAAAATTTGTAATCTCACAATTCCCCTTTGAGAGTTCTAATAACTCTCACAAAATACAAATTTAGACACTTAAAAGTTAATTCTTGTAACTTGTAATCGTTACAGGCACATAGTACATGTTCTGTGTTGCTTATATGTAATTGCATGCTGACACAGAAACAAAACATGCAATTAGGGTCCGTGAAGTTCTTACGAGTAATAATCTCTTCTGGTTGGAACTGTCATTTCCTCGTGAGAGGCGGGCGTCCATTTGCTGCAAGAAACACTTGATACTGCGGATGCATAGATAGTACGCAAGTAGGAGAAACAAGAGCAGAATTGCTATTTCCTTGATCCACAGCCAGGGTTTACCTAACAAGTTTCGAACCATGAAGAATTATCTTCAGTCATCTGGTGTAATTTTGCTGAAAGACCAAGAATGTCTTGTTGGATTTTGTTCAAGTTCTCGGTTGGATCCATTAACCCGTGCAGCATTCAGGACCGATAATGGTACAGGCTCCCCTTGTGTTGCAGAATGTAATCCAAGGCCACTCTGTTCTGTAAGATCATCATCTTGTGCGAGGCAAGAGTGTCCTTGATGTTGCCCAGGGCCAAAACCGTATCATTGGCCAATTTCTGTACAGAATCCGACAGGCTTCTGACTTGATCGAGAGCCTGCATGACACCATACGATGGGATTAATGCTCCAAGAGTTCTTGACCACCACGTTTTGTACACAAGTGAGTCCTGGAATGCAGCCATCTTTGTTGGTAGAAGCTGAATTTTGTAGATGTGGAGAACTTGAGGTGGAGTGTGTATTTTCTCTGATGGCTGGTAGGACATAAACCAGGGTGCACCTGCCATTGAATTGGCTGGGTAGGATGCTGTAGACAGAAGTCCCACATAACCACAAAGTGCCAGTCGGTGGAGGAATCATACACCACTGATTTATGGCAAAAGTTTCGTAGGGATGGGTTCCCGAGAGACACTCTTTAAATCATTCTCCTTTTGTATTTGATGTAGTAACGTACACATCGAATTCGGTTCTTCTTTCAATCACAAAGCTGCAACGTTCACGAGGAATTTCACCCAGTGTAGTCGATGCTGGAGCATGATTTTCCATGCACCAATAGAACATCCTTGGCATGAGTAGATCTGTCATGATGGGAGTAGCTGAAGTTAGGTTGCAGGATGGTAGTCCAGGAATGCAACACGACGAAGCTGGAGGAATTGTTACGTTGTGACATGTATCCTTGTTGTGTAATCCACTGGTATGATGATCGAATAAGGTACACGTATCACATTTGGAGATAGGGTGTGCCACCCATGGGATTCCTGCTCCTACTGAAGGTGCGTGCGGCATGCAAACGTTCTTTCCAGCAGACAAAGCATTTCTTGACATATTCATCAGCTCTAAGAATATGTTGTTTCTGGGGTCTACACTTAGCGTGATGTCCATGATGGTTAATAGTACGAAAATCTTGATCATGTTGATGGATGACTGAAGTTCCCGTATGTGAGTCTCTGCGTTGTGTATTTTTTTTTTTCTTCTTTCTTTTCTCTTTCTTGTGTGATAGTTGGCTCGGCAATGGGTCTAGTTGTTTTCTAGAGGTTGCGGCTTCATCCGCAGGTGAGAAGGGCAGTGCATATGGATCTCAGGACAGCCATCAAATGGTATCTGCACAGAGGAAGAAAGAAACACAAACAAGAGAGAACAACGGCACAGAGCAGTATTTGTAGAGTCTGCAAACATTAGGGTTGTATCCTCTGTTCAAAATATAGTCTGCTATGGTTGTTCCTTCTTTCCCTATTTCTCAATTCCTGCGACACCTAAAGAACAGTGAGGAAAGGATGGACTAATGGAGGGGAAAGGCCTATGAGGAAATCTTCACCGCAGGGTTGGCCCCCGAAGCCTGTTGCTTTCGGTTCTTCCCTGGGCTCCTCACTGGTTCTTGTGTCTGCCCTATCCTATCCCTGCAGGGGGAGGAACAACCTTACAATGTGACACATGAGTCCAAGTTTTCCTTCCCTGACACAATACTGCAGCTGCTGTAATCAACATTACTTGATGTGGTCCGTACCACTTAGGCTCTAATGGCTTGTTTTTGAATGCCTTTATCATGACCCATTGACCTGGGACGATTGTGTGTCCACCTTCTGGTGGAGTCTGCCAACACGACTCAACTCTCTCTTTGGCACTCTGCACTGCCTTTGTGAGGTTTTCACAGTAAGCGATCAGGGCATCAGAAGCAATGTGCACATCAACATTTCTAAGATCAATCACACCTGGCATCTGCATTGGGCGCCCAGTAATAATCTCATGAGGGCTCAGTCCTACTGATCTGTTAGGTGATGCTCTCATACTACACAGTACCGCGGGCAGTGCTTCAAACCCATGGTACTCCTTCCTGATGCATTTTGCTTAGCCTGGTTTTGATTGTTCTGTTTGATCGCTCAACCTGTCCTGATGCTTGTGGCCTATAGGGACAGTGAAGGTTCCACTTAATCTTCAACATTCTAGACACTTCCTTGACTACCTGTCCTGTGAAGTGGGTACCTTGATCTGAGTCAATGCAATCTGGTAATCCCCATCTGGGAATGAAATCAGTGACAAGACATTTAGCAGTATGTGCAGCTGTAGCACGCCCTGTTGGATAAGCTTCTACCCATCTTGAGAACTTGTCTATTACTACCAAAACGTCAGTTTTTCCTTTACAAGGGGCAACGATATGTAATCCAACTTGCAGGTGACGAAATGGCCCTGGTGGAGCTGGGGTATGTGCTGCTGGTGTAGTGGCTGCTGGTACATCATTATTTTTCTGACATGTAACACATCTCTTGACTGTTTCAGTGGCTGTGTTTCTGAATTTTGGATTCCACCATTGATTTGAGAACCTGTGATTCATCGTTGCTGGACCACTATGACCCAAACTGTGTATTTGTTGAGCCAAATATGGCAACAGTGATTCGGGAGCAACATACTTTCCCCCTTTGGTCCAGCAGCCGGATGAATCCACAGTGGCTCCTTTGTCTAACCATGTCCATGCTTCATATAGAGGAACGCCTTTATACAGATCAACGATTGATTCAGGAGGTAGAATTATCTTCTGTGCTGTACTACCTGAACACACTTGTACAGTTGCATAGAAACAAGCCTGTTTAGCTGCTACATCAGCAAGAGCATTACCTTTAGCTTCCGTAGTATTAGTTGTGAGATGTGCTTTCACTTTGATCACCGCTAATTTCTTTGGGAGTTTCATGGCAAACATTAAATCTTTCACTAATCCAGCATGCTTAATGGGGATCCAGCAGAAGTTAGAAATTTTCTGGTTTGCCAAATGACACCAAAATCATGAATTACCCCAAAAGCATACCTGGAATCTGTGTAGATATTTGCAACCGATCCTGAAGCTAGCGTGCATGCTCTAGTTAAGGCTACTAGTTCTGCAGCTTGAGCTGAAAAATGATCTGGAAGACGACCTGAAGCAACTACTTCAGTGGTGGAAGTTACTGCATATCCTGCTCGCCTGTTACCTTCAATAACTTGAGCTGAACCATCAACAAACAACTCCAATTCTGCGTTCTCTATGGGAGTTTCTGCTATTTCACTTGTCGCTGCATATGTAAGCGTAACACAATCATGAGTCATTTCGCCTTCATCCTCTAACACAAATTCAGTCATTGCAGACATCATACATGAGGATGGGTTCGTGACTGGTGCACGCTGTATAACAATATTCGGGCTGTGAGAGTTGCTAACCAATTTCCCCAACGGGAGGAGGTGACAGAAGTGACTTTTGCTTGATTCATTAGTGCGGACACTGCGTGAGGGCATTTTACGTTTACAGTCTGACCTAACACCATTCCTGATGAAGCCTGAAGCGCTAGATGAACTGCCTGTACTGCTCTGAGGCATGGGCCCATACCTTGAGCGACTATGTCAAGTTTACCGGAATAGTAATGAATTGGGCGAAGCTGCCCCCATGATCTTGCATTAGACATGCAGTCATAAAGCCTAAGTGTTCATGGACATAAAGCACAAAGGGTCTATCAGATTGGGCAATTCCTAATGCTGGTGCTTGACATAGTGCTCTCTTCAAATCATTAAAAGCTTTGAGATGAAGTTCTTCCATACAAACAGTATCTGAATCTTTACCATGGCCTTTCAACAAATCATAGAGAGGCTGAGCAATCGAGGCATAGTCTTCAATCCAAGGTCTACAATAACCTGTTGTTCCTAAAAATGAGCGGAGTGTTTTAATGGTATTAGGCGGAGGTATGGCTTTGACTGAAGCCGCCGATCCTGTGTAATGGATCTATTTCCTGCACCAATTGTTTGACCCAGAAATGTGACTTGCTTTTTAGCGATTTGAGCTTTGTGAAAGCTGCATTTGTGTCCTTTTATGCAAATAGTCCAACAATGATGCCAATTCAGTTTGATGTACCTCATGATCTGTTGAGGCAATCAAAATATCATCGACATATTGGATCATAGTGGACTGTTTTACCGGACATTCTGGGTCACACAAATCACGCCTGACAGCCTGATGATATATGGTTGGGGAGTTTTGAAATCCCTGTGGCAATCGTGTCCACTGGTATTGTTCATAGTCAACTGTGAAAGCTAACCATGGCTGGCTGTCAGAGTGCAACGGTACAGAAAAGAATCCATTAGACATATCAATTACTGAAAAAATCTTACAATCTAATGGTAAGCCATTACAAATTGTAGATGGATCTGCCACTAGGGGTGATTTTATCAATATGTTTATTGGCTACTCTGTAGTCTATTGTAAGTCTCCATGTCCCATTAGATTTCTTGATGGGCCATATGGGTGAATTACATGGACTGTTGGTTTTAACTAGCACTCCTTGCGTCAGCAAATTTTCTACAATAAGTTTGATTCCCTGTATAGCTTCCTTATTAATCGGATATTGTTTGGTGACCGGAGGTGGAGTTCCTGTCAATTTAACTGGTTCTACACCTGTCAACAACCCACAATCATCCTTGTCTTTAGCCCAAATTGGATGATTCTGTAAGAAAGCATACTGGAGGGGTTGCATTATTGGTAGAAATCTGTGCTGAGGAAATTTTATGCTAGTAGATTCTGAGGACATGTCTAAAGTTAGATTTATTTGTCTCAGAAGATCCATGCCTAAAATTGCACCTGTATTTAATGGAGCGCATAGCAATTTTGTAGTCAGAGTTTTTGGGCCAAATTGTACCTCTATGGGCGGAGTTTCATACAAAACAGAATCTTCACCTATTACACCAGTTAAACAAAGTTTGGTTTTCTTGTATGGGATGTTTAAACCTTGTGCCAATTTTGTAGGAATTACTGTAATTTCTGCACCTGTATCAAGCAAAAAATCAATCTCTTTCTCTTTTATGCTACCTTTCACAAAAATTATTTGGTCATTGTGTTGGATTACAGGGGAAAGGTAGCTACTCACAGCCCCAATAATTAGTTTTTTTCCTGGTCTTGTTGTGCTCTTAGAAGAGCCTGAACTAGCTGTACCACAGTTTCAGTGGTCACTGGCGGAACTACTTCAGGGTTGTGTGCAGGCTGAGAAGGAGCAGAATTATGCATAGCATTTCTTTTACTATCTTGCAACTTCTTCCTACACTCTTTCTCCCAATGTCCTAATTTTTCACAGTATTTGCATTTGCTTTCTCTTTTAGACCATCTATTGTCTTGTTTCGTTGTGTTAAACGTAGCTGCTGCTACTCTTACTTTTGCCTTGACATCAGCATCTCTTTCCCATGTAGCTAACCTGTCTAGGTTACTTCTGAGAGTTCTGTTAGACCAAGTTAGATCTAAGAATGGTAAAGCTTTTCTGTATTCGGCTACAAGGCCATCTGACCAGATACGAACCAGGGGTCCCTTGTCATTTAGCACACTTTCAGGGTCATCAACAATTCCACTGTAGATTACAGCTGACTGACAAAATCTCTCAGTATATTCACTCACAGTTTCTTCTTCCTTTGCACACAGGTAGTAATTCTAGACCAATCTATTTTGGGTCCTAAGATATTCTTTAGGATTTTCAAAATACCTTCTCTTAAATCACCCTTACTGACATTTCGCAGTTCAGAAGTGACAGCAGATTCAAAACTGTTGAATTCAGATTCAGTTAGTATTTGTGACATCAGCTGCGTGACTTCTGCCAACGACATGTCATAAAGACGCATTTTACTGATCAATGTTCTTCTAAATTCAGAAAAATGTGTGCGTGCTGACGGTAAACTCTGAGATAGTCTCTCTATATCTTTAGGACATAAAGCTTTGGCAGCAGTTTGTATTTGCACAACAGAAGAATTGAGAGGAACACTATCAGTTTCCTCAATCCCCTGAGATCTTCTCCTAGCACCACACACATTGACGGAATTTACAGGCACATCAGTTACTGATTGGAGAGCTACATCTGTTTCAAAGAACGCTTGTAAATCAGGGTAAATGTTATCAGGCTGACTTACTTCCACATCAGTGTTTGCTGCAACTTTCTTGAGGTTCAATTTCTTAGTCAAAGTGGATACTCGCACGGAGTTCATTGTTCTGTTTCTCTAGCTCTGAATTACGCTGAGACTGTTGTGTCGCTAGCGTTACACTGAATTCTCTGTGACAACAGATAACGCCTTTCACATTGTTCTTACGAATGCTTGCTCCTAGTACCTTTTACACTCATCTACTGACCAAGTCTTGTCTGGATGAATCTCATATTTCTGCGTTAGTTCTTGTCTAACTTTTTCAGTGACTATTAGGTCCATTTGTTCCCCTAACAGTGTTTTGAATTCACTATCTGACCACAACGGAGTCGCAAGACCCATCTTTTCTGTGGTTGGAATCAGCCTAGCATTCATTCTAACCATTTTGTAAGTTTCTTCGGTACCACACAAACAAAACAAACACTTCTCTGATCAACAGAGGGTACACTTGTAAAAAAAAAAACTTAACTATTGTTACATTTCCAAATTACCAACACTTCACACTTAACTTCCCTGCCTACAAAAAAAACAGAGGATAAAACTAAATTATTAGCACGAAATGCTAACCTTCCCTGCCTGAAACAGAGGATAACTCATTTTTAGCACGTAATACCAAAAATCTTCCCTGCCTGAAAGAACAGAGGATAAACTTTCATCTCTAAAATAAAAAACTTTAGAGGATAAACTCTTCCCTGCCTGAAACAGAGGATAAACTTTAGTTAAACAAACCCTACAGATGTATGTTAACTCTTCTCTGACGGCACAGAGGATACACTGGTCTTAGGTTCTTTTGGATTAGAGACAGCACTCACCACAACCCTTGGTTGAGAGAAAAATTCAGTCTGGGAATCCTTGTTCAGCTTGAAGTTTCGCTGGATTCCAAAAGATGCAGATCTTTGTTTGAGCTTGAAGTTTTTCAGGTGAGGAAGCTGGAACTCTATCCGGGTCACGGCAGCATCTGTTGAAAACTCTGTTCTTCTAAAGTGTAGAAAACTCAGAAGAGAAGACCAGGAGACTTCGGATTGGATTGTCAGCAGAATTTCTTTATTCTATGACATGTCATTGGTATCTGTAGTCATCGAAATCTCATTCTTAAGTAATTTACAGGTTGTCTTATAGGTATTTTTGGAGGAGGGACTTTTTTTAGGTGGAGACAAACATCAAACAAAGCAAGCCTCTGAGGGCAATAAACCTAACGAATCCACGTCTGGCCAGGACAAAGACATTTGCAGAACAAAGGTTAAATCTCTCAGTAGTCTGACTCATTGATCTTACCATTATCATAGAGAAAAAAGCACAGCTGTCCCAAGCCCAAATGGTCAGGAAACGATCTCAAGCACCTTTGCCCCGACACCTCTTAGTCAGGAAGTGAATTCAAATCAAACATAGAATAAAATTTGTAATCTCACACGTCTTTGCATTGACTTAACATGTAAATAACTTGTGCTAAATGCTTCATTCGCATCTGGTGTAATTATAATCAGTAATTATGTCGAAAGTGGATGCAACAAATGCCTCGTGTATATAGTGGGTTTTATTGTTTTAGTCTCGTCGCGCCGGGGCACGGCATCACAAAACGGTAAGGGGCTTAACATTTCGGTTAACACGCTTGAGGTATTCGGCCAATCGCAATGCACTGGATAGCTGGCCAATCAGAGCACCCCTCGCTTCTCAGAACGATGAGCTTTGTAAAAATCGACGCATTTCAGAAAAGCGAGGCATAGAGGAGACACAATAATGTACAGTATGTGGAAAATAATGTTTTTTGAACCTCGAACCACATAAACACAATGCATTACACCAAATACACAACATAATGTTCCCTTTAGCAACATCATATGACCCCTTTAAGAATTCTTAGATATTTTGACTAGAAACAAGACAAAAATACTATGATAAGCCTTTTTGCAGGGATTTTGTGTTCTTTTTTTCCATTTGTAGTGCTAGTTTTCAGTGTTTTTTGACTAATCAGATCATTTAAGGCCATTAATTTTCACTCTGACTGACTCCCTTGTTGAACTAATTTTGTTAATTATTATGTTTTGTTAATTATTCTCATCTTAAACAGGACAAAGTGTCCACATGAAAAACACCTGCTGAAGCAACTGAGATCCACATGACACTATTATAAAGATGGCGTTTATTAAAGAGGTGAGTGAAGACATGAAGATTGAAGAAGTCATAGTCAAACAAGAAGAAACTGATGAAAAAATAGGTTGGTTCTAAAAGCTGAACGAAAAATTTCTGAAGAATGTCTCTGAGTGTCATAATTAAAATGTTTTTTTTAAATCACATACTCTTGCTCACTCATACAAACACACACATACAGTGCAGACTAGGAGTGTGCGATATATATATCGTAATTGTTGATTTAACGATATGCAATTTGACGTAAGGGGATAATCAACGGCTAGCCATGCATGACGTGGAGGCAAAGTGGTTGCCTCCGCGAAGAGCATTAGAATCCTTTAATGCACGGCTAGCCATTGACTATCCCGCTTATTCCATGGTCAATTGGTCATTTGCCAAGTTCTAGACAAGTTCAAACTTGTATTGCTCTTTGCAGCACAATATTTGACCGAATGGGTAAAAATGACAGTTATTTTCACCAGTTATGGCTCGTTAGCGCTAGCATTCTGCCAGCTTCAAAGCAGACACAGAGATGAAATAGTGCGGTAAGACCACATTTATTTGAATGAAAAGCATGTATTTCAAATAATTATCAATCAATCAAAAGAGAGATGACAGTTGTGTGTACCTGTTTGCTGTGTCTGCGCATCTCTCTCTACAAACAATTAACCTTACTTCAAAAACAGCAATTTTATCACCTCGTTGCTGGGGAATATAATGTAGCAATCTAGTATCTTTCTTTTATTTTAGTAATAAAAATTGCGGGGAAGCGTTGACAACAAGTTTATGTGTGTGTATTAGGGTTGGGCGATGTCTACAAAATCGTCCGGTGCCAATGTCTACAGTGAAACATCGTGATGGACGATGACGTCGGGGGCGGGAGTTAGGGGGCGTGCCCGAAGCGTGAATCCATACGTAGAAAGACACTGGGACCACATAACGATTCCTAACGGTTGCCTGTTACATTACAGTACATAAAATTTAACTTACCACATAAACAGAGTAAGGAGAGATGACTGAGGACTTTGGGCGAATGGTTTGCAGATCCTCAGCACAACTGACAAACATCTAATCTTGTAAAATGTGTGGTAAGTACTCAATATTATAAACAGAGTAACCCAACACTGACTGTACCTGCACCCAACACTGACGGCACCTGTGCTGTCTGTCGGTGGCACTTTGAGCGCGCGCGATCAGAAAAAAAGACGCAATCTGGGGCGATCATCAGCAACGCAGATCCTCTCCTATGGACACTAAGACCACGTCCACTCCTGCCACCCCCATCCCCGTTGGGTAAAGGGATGAAATGATCACTTGTTTGTGCTTTATGAGTACTCGCCATGCCCGGCGGCACGATTGCGCAGCAGAAATGTACCGGGAGAAGCGCGATCATTAGACGGCCGATCGTCATTTCCAAATCGTAAATATTCCCCTTCAGAGTCAGAATCGGCGAATAACATTTGCAACACATCCTCACAGTACAACTTTGTATTAGTCATTTGGCGATTTTCTGTCATAAATCTCACAATTTACTCACACGCTATGAACTGAATTGCTTCCGCATCAATAACAATTTCCTCGCACTTTAAATAGGAACATGACGTCATTTTGGTCTAGAATCGAAGTACTACATGTCTGCCATCTAGTGGTAGGGAATACAAATGCAATATAACACCATATTATAAACCACAGCCTATTTAATGCATTGTGACGTCTTGTCGCAATTTTGCGACGTTGGCGCTTAGAGGGTTAATACACGAGTTTCACAATTTGAGTTGAATTACTGAAATATATTAACTTTTCCACGACATTCCAATTTATTTAGATGCACCTGTATGTAAATCTTTGTCATTTATTTGTATATTTTCTGAGCCATCTTAAGACTAAAAGTAGCCCATAACTGGCCAATTGAGGATAAAATCTTAAAAATAATGGGTGTCAGTCCTAAATGTAGGACTTATACATTTTAGCTGTAAGATAATTTCATAAATAATATATAAATAAATAAAGTTTTTTAACAATAAAATGTGTTCCTAAATCTATGAAACGTTAGGAGTAGTGAAGAGGACTTCTAAGTCACTAAGATCAAACCACAAAATCTATTTTAAAATTGTTATTGCCAGCAATCTGCCTCGTAACCTAAATATTTTAGGAATATTTGATGATAATGTGCTTTTAAAAAGGTATCGCCTTTTGTTTCGGAGGTTATTCCAACTCCAGATTTTCCTATGATTATACAGTATGCTTGTTTTTATTAACCAGTTGGGCAAGAAGTAACAACTCTTCTAGCATCCAGTTTGGCTTTCTTTTGTTTGCATGTCTTACTGTTAGCCATGATTATTCCACTCTGTTAATTAAAATGCTGTTTATATGCATTTTCACTTATTGCTTACAAGAAGCATATATGTAAGAGGCTGACAATTAGCTGAACATATACTTGTTTAATTAGTGACCCTTAGTCTGCATTTTTAAGTATTTATTTGAATTTGGCAATAAAATCGTTGACTACAATATTTCTATGTATACATCTCTGACAGAGCTGCCCTTATTAGCCAATTACAGTGTGCTTAGTTAGTAAGCATGCTGATATCATCCATAGCAATGTGGTCAACTCCGCCCGCTTAATCTTAGCTTAAGACTTCTCTCTATTTCTTAGTAAAAGTTTCTCTACAAATTGGTTAATTGGTTTTAAAAGAACTCTTGGCTAAACTTTTACTGCCATTTTGGAGAATTCTTAGTGGTAAGTTAAAATGTTTTGTGAATATGGGCCCTGATTTTTATGTTTCTCTGTTCAGAATACCTTATAATTTAAAGAATTTGCTTAAAATAATTTTGTCTGATTTATGAATTTATTGGTCTCTTTTTAATCCATGTATCAAATGCTGTACATTTTACGGGTAGCGTGAATGTAAAATATAGTCATTAATTCATTGTAATCCAATTCGTAAAATAGCTAATTGCTGTTGTTCTAACTCGATCTTATACAAGAGTGTATGGCTATAGCATTATTTTCTGTTTCTATTTCGTGTAATATTTATATACAGAAATTGACTTTGGCATGCAAAAGACTGATAAATTCACAATTGAGCTTCTGTAAAATAAAGAAAACTAATAGGATGTGCTTGTTGTCCTGGTCTTGAACAGGAGTGCTTCACAAAAATGAAGCGAAACTCAGTGAATATGTTTTTACAGATATGAACATGCCTATAGAAAGCTTTGAATTAGTACAAAATTAAATTTATATTTAAAATAAAAACTTCTAAAGGTGTGAGGAGATGAGATTGTGAGTTAGAATTTTTAAATTGATCTTTGTGACACTGACTCAGACCACACTAGTTTATTAATAATTCTAACTTCTCCTTGCTACTTTCCCCAGACATATTCAGTGTAAATTTTGCTTTGCGGTAAGCTGTAGCCAATTAGTGCGTTCGCGTTATTGTGTGCCATGGTCATGAAAACTCCTTATTTGTAGGCATTTTTAAGCATTAACAAGTGTTTTAAGCTATTGAAATGCAAATAACACTATATGCGCGAGTTGTGTTTCTGTGTGTGCTTTCTGCAATTGGGTCAGATGGAGGCCGGTTCTTATTTGGCTAATAGGGTCAATATTTGGTATTATATAAGTGTTTGCTTATTTTTAGAAGTCTTAAAATGTTTTACATTTGTTAATATAAAAGGTGATAAATTTGTATTATGTGTTACATGCATTTGATTTTCCTTGGTTTTCTGAAATTTTTGCTATAACTTTTTAAACTTATAAGATATATATTTGTATGTAGGAAATGTGGGTGATTGAGAAAGTCAAATGCTGAATGTGCTTGATAAATTATTTCAATTCCAAATAAAATTGTATTCGTTACTATTTATTTATTTTATGTTACCTAAAATCTCATATTTTAAATGTGATTTTTCTGTTTTGTATGATTGTGTAATGGAGGTTGTTTTTTGTTTTGTTTTTGCAATTGTCTGAAAGACTTTCTCTTGTTTTTTGGGGGGGTTGCTGTTGTCAAGGTGAAAGCAGTTCATGTTGGTTCTGCCAATGAAATTGTTCAAATGAGGGGAGTTCCAGTAGAAATGCAAACTTGCTACATAGCTGATCAAACAGCTCCTATAAAGCTTCAGCTGTGGGAGACCCAAGTGGGAGCATTGGAGACTGGTAAATCATTACATTACATTAATAATGTGTCAACCAGAGAGTTTGGGGGTGATCTATATTTGACAGCCACTCGATCCACAGAAATGAAAGAGGTGGCAGCTTCATGTTGTCCAGGCTTACATTTGCCATTTACAGTTGATGAAGGAGATGTTACAACAGTGACTGCTCAGATAAATGGTAATCAGGTTAGTGTTCGTTCCTGTGTCAAGTGTTATGCTTGGCAGGCTGACTTGGATGCAAAAGCAAACTTGCACCGTTATATGAGATGTGGGCTGCTGCAAAAGATTGGCAGTTTTCAGCCAATTACTGCCTAAATTCTCTGTGTTAGGTGACTTTGGGGAAGATGAATTCAAACTGTCCAATTCAGTTTTGAAGAATCATTTAGAGGATGAGGGACTAGTACATTTGCTGTTGGATGAACAAAAATGTTGAGGAGCATTTACTGGAAATTGGGATGTGTTCTTTCAAGATTCAAAACCATGTTGTGAGTGCACTCAGGAAGGTGAAGAATGAACGAAAGGGTGAAGCTGAAAGTGAAAGAAAGGGCGATGCTGAAAGTGAACTTGAAGTTGAAAGTTTGTTTGGAGAAGCAGGTAATTTGCTTGGAAAAGGTCAAGAAGGTGAGATAGAAAGTTGGTTCGATGAGTGTGCAGAAACAGAAAGTGAGGTTTTGTTGGTTGAGCCTATGACCACTGAACCTAAGGGTTTGTTGGATGAACCTGTGTTAAGTGAAGGTGACAAATGAAAGTGTGCAACACTACAACACTGTGTTGGTTTATTAATGTTTTATGGGATTCTTTATTTAAATTGCAATTATTAATTTGCTTGCCCACCAATTCTTCCAAAGTTTGTTTTGAACATGGTGTTTTATTGGTTGGTTAATTGAATAAATGTGTTGCTATTGATATTTTAAGTTCAAATATTATAAATCTTGTTTTTATTTATATCGTTTATTTTTATAAAAAAACATATATAAAAGCATTGTTTGCATGTTTCTGAGTCATAGTCAGTGTAAAGTGTTTAAAGGTTTGATGTTATTTGTGTTTTTAAACCCGTTTAATATGGGTTACACTTTACTTTGATCTTGCTTACATTGTGGTAATTGTAATGTCTGTTTTATGAAGCAAAATATGTGTTTAACTTGTACATTTTGTATCTAGATTTTGTTTGAGAAGTGCTGTGTAAAGACACAGTTTGTTTGTATGCCATTAGTGTTTGATAGTTAAAGTTTTCAAGGTGTAACATTTAAAGGCCAGAGGTTATTTGTGTTTTTAAACCTATTTAATATGGGTTACACTGTACTTTGATCTTGCTTACATTGTGGTAATTGTAATGTTTTTTTTTTGAAGCAAAATATTTGTACTTAACATGGTTAACTTGTACATTTTGTATTTAGATTTAGTTTGAAAAGAACTGTAAAGTGACAATTTGTTATGTTATTAGTGTTTGGTAGTTAAATGTTTTTATTTTCAATGTGTAACATTTAAAAGCAAATACAGTTTTAAGTATTTTTTTATTATTATTTGAAGGTATTCTTTTAATAAATTGTGAGCATTGTCATTTTTTATCTTACTTGAGTTTGTAACATTTTAATTGTTTCAGTAAAACTTTCTTTAAATCTGATTTGTTTGTGGTGTTTTCATAGTATTATTATGAAGGGGTGTAATATAAATTTTATTTAAAAAATGTATATGGGGGGTAGGGGGGTTAGCTTTGTTTTTGTTCATTTATAGCATTTATATATTTTGTTACAGTAGTTCATGTTTTAAAATTGTTGACAGGACTATATTGTTTTTGAGGCAAGTTGAACTAAACTGTTGAAGACTGTGGCCTTCCAAGATGGATTATGGACACTTCTGGGTTTGAAGTTGGTGTCAGGAGGGTTTATAGTTTCAATAAGGTGTCATTGATTTAATAATTTTAATAAGTATAATAATTTACATGAATAAATCATAGTAACTACAGAATACAATATGCTTTAATCATGTCTTTGTAGTAAAACTATATAAAATATTGGGTAAACGTACCTATTCAGCTTATGTACCCATTAAGCACATTTTCATTTGAGCTGGGATAAAAAAACAAAACAAAAAAAACATTAATTATCCTACTTAATATCTTGACCAACTTATGTGTTAGTTACTACTTGCCTTTTGTAATTTGAGGTCAGTTGGATCATTGCACATTGAGATATGAGTATCCATATGTTCACACTGTTTGGAAGCCATTTTAAAAGCTGTCTAAACTTTCGCCAAAACAGTAGCCCCTTAAATGTGCATTTTTTAGGGGGATGTTTAAGCCTTTATTTTGGGTAAATTTCACTACTTACTGTAAAATTAAGATTACTGTTAAGACTTTTGTATATTATAACCTGGAAGTTGGAAATGATTACATTAGATTCAAAAGATAGTTTTAGCAAT
Organism: Gymnocypris eckloni scoliostomus; assembly: GCA_027564155.1. Lineage (NCBI taxonomy): Eukaryota > Metazoa > Chordata > Actinopteri > Cypriniformes > Cyprinidae > Gymnocypris > Gymnocypris eckloni. The sequence continues at coordinate 34,450,018 of CM050422.1, forward strand.
GAATGAATGATGCACTTATATAGCGCTTTATTGTGTATTGTTGTACACCCAAAGCACTTCACAATCATGGGGGGTCTCTCTCAACCATCACCAGTGTGCAGCATCCACTTGGATGATGCGACGGCTGCCACAGGACAATGGCGCCAGTGCGCCACCACACACCAGCTACAGGTGGAGAGGAGAGAGTCAGAGAGCCAATTCAGTGGATGCAACACAGTGCAGATGCTACAGAACATAATTAGCTGACTAGTTGTATAAGACTGTGTGCTATGCTAGCATAACTTCACAGACATTACTGGCTTGTACTTTTACATCCATAATATAATAAATTTACAGTATTGCTGGTCTGTGTTTTTTTTTTAGGTGAGCTTAAAGCTTAAAACTACTATGAAAATCGAACAGCTTTGATGTGACATCAAAAAGGAAAATTTCATAGATATTGTTAATAATAGTTGTTCATATTAAAATGTTTTAACTTAATACATGAACTACATTATTTATTTGTCAATTTTGTCATTTTAATAAATGTTACATAACATGTCATAAAAATAGTTGCTGCTTCAATTAAGTTCAGTGTACACTCTTTAAGCTCTTTCACATTAACCATCTATGTAAATACTTCATAAACAGGCTTTAAATAATAACTGATGGTTTAAGTTAATCGTTATAAAATATCTAATAACTTATTTTAACTGCTGCAAGATGACAAAATCAAGACATAACTATAGTTTTTGCCCTAAGATGAAAGAGGCATGTTGTCCATCAGAAACCTGTCATATCTGTCCAGGAAAAACTAAATGTTGGAATACACTACACTACTTTTAAAATGTGAACACATTTTTAAAAAACCAGGCATCATATACTTAACAACTTTTTTAATAGTCAAAAGAAAACTGACCATCATACACTAAATGACTGAGGATAACACACTAGCAGACTTTAAATTCCTTCTGATCACAAGAAATTCACACAGAAATGTGCACATTGTTTCTGTGTTCATCCCCATGAAGGAAATGCTTTATTGGTGCGTTTTATTTCATTTTTGAATGTGTTATTTAGCTGAATGTGGATTACTGTTGATGTTGCAGTGTACTTAAATGACACTTCACTATGTATATATAACAAATCAAATTGAATGCTCTGTTGCTTGGTTTTAGTGTTTAGTGGTTTAAAAAAATTACTTTGTACCTTCAAATAAAACATTTTTCAATTATTCTTTAAAAAGTTTTTTTAAAATAAACAAGAATTTTTAATAAAACATGATGTGAGCTTAATAGGATAAGGGGTGTGCTTAAAAGGGTACAGGAATGTACCTATTAAGCACAGCCAGACTTTTTGTATTTAGAGATGTATATCTTAATTTAAATTGTTTTAACATTTATGAATAATAAAATGTAAATTTGTATGTAAAAAAAAATAATTTAAACAACTTTTTTTACCGAAACAAATAACTGTTTGAAGATGACCAGGATGTCCTGAAGAAGGCTGTTTTTTTGTTGAAACGTGTACATCTAATTTTAAACATTTTGCAATGATTTAAGTTCAGTACATTAAAGGCTTTTTATGTTACCACGTGAGTGCCTTGGAAGTATTTCATCTATATAATTACTATATATAGTCACTGAGGATACATCATACATTAACTTGTTCCATGCCATGTAATCAATATTTTGTTATAAAATAATTTGATTTCCAAATTTTAACACAGTTGTATTTTGGCCAAATATTGTCCAATCCTAGCAAACGATATCAATGGAAAGTCTATTTATTCAACTGTGACATTGGTGGTATTTTAAGAGACTTTTATTTTGATATTCTGTTGCCCCGTTTGCTTGCCCCGTGCTATTAAACTCTTGTCAGTCAAGTTGTCATTTAAAATTAGAGCATCATTGGTAATGTTATTGTTTAATGATTGTGCAAACAAAAAGTAATTTTATTTGTTGATTTTAAAATATAAAACTTGAGGTGATTTATATTTTGGTACTTTTTAAACATTTCCAGCCCTTTTTAACAATATTGTAATAATACCGATAACTGTGATAATTTCGGTCACTATAATTGTGATAATAAAAAAAGTGTGTGTGTATGTATTTTTTATTTTTTTTGTGGTAGTGTGAAATGACCATAATGCTGTATGTTAGTCGGTGTGAGATTCATTCAACTTGGTTTGCTATAATACATCTATTCATAAATGCATCAGTGTGAATTATCATTTCCCTCACATTTGCTGTATGTATATCCATGAAGTGATGTCTTTTTCAAAGTATTCTTTCAGTGCTTAACTAACTCATTAAGACAGTCCCTTGCTGCTACTTACTGGCATAACAATGTAAAAATGAGCGTTGTGATTGAAAGTAACCCAGGCATGATGTTGATATTGTTTTGTTTTTTGTCTGTTTGTTTGTTTGTTTGTTTGTGTTTGAAAAAGCAAAATAATTGTGCATGATTTCCATTTAATTATTGGAAGTGGATTGGTTAAGGGCCTGATTGACTGATGTGTTACAATGCTTGATTTGGGTTCAATAGGAGAGCATGTGATTAGTTGAGAAATTGTGCATAGTTAATGATGGCTCTTAAATATTTAAATACAGTATGTTTGTTTTCTATTTGTTATTAAGGTGAACATTATCATTTCTATAAAATACATTTACATGTGAGGAAATGTAAATTATTTATAAATTTTAGTAAACAGAATATATTGTATGAAACATGTTTAAGTTTATTTAACTGAATATTTTAACATTTTAATATATATTTACACTTATAGAAATGTAATATATTTACATGTACAGAAATGTAATATGTGTGTATGTATATATATATTAATATAAAGTATATATACATACAGGTGCATCTCAATAAATTAGAATGTCGCTGAAAAGTTAATTTATTTCAGTAATTCAACTCAAATTGTGAAACTTGTGTATTAAATAAATTCAATGCACACAGACTGTCACTGCTTACTGGGTTGATCCTAAGTGCTCAGTAGCACTAGCATGCAGGCAGCTCAAAGGCCCACACACTTTTAAAGTTTTGGCTTGTGCTCTAAATGACATACATTCTGAATTTGTTATACAGAACAAGGTTCTTCAAACTACTACGGACAACGGGCCACATTTTTTAAAGGCATTTTGTATATACGGAGAGCAATATGAGAACAACAACTCTGCTTCAGATGAGACTGAAAATGAGATAAGTGATGTGATGTGTGATGGAGATGATGAGGATGTGGATGGTGTCGAGGTGGACTTTGTAGAGGTCACAGCTGTTTTAGTTGAGGATGATGGCTTCCAATTCCAACTTCCAAAGCATCATCGTTGTTCCTGTCACTTATTAAACTTGGTATTCACAGTGGATGCAGCCAAAGCCTGTTCAAATTAAGCCTACATGAAGCTGTACAGGTCAGCATTTGCAAAGTGCCATGCACTATGGAATAAGTGTTGCAGATCTGTGGCTGCAGCAGAGATTATAGAAGACGTGTGCAAAATTCAGCTGATCTGCCCCAACACAACAAGGTGGAATTCCTTATTTCTTGCCATTGAGAGAGTGCTTATAATCATTAAAGATCAGGGAGAAGGGGCTATCAGAACTGTCTGCACTTCGCTCAAGTTGCCAATGTAAGTGCTGTTTTTTTATAATTCCTTTAAATTCATGTTCCAGTAATGTTTATAGTAAAACTATTTTTTTAAACGCATTACTTTGAGTAGTAGCTTAACTATTCAAGGATCTGATAGGAGTAGATACAGGGAAACAGTAAAATTACACTTCCCTCTCTCTCACACACACACACACACACACACACACACACACACAAACACATGCACACAAACATGTCTGGTTTGCTATCCTTGTGGGACTCTCCATAGATGTAATGCTTTTTCTACTGTAAAGACAGTATATTCTATTCTATTCTATATTCTGTAAAGACGTATATTCAATTGCACTACACCAGCCCTACACCTAAACCTACCCCTTACAGGAAATGTTCTGCATTTTTAGATTTCCCAAAAACTAATTCTGTGTGATTTATTAGCTTGTTTACCCGAGGGGGGCCTCAATTTAGGTACCCACCGCTGTGGAAACATACTGGTAGAGCCAGAGTTTATTGCAGCTGAAATCCTTGTCCCGAAATGTAAAACATCCTGGACATCAGATGACCACATTGTCAAACTAGGTAAGATTATTTTAGTTTTTGAAAAGTGTCATCAGTTAAATATTTAAAGAAACTAAGCCAAATCATTTTTTAAATATATCCAACTCAAATTTTATCTTGACATTCTCAATTTGTTTAGTTTAGTTTTAAATGCACTTTGGAAATACATGGGACAATGCTGTTCTTTTGATATTTTTATCTGGAGAAATGTGTATGATTAAAGTAAAGTTTTTATTCTTAGCATCTGTGGAAATGTCCATTTCAGGCCTCCACTACATCAAGGACCATCTGGAGGAAGAGACTTTGAATCAAACACCAGTTGATGGTTCCAGTGATTCTGAGGAAGAGGACTTCTTTGCAAGCATGTAGCCTACTCATGGTCAGAAAGGTATCAAACAGTTAGATGGCTACCTTGCCTGCAAAGCTGATGACAAAGAAGCTATGAAGTCCTTCCCATCAGTCTGAAAGTTGTCTTTGAAGGTCAACGCTGCTTTACCCGCTTCTGCAGCGTGTGAACGTATTTTCAGCACAGCAGGGCTTATTTTCAGTCCCAGGAGGGCAAGAATGGACTCGAAACTTTGAGAATCAGCTCCTTCTTAAGCTGAATAAAAATATTGCCACTTTAGTTAGATCATCAGGGTCCTACTCTACTAGCACCCTCACCAGAGGCAGAATTAATGACATGCTGAGTAATGATGTTTACTGCCACAAATTGTTCATTGCCATTTGAGGCTTGTTATTTGTAATGACAGTTTATGTAATTTGTTTTGAGATGTCCACACTATGTTGAGGTCATTTAGTTTTATATATATATATATATATATATATGTGTGTATATATATATATATGTGTGTATATATATATATATATATATATATATATATATATATATTTTTTTTATATATATTTACCAAGTTATTTTATTTACCAGGTATCACCAGGTTTTATGTGAAGCAATATAGGAATTAATGCACAAACACTGACAATCACACATCCAAGCATTACTTAATTGATATAACATTCTTCTTGACTTTGTGGAGACTTTGTGTGTTTCCTCTGATACAAAAACTAGATCCTGTTACATTAAATCTGATATGACATTCAGATATATTATAGTAAAAGAAAACTCATGTGAACCTGTGTATAAAACAAGTTTTTATCAAACTTAAACTTGCAACTGTTACAAACAAACCTTAAATATAAACATGCTCTGAAATACTGTTATTTCTTTTTATTCTAAAGAAAATTGTTTAGCTTCAAGGTTGAGCTCATTATAATTTTAATATACACAAGTGGCTGACTAATTAATATAATTATATTAATAGATTGGTGTGCTAAGAGTAACATTAGAGTCTTTTCACTATTGTTGATTAAACATGAGTCTTGTGACAAAAATGATAACAGGATATTATGGCCATATAGTACATACTTTGGATACTTAAGTACATTTGAAGGCAAATACTTTTGTACTTTTACTCAAGCGAAAGTGTAAAGGGAGCACTTTTACTGGAGTAATATTTTACCTAGTGTATCTCTACTTTAACTCAAGTACTTCTCACCGAACATGTCACCCATTGAGCATGTTTGGGATGCTCTGGATCGACGTATACGACAGCATGTTCCAGTTCCTGCCAAAATTCAGCAACTTCGGACATTGAAGAGGAGTGGACCAACATCCCACAGACCACAATCAACAACCTGATCAACTCTATGCGAAGGAGATGTGTTGCACTGCGTGAGGCAAATGGGGGTCATACCAAATACTGATTCTAAATTTGTCCCACATTTTAGAGTAGCTTTTTATTGTGGCCAGCCTAAGGCACACCTGTGCAATAATCATTACAGCATTACAGTCTACAGCATCTTGATATGCCACACCTGTGAGGTGGATGGATTATCTCAGTAAAGGAGAAGTGCTCACTAACACAGATTTGTGAACAATATTTGAGAGAAATAAGCCTTTTGTGTACATAGAAACAGTCTTAGATCTTTGAGTTCAGCTCATGAAAAATGGGAGCAAAAACAAAAGTGTTGCGTTTATAATTTTGTTCAGTGTGTAAATATATATATATATATATATATATTAGGGGTGTGACGAGACACTTATCCCACGAGAACGAGACGAGATTTTTAGACTTTTTTTGTAATCCTCAATGATGAAATATATAGGGAAAAATAGACTTTTATTCAACTGAAAAACACAAAATGCTAAAAAATGGTGCATTTTGAAATTAACTTGTACTTTATGAAATTAAACTTATATTTTAATTAATTATATGCAGTATTAACAACATGTAAACTAGAGCTGCACGATTCTGGATAAATTGAGAATAACATTATTTTTTATAAATTAGAGATCACGATTCTCACAATTCTGAAAAAAAAGATTATAAAACTAAACAAAATAAAGTAATTTACTAGTGGTTCTGACAAAATGTTCATTGCTTAAGTCTTTTAAAAATATATATTCATTTGAACAAAATCCAAATTCAATGAAGGAGTCAGTGTCTCACTTCATAAAGACTCCTTTCACTATTGGAATCTCCTGAATGAATGATTCAATGACAAATACTTTTTAAATGGGTTGTCTTTTACAGTACAAGTGTTAAGATACTTTCATTTTGATCGCTACTGCAGACAATAAGTGTTTATACCCAAACGATAAACTTTTATCCCAGTACATCTTAGGGATGCACCGAAATAAAATGTCTTGGCCGAAGATGAAGCCGAACACGGTTTTTCACATTGTTTTCCCCCATGTAGGCCTATTTTACCATTTTTTTTCACCATTGCATAAATTAAATAGCCAAAAAGTGTTTTTTACTGTTAAATAAAAAATCAATTACGAAGCAATTTAAAAATATTTACTGAACACTTAACTTTTTTTTTTTTTTACTTTCTATCAGACATTCTATACCAACAAAGCACATTTTTTGGACCCCTTTAAATCAGGCACGTATTTATTTCTGTATAAATAAATGCAGCCTTGCTGAGATGAGACTTCTTTTAAAACATTACAATATATTACAGATCCCTATTTGAACACTGTGTGAATGTTATAATAAATGTATTAATCGAGCTGTTGTAGGGTAACTTATATTTTCATTATTATTGTCTTACTTTACTGTTTAATTTTACAGAACAACATTAAAATTACAATACTAACATTTATGAATGTTGATGGAGCTTTTATTTTGGCAGAAACCCGCAGGAACCAGGAAGACATCAGTGCTTCTTTTTATTGACAGCAGATTTATAAATGATTCTGATGTGTTTGGGAAGATGTTTGTCACACGTATTGCATTGGCACATGCCTCTAAAAAAAAACTAATAAAAATGTTACTGAGCAGCTGACGAGTAACAGTGTTTTAGCGCAGATTTTTCTTGCGCTTTGGACTTTGAACCCTGGCGCCGTGAGCTCGTGCAGTGCTGTCAGTGGACAGTGCAAAAAAATATAAATTAAATAGAAAGTAACACAACACAAGAGCATATATATAAATATAAGTAAAAAAGAAGAAGATAAATAAAGAGTAAAATGTGCAATAGAATAAAAAGTGCAAAACAAATAAGATGTGCAAAACAGTATACTGGGACTTAATAAATAGTAATATGAACAGGGATGTGCAAGAGAAATGTGCAAACGGGTTGTACCGGGTATATACATGTAACAGCAATACGGATGATGAGAATATGAATGTTTTACAGTTAATAAATGAGCCTTGTAAATGTTTATGAAACTGAGTTTGTGTTAAGGAGCCTGATGGCCTGCGGGAAGAAGCTCCTCCTCAGTCTCTCAGTTTTTGCCATCATGCTCCTGAAGCGCTTGCCAGATGGCAGTAAACAGAAAAGACGGTTATCAGGGTGATTTGAGTCTTTGATGATTTTAGCAGCTCTGCTTTTGCAGCGTTTGAGGTAGATGTCCTGCAGAGAGAGGAGAGCAGACCCTGAGATGCGCTCAGCTAAGCGCACGACTCTCTGTAGAGCTTTGCAGTCCTGGTTTGTGGCGTTACTATACCACACTGAGATGCACTGAGTCAGTACGCTTTCTATGGCCCCTGAATAGAAAGTTTTCAGGATTGCTGGTGAGACCCTGAATTTCCTCAGGTGTCGCAGATGGTACAGTCTTTGCCTGGCTTTCTTAACCTGAGTCTGAATGTGTGTAGTCCAAGTCAGGTCCTCGGAGATGTTTACACCGAGGTACTTGAAGCTATTCACCCTCTCCACAGGGGTCCCACTGATCATAAGAGGAGTGTAGGGCTGCTGCTGTCTCTTCCTGAAGTCCACAATCAGCTCCTTAGTTTTGCTCACGTTCAGAGAGAGACAGTTGTCCTGGCACCATGATGTGAGTCTCTCTACCTCATCCAAGTATGCGGCCTCATCATTGTTGTTAATGAGGCCCAGAACCACTGTATCATCAGCAAATTTAATGATAGAACTGGAGCTGTGAGAGGACACGCAGTCGTGAGTGTATAGAGAGTAGAGCAGGGGGCTCAGGACACAGCCCTGTGGGGCTCCTACGTTCCGGGTGATGGAGTTGGAGGTGAACTGGCCGACTTTCACCACTTGTGGTCTGGCGGTGAGGAAATCTTGAATCCAGTCACAAAGTGAAGAGGTTATGCGAGGTCTGATAGTTTAACAGCCAGCTTGGTGGGTACTATAGTATTGAAAGCGGAGCTATAGTCGATGAAAAGCAGCCTTACATAGTTGCCATTTTTGCTGTCAATGTGTGTGAGGGACGAGTGCAGGACCTGAGAGATGGCATCATCAGTAGACCTATTTGGCCGATGGCAAACTGACGAGGGTCCAAAGTAGCAGGGATGGAGGAGCAAATGTGGTTCTTTAATATTCTCTCAAAAACCTTCATGACTGTCGATGTGAGGGCAACTGGACGATAGTCATTCAGGCAAGAGGGTTTATGACAGATTTTTTAAAGGAGGTAGGAACAACAGAGGTAGCGAGGGACTCATTAAATATGGATTTAAAATTTTGGTTTCCCAAAATGGCGCTGCTGTGTTCAGTTGCTGTTCAGGTAGATCTGAGCGATTGTGCTTTTATCTACTTTTTTACATATTTTTACTTTGTCTTTTAACACGCACAATGTCTGCACTGATTATTTACGACAAAAGAACACTTTTGTACATTGGACACCGCTACACTAACCTGTTTCAGGACACTTTATCCACGAATCCAACGTGGCCATTGGAGATTCTTCAGAACACTGAGGAGAACAATGGCCACCTGAATAATCCCAGGAGGCGAAATAAACACCACGAGAGAATCCGCAACAGACTGAGAAAAAGGGCTCACAGTCCTCCTCTACTGAGTATTCTGCTTGCTAATGTCCAATCCTTGGAGCATAAGATGGACGATCTTAGAGCCAGGATAAGTTTCCAACGGGACATAAGGGACTGTAACATCCTCTGTTTGACTGAAACATGACTCACGCCCTCGGTCCCGGACACCGCTGTAACGCCGTCTAATAAGTTTTCTGTTTTACGGATGGACAGAACAGCCGAGGCCAGTAAAACCAAAGGAGGTGGACTGTGTTTCATGATCAACAAGAAATGGTGAGACCCCAGGAGCATCTCCATTCTGCCGTGTTCCTGCTCGCCTCATCTGGAATATCTCTCTATTATCTGCCGCCCATTCTATCTGCCCCAGGAGTTTTCATCGATCATTGCTACTGCTGTTTACATTCCACCACAGGCAGACACTAGCTTGGCTTTGTCCAAACTCCACGATGTGCTCAGCGGATACATTAACAAACACCCTGAAGCTACCTCTATCATCGCGGGGGACTTTAACAAAGCCAACCTCAGGCAGGTCATGCCGAACTTTCATCAACATATATCCTGTCCAACTAAAGGACAGAATAAACTGGATCATTGCTACTCTCAGTTTAAAAATGCCTAAAATGCCCGCTCACTACTGGCTTTTGGCAAATCGGACCATGCCGCCATTTTCCTCACACCGGAACATAAACAAAGGCTCGTTCAGGAACCCCCGGTGGAGAGAGAAGTCCCCCCACTCTGAAGCTATGCTACAGGCGGCTCTTGATGACGTCGACTGGGACATGTTCCGGGCGAGTTCTTCTGACGTTCACGGATGTAACATTAAGCTTTGTCAACACGCTAACCGAGCAAGCCACTGAAACTGTAACTATAAGGACATTCTCAAATCAGAAACCGTGGGTGGACAGAACATTCCATGATGCGGTTAACCAATGCACTGCCGCATACAATGCCGGTCTTCTGTCGGGAAACATGAGCGAGTACAAAGCATCATGCTATGCTCTCCGACGGGCAGTTAGAGCTGCTAAACTCCGATACAGGTAGAGAATTGAGTCACATATCCTGATCAATGACTCTCGACGCATGTGCAGGGACTGAAGACCATCTGTTCCTCTGGAAATAAACCCTCCGAAGAAGTGAGAGCAGATCCGTTGCTGGCCGAAGAGTTAAACACCTTCTACGGCCACTTTGAATGCAATGGCGGCAGCGTGACTCTGCCGATCAGCGCGTTAGAAAGCAGCAGACAGAGCAGCGATGATCATGTAATCACCGTGTCGGAGGACGTTTTATTACACGTTTTATTATTTGTATGTGTTTTAATTAGATCATATATATTTTTTCGGATTGTAGACATAGCAGCATGTGAAAAGGACTTTTATTTTGATCTGGTGACCGTGGCGTCATAAGGCTGCGCCGCGCGTTTGTTGTGGTTCGGCTGAAGAAAGGTTTGTTTTTATTAATTTAAAGTGTTTAAATCGATACGACACATTCAGTCTATTAATAGTTTTCACAGGCGATGCACGTTAATTCATTATTACTCAGTGAAACATCGCAATAGTTTATCTAACATTACAGAACATTGTTTAGTGTGAATAAAGCGCATGGACACGTTAGTAGCTGAAAATTGTGTCTCATTTCGCTCCCTGTGTGACTTCGCTCCCTGCTGAGTACTGATGGAGAAACTCTGAGTCAATTTAATCAATAAAAAATTATTCAGTTATTCGAATCACACCTGCTGCTCAAAACAGTATCACGAGAACAAACACAAACAAACGTGTATTAATCAATGACAACCAAAACTAAATGTCAAGAGTCTAATTTGTTAATTTGATCATTATTATCAATTGGCTCAGTGTGTGTGTGTGTGTGTGTGTGTGTGTGTTTAGCTTATCAACCAGGTAAATTAAGGCCATTAGCTCTCAATTTGACTGACTGACATCCAGTTAGCACACGTACATCTGCAAGATGTCTGTTGAAGATCTCTTGATCTGGAAAGCATCTGCTGTATACAAACGTCGGACAGACGTCTTTCAGATGTCAGTTTTACATACATTCTAAATCATAAACATCTTAAAGACATCTAATAGACATCTATTTGACCTCTAAAAGGAAACATCCTCTAGACGTATTGCAGATGAGCAAACACCCTAAAGCAGTGCTTCCCAAACTGTGGGCCGCGGCCCCCCGGTGGGCCGTAGCGGTATTGCTGGGGGGCCGTAGCTAGGCTAAATCTAAATAATTAAAATTTCGAATTGTTCTAAAATGTGAACTCCTTATTACACAAATGAAATGTAGATGTTTTTAGGTGTTATTTTTAAACATAGTTAGGTATTTCCTTGCAATAGATTTGTGAACTATGTACAGTAAGTAGCTTCTGTTTAGGGATGCACCGAAATGAAAATTCTTGGCCGAAGCCGAATAAAATGAAATACTGGGCCGAATACCGAACACGGTTTTTCGGATTTTTTTCTCCCCCATGTAGGCCTATTTTGCCCTTTTTTTCACTATTGTATAAATTAAATAGCCAAAATCAGCTTTTTACTGTTTTGTCCTGCTTTACAAATAATAATAGTAATAATAATTATTTACTTAACACTGAAAATTTGTATACATCCTATCAGACATTATACCAACAAAGCATAATTTAACTTCAAATGAATAAGTTAGTAAAATAATATTTTTTGGCCATTTTTGAGACCCCCTTCCTGAATCAGGCTTGTATTTTTTTCTGTACAAATAAATGCTGCCTTGCTGAGCAGAAGAGACTTCTTTTAAAACATTAGAATATATTACAGAATTTGGGAAGATGTTTATCACATGTATCACATTGTCACACGGTTTTAAAAAAAGAGCAAAAAATGATGAGTAACAGTGCTTCAGCGCAGAATTTCCTCGTGCTTTGAACCCTGGCGCCGCGAGCTCGAGCAGCGCTGTTTGAATACATGCCATTCGTGCGTTTTAGAAAACATAACATTCTGTAGTTTATTTGCTAATCCATTTCACGATTTCAATCATCACAGTAACCAGCAACAACCACACCTTCCTCTTCTCATCGGAGACATGAGATGCAGCACTAAGCAGTCTCTCGCTGTCTGTGTTTCGTGCTTGTAATGATTTTTGCATCTCTCTCTGACAGTTTTAAATGCTTCCACACGGCAGACGTATTTGCTGCATTAGTGCGCGCCTCAGTAGTAAGTACCATACACCAACTGTCAAAATGATTGATTGACAGGTGGGCGGGACTTCCGGTGTAGGCGGGACTTCCTGTATAGGCGGGACTTCCTGTATAAGGCGGGACTTCCTGTATAATAAATCATGTTATCATGACAGTAGGTTTTGATGTTTTTGACAGGAGGTTTTTGACCTATTGACCCTGCAATAATAAATCATGTTATTGACAGTAGGTTTTGATGATTTTGACAGGTGGTTTTGATGGTTTTGATGTTTTTGACAGCAGGTTTTGATGTTTTTGATAATTTTGACAGAAGGTTTTTGTTTTTGAAGGCGGTATAATAAATCATGGTATTGACAGAAGGTTTTGTCTTTTGAAGACGCTGTTATCAGGAAATTCCCCTCCCACACGCCGCATCCCATAGCAGTGTATATAAATGGGTCAGTGTGTTCTACATCAATCAGAAAGAGAAAACATGAGCTACATGAGCATGGACTGTTTATCGCCCCCTAAATCCCCAGAGGCGGGGGTGAGCAGCAGGACGACGGACAGTCTGATGGCCAGTCTGACTATGGCACCGAGAAAACCTTTCGGTCACGTCCGTTTGACAAACTTTCTCCATGAACTTTCGGAATGGACTAAAGGTGAATTTATGATGAGCAGTAACCGTGTATTCGGGTACAAATTTCATAAATCAACTCGAGTTGTTATACTCTACACCACCGACAACGCAGGCGAGTTTCAGCCCGGGAAGATGCGTGTGTTGTATTTCCTGAAAAGACTGGTCATTATTTTACAAATTTGTCTGGAAGGATCTGAACAGCGGCGGCGAAGAGCCTTTGTACATTTCAGAGTGGGACGGGTAGCCCGAATGTCCGTACCGCGTGGTAGGTGACCACGCTAAAAGGAACCCAGATGATTCTGTCTACATATTCTGCTGTAAAGACAAGACAAAGCTCAACAAAAATCGGTCAGGGTCGTCCTGCCTAACGAGCATAACGATCTGTATGAAATGCAATTTTTGTTCAAGTGGCGCGATCTGGATCTGCTGGCCGGTATTTTTCAATAATAAACAAGATGTTCAAATGGTGCGAGCTGCATGATGGCTACAACAAAATTAAAGTGCAGCTGTTCCACCCTGAGAGATGCGCGCGCAGTACATCTGTGCGCTATTCCGCCCCTTCATTTACTACGGACATCCGGAAGCTCGCGGTCAGACCCTCCCAGGCGTCGTTTATAAACCATGGCTGCAGTGCTATGGCGTCCCGCCCTTTACTACATTTGCCATAAAGTCAGTGACCAGACCCTCTCAAGCAGCATTTATAAACCATGGCTGAAGACGGCGCTTCATTACCCGCTCATGTGTGTAGCTGCGGCATCTCCTTCGGCAGCATTCTCGACCCTCCTGACGACAACGCAAGCGACCATTGCCTGACTTTCCCCCTTGGACCATCGGACCTCCACAAAGATTGGGAATCGGACCTCCAAAACGACTGGGGTCCGGCTAACATCGTCAACCCCTCCGAAGACTGGCTGGATAAATTGGGCTCAGACCTCGGATCACACAACCTGACTTACCTTCCCATCGCTAAAGCCGGTCTCGACACTAAAGCCGGTCTCGACGCTACAGACGGATGTTTCAGCGACGTCGGATTCAAAATCATAAAAGCAGCGACCGTGGTGCTGCTGGAACATCTCATCGGCGATAAGCTGAAGGACGACTGCGAGGGGTGTGCGATTGATCATCCTAGCCAGCTGCAACATTCCTGTCTGTTTGACCCTCCCAACTTCTACTTCGACACACACTTTGACGAGCTGTCAGGCAAGCTGTTTAAGCCCTTTTTTCATTCCATCATCGGTATTCTCCTAAACCGCTGTGGGTTAAAATCTCACCCCCATCGTATCCAAGGAACAGTCGGGACTATTCTGCACGAATTAAAAGACGAACCATTCATAGTTGCCAAGCTAGAAGAAATCAGGCTGAAACTTCTGGACAAACCCTGCAAGGAAATAGTCTACGACGTCGTTGATCTCTGGCAAGGTCTTTCAATTGTGAATGGCGAGCGACCAAGTCAGCTCCAGGATGGGTGTAGCCTCTAGCCTAAGGAGCTGTATGGAATTCATGTTTAAAGAGCATTACAGACGGCAGATGACTGAGCTGCTGTATAAGATTATTGCGGACGCAGCCCACCCCGATATTCCAGTTGACCACAACACTACACGTCAGGCAAATCTCAAGAAAAATATGGTGTTAATAAGAGGACTGGCTAATTCATGGGACGATTTGACGGATAAATGTGTTGATGGTACCGACCCCCCTGATGTAATGATAAAAGAGGTTCTAGATATGATGATTGAATCACAATGTACGATCGAAATCACCGATGTGTTGTGTACTTCTACCTATGTGGCGGATGTATGTACTGAGTTGATCTTGAATGAAAGCGATTATGATGAAATTCAAAAACATGCCGATATTCATGAGACCGTTGACAAAATTGTCGTAATGTATGTTGATTACATCCTAGACAAAAACATGATGGCCTTTCTTTTCTGGTTAGACTATCATTGATGTCATTATTACTAACTATTTGCTACATTATTCTTTTACTAACCATTCTTAGTTAGTGTGTTGTATTATATCCATTTTACTTTACGTGTATCATTTTACTTAGATTGTATTAATACCATTTACTTAGATTTTGCATGCATCCTGTAACGTTTTTTAATAAAAGATTGATTCAAACTACTTGTACGTTATTCTTTTGCATCGGTTGAAACGACAGCATGTCGGAGCTCATGAAAAAGGCTTATTATACACCGTCCAACCCCGGCTCTCTAGGGGTAAAAGCGATTAAAAGACGCCGTCTTAAAAGATAGCGGCGTCCGTCTAAGCGATAAAGAGGTTTCAGAATGGTTGGCTGGTGAGGATGCTTACACGTTACACAAAACAGCACCTATAAAATACAAACGAAATAGAGTGGTTGTGTACGGGATCGATACACAATTCCAGGTCGATCTTGTCGACATGAGTGCCTACGCCAAGGATAATGACGGTCATAAATACCTACTGACATGCATAGATGTATTTAGCAAGTTCTCATGGGTTCGAGTTTTGAAGAATAAGAGGCATTGAGGTTACTAAAGCGTTCCCAGTCTATACTCAAAGAGGGTCGTGTGCCTCAGAAATTGCAGACGGATCAGGGAAAGGAATTTTTAACAAACATTTTCAAGATGTGATGAAAAAGCACGACATTAACCACTTCGCTACCGCTACGGATTTGAAAGCCAGTGTCGTGGAACGATTTAATAGAACATTAAAAAGCCGCATGTGGAGATTTTTATCGGCTACAAATTCCGCCGATACATAGATGTTTTACAAGACATTATTCAAGGGTACAACACCAGTTATCACAAGTATCAGAATGAGACCCGTGGACGACAAAGTAAATGAGGGTCAAGTGTTTCAAATCTTGTACGGCGATATAAAGAAGCAGAAGAAGACCGTATTTAATTTCAAAGTCGGGCGACGTGCCAGGATTTCTAAAGTGAGAGGCCCGTTCGCCAAAGGTTATGAGCAGAACTACACGGAAGAATTTTTCACCGTATCCTCGTGTATTCCACGTCAACCCCCGGTCTACAGACTCAAGGATTATGATGGCGATGTCATCGAGGGGGTTTTTTATGAAGAAGAGCTGCAAAAAATAATTGTGAATAAAAACAAATCTTTTAAGGTGGAAAAGATTTTAGGTCAGAAAAAACAAGGGAAATCTACGCTTGTTTTAGTGAAATGGCTAGGATGGCCTTTAAAATTTAATAGTTATATAGATAAAAAAACTCTGCTGGACTTGCAATTTCCTTAAAACGCACCGTCGTTAACGGATGAGACCATACGAGCGAAGGACCTTCATGGAGGATCACGGTTCTACGTCACGTTGCCGTGCAATGCGTCGTCGTCGGTTTATCCTGAAAATCGTATATCCAGCTATACAACCAGGTTGGCTAAAGCTATAAACTTGAAAGGACAATGGGAAGTCGGACTCGCCGAAATCGAATATCCTAGAAGTTGGTACAACTTTAATGACGAAGATGGGCATTTCATCCTACATACGGCTCCGGAACCCCCGGATAGCAATCCCTCAAATATTGTTTTTTCTATAATTACAAAATTATACATAAGCGGAGGGTACTACGCAAACATTCGGCGATCCTCCGGCTATAAATCAACTCATCACACCAGCGGCCGTATTGAATCATGATGAATTAAAAACAAGGTGTATCTGACGCGAAACCCAACATTTCAGTGAGTTTCCGGGAGACTCGCCACTATTTTAGAATGACGCTAAAACCTCTCGGAGGTTTAAACTATCATAAAGAACCCGATTTTACCGCAAACGTCATCATGTACGCTCCTCATCAATGCGATATCAACACAGGGTTCTACACAATGTACGTTTACACCGACATCATCCAATACCAAGCGGTCGGAGATTCTTACGTTCCCCTTTTGAGATGCATACATATAACGGGTAAAGGCAACGACGTGGTCATTGCTAGATACGACAACCCCCATTACGCATCGATCAGCAAGGATCACATCACCAGCATCGTCATAGAGTTGAAGGACGATCAAAACCACGAAGTACCATTTTCTTATGGGAAAGTCATCGTAAAACTACACTTTAAACCAAAAAATATTTATATTCTTTAAAAATGGTTTATTATAGACCCGGAGAGCCCAATACCGCGGACTATGTGAGCTATTACCAAAATCAGGCCGGCTGCGGTTTACCGGGTTATTCGGGATCGGGAGTTATGTACGGTGCGGGGTTAGGAGGCCTATTCAGAGGGCTGTTCAGGATGGCCGTACCATTGTTAAAAAGAGGATTTAGCTTCGCGAAACCACACCTAAAATCGGCAGCTAAAAATATAGTATCCGACGTCGTCTCAAATGTTTTGACGCGCTCGCATAGCGATAAAGCTCAAGACGGGTCCGGTCTGATGGTCATGGCACGTAAGAGAATGTCTAAACCGCCGGGTGTGAGGAGGCGTGGTCAACGGGCAGCGCCGAAGAAGAAGAAGAAAACAGTGCGCGGTCAAACAAGCGCTCACCAGCAGAAAGTGTAAGAGGTCTGTCAGTCGAAACGTGTCGATCAAGAGAGCCACAAAATCCATATTCTAACATGGCGCTACTGCATCGCATGTCGGGAGAATGCATCAAGTCCGAGCTGGACTTATTTTCGTTCCCGCTGACACAGACCGTTATTGAGAAAAACGGCTATTTAGAAGTAGCCCCATTATCGGCCATATCGGGCTCTGCACCATTGGAATTTTTTATCGCAGGCAACGGCGATGATTATGTGGATCTCAATAACACGATGCTCTATCTACGGGTGAAAATCACGAGACCTAACGGGGAAGAGATTGCACACCCTGCGAAGGTGGGTCTAATCAACTACCCCGGAGCCACTATATTTTCACAAGTCGACGTGACCCTCGGCGATTGTCTGATTTCTCAGAGTTCGAGCACTTACCCTTATCGCTGTATCATCGAGAGTCTGATCAACTACGGTAAAGATCGTTGGAATCTGTCTTCAGCGCTGGATTGTTCCATAAAGACACAGCGGGTCACATGGATGTTCAAGACCCGCAGGCCATAACGCAGGGTTATCGAAGAGATCGGGTTACACCAGCGAAAGCAAGGAGGTGGAACTACTTGCCCCATACACAGCGATATATTCTTCCAAGAGAAACTTATGATAAACGGGGTTGATATCAAGATACGACTTATTCAAGCAAAAGATGAATTCTGTCTGATGAGGGCCGACGATGTGGCTTACAAATTAAATATAGTGTCCGCATCCCTATTTGTCAAGAAAGTTACTGTATCACCACCGGTGAGACTGGCTCACGCCAGACGCGTTACTCTCGACAACGGCCAAGTACCCTGTCGATAGGGTCAGTCTAAAATCGTTCTCCATACCGGCCGGCTCTCGTGTTTGAATCAGGAAAATCTGTTTTAGGAACGCTACCAAAGTCTATCGTCATTGCCATGGTCGACAACGACGCATTCACGGTTCCTACACAAAAATCCATTCGCGTTCAAACATTACGATCTGAATTCTTAGCCGCTCACGCCGACGGTCAACAATATCCCTCCAAGCCTCTACAACCTAATTTCGAAGCTGGTTCGGCAGTACGAGAATATTATCAGTTGGTGATGACGACCGAGACACCTTAAAGACCAACCGCTCTGTATTGGCAGGAATGATTTCCTGAACGGATACACACTTTACGATTTAACCTCACGCCGGACGAAGAGTGCGGTCAGCACATTTCCTCATCAAGTCCGGGAATATCAGAGTCGAAGCTCGCTTTCAGAAAACCACTGCCGAATACCATTAATTTAATTGTTTACGCGTATTTGACAGCATCATTGAATTGTCTAACCGCCGCCAGGTACTGATAGACTACTATTGAGATGAACACACTGCAACTCACCGCCATCATGGATAAAATTACATGCAGGACTCATTTTCTCGGCGTTCTACCGAGCGATCAACTACCCAAAAAACCCATAAGGATCTTACCGTCGGCCTGTATCATTAACACTCACCCTGCTAGGCTACCAGGTGAGCACTGGATCGACGTTTATTTAACCCAAGACGGGCCCACGTGTTTTTTCGACAGCTTCGGCAATCCGCCCAACAGCCATCGCTTTCAAACCACCATCAATAACTTTCTAGCAGCCAACGACGCCGACGTATTATATTCCGACAGACGAGTCCAGGATTATTCATCGGATACCTGCGGTCAGCACTGTGTGTTCGTGCTCTTTTAGAAGGTCTGACACGGGGCGGGGTGTCGGGTTTACTCTTTAGAGATTTAATTGTGCTCCTGACCTGTTGATTCGGCACTGTAGAAAAAGGGATGTTTAATTCGGCAAAGGCACGTAGAAACTCTGACCATCCTACAGGTCTCCGGTTATCACGAACCTTTTGCGGGGCCGTGATATTTTTAACAAATCGACCATGTGTGAGCCTTGTATGGCTTTACCCTGAACACAAACTCCCGATTCGTTCCACACGCTTAGTCCCTTTAGCTTTAGACATCTTGTCTAAAATGTATCTGCTGTTTTTCACACTTCTCGAAGGTACATTCTTCAGAACTTCATCCACCACATGCTCCTCAGCACCGTCGTCTTTGACGCTAGCCACGGTCGGTACTTCATCTTTATGAGTGGGGTCGGTAACGACTGCGTTAAAACACCGCTCGCGATCGCCTTGTTTAACGATGGTCAAAACCTGCTCAGGGTATTTGTGTAAAGTTTTGCTTTTTGCGGGTTCAAATCAGTGCGGAGTAAAATATTTCTCATGGCGACGTCCAAATCGTTTTCCACGCTCTGTTGAATAGTCTCGCGAACATTTTCAGTTCTCGCCTTATCCAGTTGATGCTGCGGGACTAAATACATCTTCTCGGCGTACTCCATCCTATCTGTTTGCTATCAAGCTCGAAAGAAAGGGTACGGCGACGCTCAGGAGCGGTAAAAGGAATCCACCCTTCTGGTTGAAGACTCGTTTCTTTGCCGCTATGCCGATTTTTTTATCGGCTACAAATTTAATTTCGGCTTTTCTCTTTTTCAGTTTTCGTTACTGTTGCGGATTGACCGGAATAGTCCCGTGGAGGATGTTAAGCGCCACTTCACACAGCGATAAAATGAATTCGTCGGACGCCGATTGTAAAATAAGTCGCCGTTGTTTAGGAGATGCTTTATGTAGCAGTTTTAACACCGGCAGATGTTTACAAAGTCTGGCGGACATGGTGATTTGATCACGTTCTTCTTCTTTTTTTCGAGATATAAACCACTTGACGGTCGGAAAGCAATCCTGTTCTGAGACGGTACTGCTCGGGAGTTTTTGCTTTATAGTCTATCATTATGTAGCCGAAAGGTTGGTTGACTGCATCGTGGTAACACTCCATAAAGTATTTTGTGTTTCCGGGGTACATTTGGCGTCCTAGCATCGCTACTTGATTGACGTCCCGAGGATTTTTAAACAGAATCATATAATTGGCGTTTAAGCTGATGGTTCGCTGGATTTACCCTGTACAAATAAATTTTGCACTATATAAATAGCGCTAAGATTGCGGTGATGGACGTACTGCGTAAACACCCTTTGAAGCTCGAATTTGCGCTGGCTTGCTGCATCAAATCATCCACGATGAGAAGATTTGGTTTAGTGACGGTAGCAAATCATCATCATTCAGACTCTCTGGTATTCCTTGCACAAATTTAATGTCGTACAATTTAAGCACATCATCGTACAAAGGCTGCCAACAATCATACAACCAAACAATGTTTTCAATTTTCTTGAAATTAAATTCAAACCTTTTTCCAACAAAAGTTTCACAAAATAAGACTTTCCAGAATTGGACGGTCCGCTTATAACACAACTAAATGGATGTTGTAGTCTGAAATCAAAATCGTAAACATCCATCGACCCTCTGTGCATCATCATCTGATCAGTAGCCATAAGAAGCGTGGTGAAATCGGGCAAAAGTATGCGTTTATTATACACCACCTTAAACCTTTTAACGACTGATTTGTTGTGCAACGTGAGAGTCTTTTATCCCTCACAATGTTTTCTGTGTGAGCCAGGATGTATTTGGTTCTATCATGCGACGTCACATAACTGTCAACCAGACCAATCAGGGTTTCCAGGCGGATGCCTTGGGAATTTTTAGCATTCAGCGTTATCCCCTTAGCTTTCATACACACTTTCCCTTTGGACGTCTGGAAACCGTACGATTTAGGGCCGCTAGTGCAAAACTCCGTAATAAAATCCCCATCGTCTATTTCGCTCGTCAGCTCGCCCAAATTATCACCCAGAGGCGGCTCCCAGTCGCCGTCCCTAGACACGAACACGACGCTGTCTGTGTCCGAGTAAAGAAGATGGTCACCGAGTCTGTCCATCAATTCGTACAATTCCAGTCGGGCGTGTGGCGTAGTGAACGCACCAATAAACACGTTAACGTCGCGACCCTTACAAACATCCTCTTTGTTGGGTTTATGCTGGACGAGAGCCACGTCGTCTGAGACGAATGAGAAATACGACAAGGTGTCGGTATTGCAACGATTCTGGTGAAATCTTCGGCTCGCTCACCAGAGTCGTTTGAGGTAAGTTTGGTCTTAAAGAGAACCTACCCCACAAGCTGTTCAAAATAAGTTTGGTGATCGCTCTCTGGGCAGCGTTGTGCTTGATCTTTTCGGGTCGAGTTGAATCCTCTTTTTCAAAATATTCGCGAATGTAAGTTTTCTCTCAGCGTCCGTGACAACATTCGACGGGTAACCCGACGCTTGTTGTTTCAACCGCAAAAACGTTTTGACGTATTCGACAAACAATGTGTCTGACTGTTGTGGAAAATGCCAAACCTTGTCAATCTTGGCTACCACATAACCCTTCTCGATGGCTTTTAAAAGCTCAATGGATACCCAGGAGCCGGTGATCTTTCCTCATCCGTGTGGGTACAGCTCGTGGTCTGGTTTTGATCGTGAGCGCAGGTTCGGCATAATGGAAACATGAGTTTTCCTTGGCATCTGTAAGGGAGAACAGGATGCAGTAATTTGCGGGGAGGGTACACGGTCGCTTTGATAAGCCCGTAATAATTTTCAATCGGTTCAAAATTTTTGAAAATGATTTCTGGATGTTCAATCAGGTAGCTTTTCCTAGCCTGGCAGAAGGGGTAGAGGCTGGTGAAATCGAGATACCTTATTTTCTCATCTCCGCTCACTTTGTGATAGAGTTTATAAGCGTTAGTGCGCCCGCCAAACAGGGTGTCTCGAGGGTTCATTCTCTCTGGGGCGGAATAACCGGTCATAAATTCTATCACAGAGGGATCGGTCTTTTTCATGTCGTTCCATTCACATTCCCAAAGAACCTCGATTTGCAAACCGTACGCGTTCTGCAGAATTTCGATCTTATCAAACTGTCTCCTGAGAACCCCATAGGGTACTCCCGACAAGGGTGAGACTCATGGGGTTCAAAGCGGCAGCAGTGCCCGTGGAAGATGCACCCTGCGTATTATAAGCCGTGCCGCTGGCGTCCTGCTGGTAGTAGCCGTCTAAAAGTACTTACCGATCGATACTTCGCCGTGGTTTACGGCGTGGTAAACGATCACGTTTGAGTCTTTTGACATACTCGAGCCATTCGATCGAGCCGCTTGAGTAGGACTTATTCTGATCGATGTGCGCTTTGTTATGCGTGAGAGCGAGCGTGTTTCTGCCGAGATAATGTGTTTTAAAGACCCCCATCGAGCAGCCGGCGGCCGTCAGCCAAAAGGGTCAAGTCCGGCGCATTGCATGAATGCCTCCCGGTATTTCATGCAACCTTCACAGTAATAAGACGACGTCGTTAACGCCCGCACGCTGCGTACAGTTCTTTCCTAAAGTCAAACCACTTGCCCTCAACTGTGCTGTACCACGCATCAAACTTTTCACGGTCTTTATCCGACATGTTATCGTAGTTGTAGAACTTTTTGTTTCATAAGCTGTATGTTTTTTTATTTATTTATCTATTTTCTTCTTCAACTCTCTAAACATGTAACTGATTGCATTTGTTTTATTTTTAAACTGAAATAATGTTCAGTGGATTTTTTTTTAGTAAGCTATTTTATAAACAATCAACTTTTGTTTTAAAAGAACAGATGTTTGTGGGAGATGCACTTCACAGTTTTTCACAGCACAGCCCCAGATACACTGCTATGGGATGCGGCGGGTGGGAGGGGAATTATACCGCCTTCAAAAACAAAAACCTTCTGTCAAAATCATCAAAAACATCAAAACCTGCTGTCAAAACATCAAAACCATCAAAACCACCTGTCAAAATCATCAAAACCTACTGTCAATAACATGATTTATTATTGCAGGGTCAATAGGTCAAAAACCTCCTGTCAAAAACATCAAAACCTACTGTCATGATAACATGATTTATTATACAGGAAGTCCCGCCTTATACAGGAAGTCCCGCCTATACAGGAAGTCCCGCCTACACCGGAAGTCCCGCCCCTACACCGGAAGTCCCGCCCCTATGCCGGAAGTACCACCTTGTACCGGAAGCCCCACCCCTATACAGGAAGTCCTGCCTATACCGGAAGTCCCGCCCCTATACCGGAAGCCCCGCCCACCTGTCAATCAATCATTTTGACAGTTGGTGTATGGTACTTACTACTCGCCTCTATTTGATTGCGTAACGTCATTGTTCGGTCCAAATTATTCAGCCTTTTCGCTTATTCGGCCGAACACCGAAAGAGGGTTTTTTCCTAGTTTCGTCCGAACATTCGGTGCATTCCTACTTTTGTTAGACACTTTGATGCAATATAATTGTAAATAGTGTAAAGGAATTTTTACTTATGTGTATTAATCAAACAGTGAAACATAGATTCAAGATGTATGCATTATATGTTTTCTCACTTGCAGTTAGATAAGCATTCCTTGTGTGATGATTTACTATGATTGGGAAGTGATAGAGGTAAGGAAACGCAGATGGCCTGGGGGTCAAGGGGCATCTGCCTCCCTTTTCTGTATA